>JANFAF010000094.1:0-313026 GCA_024663475.1 Pisolithus thermaeus
AAGTTCGAGAACCTCTTCTGACTGAACCGCCGGGTCATCCGGCGAGGTTACGTTGATCGCCTTCGCTGTGTACCGGCTAAGAAACGGGTTGTGTTGTCTTGGGGATGAAGGACAACCGACCTTCTATGCTCTGCTCCCCTCATAGATTAGGTTGCGGGTGAGCAACGTATCGCCACTTACAGCAGAGTCGCCAAATTCATTTATGATGACCGCTATGCGGTACCCATGCTTCTCCGTTAAAATCCGTCTATGAT
The DNA here is from genome assembly GCA_024663475.1 of Pisolithus thermaeus. NCBI lineage: Eukaryota > Fungi > Basidiomycota > Agaricomycetes > Boletales > Pisolithaceae > Pisolithus > Pisolithus thermaeus. Next base: position 255 of record JANFAF010000094.1, read on the forward strand.
AGGGGGAGAGTCAGTAATTCTTAAGATCAGGTGCCAAGTGCCAAGCTCACTTGAGCAAAGTGGACTTGCCAGCGCCGAGAAAACCACTGATAATGGTACAGGGAGTACGACGGACTTCCTGGGGCGTTTCGGAGGACGTGGCTGGCTCTTCGCCGTGATCTATAAGAGTGCTATGATCAAAGTGAACAAAGGCTTCAAAAGTGGAGCACCGTCAACCGCACGGTATATCGTCGTCACTTTCCATCGCGTTCACTGAATTATATGCCGTAGCCGCGATCTACTTGTGGACTTAGATTCGTTAGACATTCACGAACTGTTCCCATCGCTTACTTGCAAGCAGATGCAAGCGGTTCTGTGAGGCTGGATTGAACGCAGCAACTAGAATTTACGACGCGTTGTTTGCCAAATATCGTAGTCCCCTGCCCAGATAGTAGCGCCCCACACTTTTCCTTCCGCTCTTACTTGCACTACTACAGGCATGCTCGACTTGTCAGGGGAATACATCAGAACTCTTATTCAAGGTCCAGGAGACGTGGATGGAGGTAAGGAATGTTTACATGATCTGATCGCTGCTTGCTGCTTATTCCCTCTCGTATGCATTATGTTAGGTATGAGATGAGGAGGGAATGTCAAGAGATTCTTCCTGGTCTGCTACTGGGCCCATTCCAAGCTTCGAAGTCGTTGAGCGCGCTTAAAAACCTTGGCGTCACTCACATGTGAGTACGACAGTCGTTTCTTTCTACGAGTCAGCTACCCCTCTCCTTTGTCGCGTCTCGCGTGGGTCGCAACTACAATCTCACTGACGCGATACCACAGAGTCTGCATACGTGACCGGAAAGAAGCATTCTCTGTGAAGCCTCGCTTCCCGGACCAATTCCACTACTTAGTGCTTGACGTAGAGGATAACGAGGAGCAGAACGTTATTCGACTGTTCCCAGAGTGAGGATGCAAACAGTGGTCATCTCCACTTTTGTCTCATCCCCGGTCGTGTCAGAGCGGATCAATTCATTCAACAAGCTATGTCTCAAGGAGGCAAAGTCTTGGTACACTGTAACGGTAAGCGTAGCGCCCATGCTGCACACGACATCTTGCCATACCTCCCGCTAGGTGGTATATCCCTGTCGCCTGCATTCGTCGTCATGTTCGTCATGCGGCATTGTCAGCTTTCCTGGGAGGACGCGTTGCGTCTAGTCCAGAATCGGCGGTATTGCATCTCCCCAATGGAGGGTTCTTGACACAGATCAAGGTAGGGCGAAGTTGGAGTTTGGTTTACTGTGCGCGCTGACGCGATGGAACTAAAAAGGAGTATGAGTCAATTTACAAGGCCAAGGCAGCCGTTGCTGATTTCCCATCGAATCCAACCCAAAGAAGTGTTTCGCGGAGAAAGAGAGGAAATGACGAGGATGATGATGACTATAGGTAAATTCGCCTAGGATTACGGTGACCTTACTGTTTTGGCTACCGTGCTAACTCACCTTCTCTGCAGGATCGACGACCGCAAACGAGTTTTCGTGGACGTCGATGACGCCCTCATGGCGACGGATTCGTAGCGCGGTGGACTCACCCGTCTGATCCCCCATTCCTATGTCCCTCCACGAAACACGCTTTATCATATTGCAGCCACGATTTCTCTACATTACATATCAACTCTGTTGCTCAATAACTCGCCTGTTAGGCCTATGCTCATGAATTTACTTGTTTCTCCACGTGGTCTCAGGGGAGAGAGATATATTCAGGATGTTTTGTAACGACACCCAAAGTCAGACTTACGACTTTGCTAATTGGCTCTTGACCGTTAATGTAGCCTGAGCACTGGAAATGCAGGTTTCGAAGGTTCATGGCCGGAAACCACCCAGCAAGTCACCTATTTCACCATCTCTCAACTGCTGCAGCATGAATACTATCAGAAAACAAGGCGTTGAGATGAGAAAAGATGCAATACACGGTAGTGACCATACTAGACCTACACGTACAACACAAGTACTTGGCGATAAGGCATAGATAAAAGTCGTATGAAGAACAAACAAGCATGGGTGCGTAGTATCGAAAATGCCAGCAAAGGTATCCATATTTGCAGAATGCCCGGGATTCGCTGATGAGGCGAACATTCTAGTCGACAGCAGATAGCTCGAACAAGCCGAAAGCAAGAAAATAGCGATAGGAAAGCGGAGCAGGATAGTCTAATCACAACGAAGCGTGCGTACAGCCGCTATGCAGGTACCGCGTGTTGCCTCGGTGTCTTGAGAACCCTTGGTGTCAGCGAGAGGTTTTCCTTTTCATCTGCACTCGTAGCGGTCGAACCCACGCTCGGTCGCCGAATAGGGGTTTTTGCTTGCGGGACAGTTCCTGATACAGAGGCACGACGTAGCCCTCCAGCGTTCGATGGGGTGCCTGAAACTGGAGGACGCGTGTTCGTAGTTTTCCCCAGCGCTGAATGCGCTCTGACGGGGGCACTCGGAGTAGCAGATGTCGGGGAGCGCGGTGTCTTGGCACCAGGCGAAGCTGTAGCCCCTGAAGCTTTGCTCACGGAGGTACCAGTAGCATTCGCACGAATACTTCTGTTCAGGGCAGTAAGACTGGCTCGTGGAGCTCCAGAAGGCGTTCCAGCTAGCTTTCGCTCGGAACTATCTTTGGATACGTCCGATAGAGCTGAGGGTGGTCGTGGCGCCATGGTCGGAGTCGAAAATGCTGAAGATTCGCGTCGACTGGAAACTTTCGGGGTCGGGGCGGGTGTAGTCCCACCCGTACCACGTACCCCCAGGCGACGCTTCACCTAGATCGACATTGTGAACAGAGAATAGTACAGTGTAGACACTGGCCTACCAGTTCCAACTCTTGTTGCTTTGAATCGAGCGCAATGTTGAGCCCATTGATATCTTCTTTATCCTGCTGGTGTTGCTTGGTTAATTGTAGAATCTTGACTTCCTTGTCTGCGCTTTCTTGCTGCAATTGGTGGACTTGGTTACGCAGACGCGCGACTTCGTCCGTCAGCGAATTGACACGTTCCTGTGAACTACCAAGCACCATGTCGGATTCGGCCTTCTCCCTAAGGGCGTCCTCAAGTTGTTGCTGTGCCTGTTTCTCGCGGCCGAGCGCATCTTCTAACTTGCGTTTCTGGTTGTCGCTGACGCGAGCTTGTTCATGTTGCAGTGAAGACAACTGCTCCCGCAGTTCCCTAGCCTCGTTTGCGCTCTGCAGCACATTGTCAGACAGCGACATGATTTGCATGTCGCGGATCTTGATGTTTTCCTCTAAGCACATGACGTTCTCCTTGGTGGACTGCAGCTCATCATCTAAGTGTGAGATACGATCCTCCTGTTCTTGCAGGGCTTGTGTAAGACTATCGGTATGGTCGCGCTCTTGGTTAAGTTGCTCGTTGAGCTGAAAACAGGTACATATCTCAAATACATTCCTGAAGGTGGGGGACATGCACAACCTACCTCATCACGCTCTTTCTCCAAGGCTTGTCTGAGATCTGAGGTTTCTTGAAGTGCCACTTCAATGGCATGCTTCTTGTTCTCGCTGTCGCTCCAGTCTTCTTCCATGGCAGAGATCTGGCGTTGGAGGCCAGCGACCTCGTCCTTGAGCGCTACTATGTCCTTCTCCTGCTCCTCGGCACTGCGGACCCTCTCTTTCAATGTAGATTCGTTATCTGATTGTAACTTCAGCTCCTCTCTCAGCGTGGCAATTTCATCCTCCTTGCTCCTCATCGTTTCCTGGAGCGTATCACGTTCGTTACGAAGAACGATCTCTTTCGCTTCTACGTCACTCTTCTCCCGTTCTAGTTGCGCTATCTGACGATGCAACTGGCGCAGGGCTTCGCCAGCTGCCTCATCCATGACGCTCCGTTCGAGGCTCTCCTGTCGACTGCCGTCGACCTCCTCTTCCAGACGTCGGCACAACTTCTCCAGTTCTGCCGCCTTCTTCTTCCACGAGCGGAGAACGCTTTTCCGCTTCTCGTTTTCCTTTTCCACGTTCTCGAGTCGAGTGGTGAGAACTTGGACAAGCTCGTCGCGTGCGCCGAGATCGATCTCGTACTGCGTGCATAATTCCTGCTGGAATGCGAGTTGGGTCCTTAGCGACCAGATGATATCCTCCTCGCGTGAGGCAGTACGGGTGTGCGTGCCCTGAAGAGGAAGTGGCGTGATCATGGTTTCGGGTGTATAGTAGGTCGTCGCGTTAGTGCAGAAAGCAGGGTGTAGATCTTCTTCCGAGTCATTATCGTGATCGTTGTCAGGTCGTGACTTGAGAGCGCTGCAGATCTTGGACCACATCATGTTGGTCATCTGGAAGATTGCTGAATGGACTTTGGGTGCTGAGGCGGTCCGTTCGCGATGACGACGTGGTGGTGAGCGAGCTGCAGATGGGTTCGACCTATTCGCTGGAGAATGTGCGGTCACGTGAAATTTGAACATCGACGCGCTCGATCACGTGCCAAAATTATTCTGCCCCTAAGCTGAGGTTAGGGTTTCAGGAGTGCCACGTTGGCCTAAAGATCTAAGCTGCTTGCTTCCTCTTCCTTGAGCGGCCATGTCTATCATAAGGTACATATATGACTGACGTGTGTCAGTGAGTTCTGATCTGACTCTATACATTAGGTTGGGCCTGTGTGTCTCAGGCGTCTATGCTATGTTTCTCGTGAGTTCTCCGTGATCAGCTAGGTGTCGGCCGGGAATTGACCCTCAATGTGACCAGCTTTGGGCTATCGCACAGGAACGGCGTAAGTCGTCACTACATTGGTAGATATTTTTGTCGTCATGATGAAACGCTGTACCCCGTAGTGTCAGTACCATTCCAGTCTGTCGATGGTCAGTCAGCACACAAGTTCAAGTCCGCGCTTTTCATTGGAACATGTCAAAGTTTCCTCAGCTCGTTGGCCGCTTTGACTTACATTTGGATACGTGGGAAGAGTGGGACATCTCTTCCTGCACTGCTCGGACTCAACATAGTCATGAAGAGGGACAACGGGACCTCGGATGCCAAGGCGGTTATTAATGGCCGTACAGGAAATTCTCATAACGCTCCATTAAGCTCGAATTCTTATCGGAATCGCTTAGTATTGGGGTATCTGCAATGTTCCGCGTTTATAACACTCGCAGCCCCCTTCGGCTTCGCCGCATTGTCGTACATCACGTACCCCACCATGGTTCTGGGCAAGTCCTGCAAGCTCGTTCCTGTCATGCTGATGAATGTCCTTCTCTATCGCCGCCGATTCGCACCACACAAGTATCTCGTCGTTACGATGGTTACAGCTGGAATTAGTGTATTTATGTTCTTCGGGGACGAAAAACCTTCAAAAGGTTCCAATGGTACGCAGTCACAGTCACCTTATGGTCAACTATTAGGGGTCGCATACCTTCTGGTCAATCTAATCCTTGACGGCGCGGTCAACTCGACTCAAGACGAAATATTCTCTCGATACAAAGTATCCGGGCAGCAGATGATGTTTTGGATCAATGCATTCTGCACGGTGTTGAGTGTAACACTCGGAACGCTCCCGTTGCCACATATACCCGTCTTACATCCGACCGCTGGTTCTCAGTCGGAATTTGCGAGCGCTGTGGCGTTTGTGAAGGAACATCCGTCAATCGTGCTTCCGCTGGTGCAGTTCTCGTTGACGGGTGCCCTTGGACAATTATTTATATTCGAGACGCTGCAACATTTCGGGTCTTTGACGCTTGTGTTCGTCTTTTCAGGTTGACTTTCTGTCCTGCAGGCATTGATGCTTCCCATAGCACCATTACATTAACACGCAAGATGTTCACGATGATACTGTCGGTGGTTATATACAACCACAAGCTCACACTCGGTCAATGGCTCGGTGCAGCCATCGTATTTGCGGGTATCTCAGTAGAGGCGTGGGTCAAGCGCAAAGGTCTCCGTTCAATCCTTGAATCGGCTCACATGCACTGACTTTTGGCTGGTCGGCAGATATCCATGCGAAACGTGTGCTCCAAGAGAAAGAAAAGGCGAAGATAAAGTCGCTATAGAAAATCTCTATTCTATTTTATCGTCGTAGTCTATACCAGCATTTCGTAGAATATTATACCACACGGACTTCATCGAGGTGTCATCGCTGCTGCAGCGGTTAGTAGTGACTTGGTTATCTAAGGTTAGGGTTCTTATAATCTCTCACTCATACCCTCACTTGCGGCGACCTCCACTACCGCACGGTCCTATCCACTCCTTTGAACGCGGGCTATGTCTATCCTAAGGTTTGAAATCTATGCGTTAAAAGCGAGCTACTCACCTCGACCTTTTTATTAGGCTGGGTCTTTGTGTGTCCGGCGTGTACGCCATGTTTCTCGTGAGTCTTGCCAGCGGTGGCACATGTGCCTCCGTACTAATTCCCACCAGCTTTGGGCTGTCGCACAGGAACGCCGTAGGTCATGACCGTAGTTAAGGGTCGTTTACTTGTGGTATAACCTTGTATTTTTTTCTAGTGTCTGTCCCGTTCCAGTCCGTTGACGGACGGTCTGCAGATAGGTTCAAATCCGCATTATTCATTGGAATATGCCAAAGCTGTCTCGGTTCGTTGGCTGCACTAATTTATATCTATATGCGCGGGGGGCACGGCTCCTCCTTCTGTTCACTCCTCGGACTCGATGTTGACGGCTCGGTTACAACCAGTGGACCATCGGAACAGAAAGCCGACGGATCCCAGGGGACGAACGTGTCTACTAATGGACATGTACGCAAACCTGACACTGCGCCATCTGGCTGGAGATCCCCCCGCGGCCGCCTGTTACAGGGGTATCTACAATGCTCGCTTTTCATTACTCTGGCCGCTCCTTTCGGTTTTGCCTCGTTGTCTCACATCACTTACCCTACCATGGTTTTGGCCAAATCTTGCAAACTGGTTCCTGTCATGATCATGAACATAATCTTGTATCGTCGCCGCTTTGCTCCTCACAAATACCTCGTCGTCGCAATGGTAACCTCCGGAATTACCTTGTTCATGTTTTCTGGGAAGGAGAGGCCTTCGAAGGGATCCAGCGAGTTGCCATCCCAGTCACCGTACGCGCAATTAATAGGTATCGCATACGTCCTCGTTGACATCTTCCTTGACGGTGCTGTTAACTCGACTCAGGATGAAATATTCCTGCGATACAAGGTTACTGGGCAGCAGATGATGTTCTGGATGAATATCTTCAGCGTCCTACTGAATCTGATACTAGGAACGCTCCCTCTCCCGTATATTCCTGTCCTGCATCCGTCGTCTGATGCACGGTCCGAGCTTGCAAGTGCCTTGGCATTCGTCAGAGAACATCCATCGATCGTAGTGCCGTTACTACAGTTTTCTCTCACGAGTGCGTTGGGGCAGCTATTCATATTTGAAACTTTACAACACTTCGGGTCGTTAACACTCGTGTCCGTGTTCCTGATTGCGGTGTTCTTCATGGGGGAACGCTAATAATACATTAGCACGATCACGTTGACGCGCAAGATGTTTACAATGATACTATCAGTGGTCGTCTACAGCCACTGGCTCACAGCCGGCCAGTGGGTTGGTGCGACCATCGTGTTCGCAGGTATATCAGTGGAAGCTTGGGTTAAGCGGAAAGGTACTGTTTGCTCCAACACTGGCGTGAGTCGTCGCTGAACAGATTTCAGATGTGCATGCGAAACGAGTCGTCGAAGAGAAGGAGAAGGCGAAGATCAAGACTCTCTAGAACATCCGATTAGACCGGTGCCGATGGCACCTACGTGTGCTCCAGGGACCGGTTGCACGGCTGTAGCCCGTCACGTGTGGATTCAAAGGTCTTCGTAGCTATAGACTTTGTCAGAGCCAAAGCTCTTAAGTTAGACGATGATAGACTGCACATGCGCTGTACGTAGTAACGGTGATGTGAATCTGATGCGTGGTAAGTAGGAATACCGTAGGTTTCATAGCACAGAGTCTAGGCAATTTCGAGATGAACTCTATTGACGTGACATTGCCGTACAAGTGAAACCAGCAGGTCATTTATCAGTGCTCAGGTCCTGCAGTGAGAGGCTCAGCCCGAGCCGTTCGCTCAACAAGGACAACCGTCCCTTTAATTTTACGACATCCTCCCGAGTAGGTCTTATCTGCTCAGTCCCTCTAGCATTCATGTGAGACAGCATCTCTTCCAGGATTTCCATTTCTCGTTTCTGTGACAGCACTTCCGTCTGTACAAGACCAGGATCGTCATTACCGAGGTGTTCACGTGCGTGTTGTTCGGCTTCGATGTCCGGTGGAGCGATGTCGGTGAAACGTATGCGGGAAAGGGAGGTTGCGATGGCGCGAGCCTCGTCGAGCTCAGCTGGGGTGGTGTTTATGGATGATAGGAAGGAAACTAGAGCAGAGGCGACCCCCCGTAGAGCGCCCAGTTCGCGACCGATGGGAGTGCCTGCGTTGGCAAAACCGACATCGAAGCCTTCTTGTAGGGAAGCTTCTTTACCGGCGATGATGCCTTGCCTATAGCCGGACTATGAAGAGGGTAAGCAAGATGACGTGGGCTGGGTGGACTACAAACGTTGGTGAATTGAGTAGATAAGTTTTGCCAGGCGGCCTGGTGGGCGTAGTGGGGATCTTCGTCCCAGGGGTCGTCCGACATGGACTGGCTATAATGAGCTCGGCGCTACGTATACGGCAGTGTCTAACTAGCTATATAACAATCAGCAAGCTGTGTGCTTGCAACCCGTGGCTTCGGATCGCTTACGGGTTACGTGCATCAAATATGCGCTGAGACAAGTAAGAGTAGTTTCGTGCTGGTCACTTAAAACCGCTGTCCAAGTCAAACCCGTGTGAACTCTCCCCCCCTCCAGCCGGGCCTCTTCTAAGCCGTATTCGGCAGTGCCACCTCATCGCTTTTCGTCTTTCTTTCTTCTTCGCCCTCGTCGGTTCATCCGGTCTCACCTCTCTCTGTCCCCATCCCCCAACTACACGATGCCCGCAGTATCTACTCAGGACATCGCTGTCGTCACGGTGGGCGTCGTTCTCGCCGCTGCCTACCTCTTCCGTGATCAGATTTTCCGCTCTTCTTCACCCAAAGCAGTCGCGCCTGCTCCGTCAAAGCTAGCTAACGGCCATGGGAACCCGCGAAATTTCATCTCGAAGATGAAAGAGGGGGTATGTTATCCTTCGTCCGTCCTAGACGTCCTTCTCTCGTCTGACCTCTCTTACGCAGAAAAAACGCATTGTTATCTTCTATGGCTCTCAGACGGGCACAGCCGAGGAGTATGCAATCCGTCTCGCGAAAGAGGCAAAGACCAAGTTTGGTCTTACCTCTCTCGTCTGCGATCCGGAGGAATATGACTTTGAAAACCTGGACCAGGTCCCAGACGATTGCTGTGTCTTCTTCGTCATGGCCACCTACGGGGAAGGTGAACCCACTGACAACGCCGTTCAACTCATGCAAAACCTCGAGGACGAGTCCTTCGAGTTCAGCAGTGGCTCCCACAGACTGGATGGCCTGAAATACGTAGTTTTCGCTCTCGGTAACAAGACTTACGAACACTATAACGCCATCGGACGCAAGGTAGACTCTCTACTGACCAACATGGGTGCAACGAGAATCGGTGAACGTGGTGAGGGTGACGACGACAAGAGCATGGAGGAAGACTACTTGGAATGGAAAGACGCGATGTGGAAAGCCTTCTCAGAGACCATGGGCGTAGAGGAAGGTCAGGGTGGTGATACCCCCGACTTTGCAGTCACCGAGCTCGATTCACATCCCTTCGAGAAGGTCTACCTCGGTACATGTTCGGCTTGCTCTATACTTCGCCCCAGCGCTTACCACAATTTGCAGGCGAGCTTTCCGCCCGTGCGCTCACCAGAACCAAGGGTATTTACGACGGAAAGAACCCGTATCCTTCCGCTGTCAAGCACTCCCGTGAACTCTTCCAGGTTGGTGCAGAGCGCAACTGCGTTCACGCCGAACTGGACATCGAAGGTTCTGGAATCACATATCAACACGGTGATCACGTGGGTGTCTGGCCCTCAAACCCCGATGTGGAGGTCGACCGTATGCTCTGTGTCCTCGGACTTCACGGCAAGAAGGATGCGGTCATCAACATCGACTCCCTCGACCCTGCCCTCGCCAAGGTGCCTTTCCCGGTCCCGACGACGTATGCAACTGTCCTCCGTCATTACATAGATATTTGTGCAGTCGCTGGCCGTCAGATGCTTGGTGTACTTTCCAAATATGCGCCCAGCCCGGAAGCAGAGGCTTTCCTTAAGAGTCTGAACACGGACAAAGAGGAATACTCTATCACCGTCACCAACGGATGCTTCAAACTAGGTGAGGTGCTGCAGCTCGCTGCAGGCAATGACATCAAGCTCCGCCCTACGCCTGACAATACCACTGCTTGGGCGATACCTTTTGACATCATCGTGTCGTCTATTCCACGTCTCCAACCTCGATTCTACTCGATCTCCTCCAGTCCCAAGCTATACCCAAATGCGATTCACCTTACTGCTGTCGTTCTCAAGTATGAATCCATTCCCAACAGGCTTTCGGAACCACGCTTTGTTTACGGCGTCGCCACGAACTTTTTGTTAAATGTCAAGTACGCAGCAAATGGAGAGTCGGCACCTTTCATTGCTGAGCCCGTAACCGCGGAACCTGCTCATGCATCTCCCCCGAGATACGCGATCGAAGGCCCTCGGGGCGCGCACATAGAGGATAATATCTACAAGATTCCCATCCACCTGCGTCGCTCCACTTTCCGTTTGCCTGCTAACCCCAAGATTCCTGTGATCATGGTCGGGCCTGGTACCGTAAGCGAGCCGTAGTTCTCTCACGAGACATCTCGATTGACATTGTCCTGTAGGGTGTCGCTCCTTTCCGTGGTTTCGTGCAGGAACGGGTTGCCCTGGCAAGACGATCTCTCGAGAAGAATGGAAAAGATGCACTCGCTGATTGGGGCTCGATTACTCTTTTCTACGGATGCCGCAAGTCGGACGAAGACTTTTTGTATAAGGAAGAATGGCCGCAATACATGGAGGAACTCCAGGGCAAATTCAAGATGCACTGTGCATTCTCTCGCGAACCACCGTATAAACCCGATGGCAGCAAGATTTACGTCCAGGATCTGATATGGGAGCAACGGCAAACTATCGCACAATCGATATTGGAGGGCAAGGCATACGTGTACATCTGTGGAGATGCCAAGGCGATGAGCAGGGCTGTGGAGGACACATTGGCAAGGATACTCGGTGAGGCAAAGGGTGGAAGCGCCGAGGTGGAAGGTGCCGCAGAGATGAAGATACTCAAAGAGCGCTCACGGTTACTGTTGGATGTGTGGAGTTGAGCGATTGCTGACCTGGGACGTTCATAACTATCACATCTATTCTCCGCTTCTTCCTTTTTATGACGCTTTTAAGAGCCTTATAGATGACATCATGTCGCGTGTCTATCTCAACGATGCTTATTGTCTTGCTAATTGCAACATGCCTATTTCCACCACTTTCATTCATAACGAGTCCGAGGATTACAACTCATTACAGAGCGTTCTTTTCATAATTATGTTCCGTCGACCGGTACGTGCTGCGGTGTGGACTGTCGGGTATTTACATGTGTTTGTACCTGCATAGCATAGCTAGTTTGCATCCGATAGAAGTTCATGCAAGTATATTCTTGGTTTATTGGCGGCATTACAACCTTGCGACGTTCATCGAGGGCAGGGCCGGAGCAACCAACGGTCTGACAAACGATACCAGCACGCGCTCAAGATTTTCTAGTGGTGTTATTACTTTGTACTGTTCTCATTATCTACACGAACAGGTGGCAAGAAGTCAAGAAATCGCGCACTGAAAGTCAGTGGAGCCTACATGCTCCCAGTTGTACCTCCAGATTGACGGAGCCGTCTTGTCCTCGTTCCCTTCGCCGCCGCCGCCGCCACGGACACTTGCCACCGCTTCGAATTGGAAGGGGCTATCTTTACACAACGAATGCACAATCCACAGCACCGCTACGGAGGCAGATTGGCTGCTGCTTCACGCGCTCGGAGACCAAGTTTGTGGACGGAGACGCTTTATCGACGCCACCCAAGGAGTAATGCGGGTACTATGCACACTCCCGCGGTCGAGGCTGTGGACTGCACCCGAAAAATAATGAAGGTTGCTGTGTTAGCACCACATGAACCGTCACAGGAAAGAGGACCCCACACGATAATCGATTTGAATGGATTCAGGGATGAGCACCGCTAGATCTAAACGGCGGGCTTTCCGAGTCAGCAAGCGTCCTCCAGCACGGTAATTAGAAATGATACCAGGAAGTCCACATTATTCACGCAACCGGGATTCGGGTAAGGCCATCGGCCGGACGACCTGCCACCCACAGCCATCAGCAAATGCGGTTAATATTCACCCGGAGTCATTCAATCGTTTTAGACGGCGGCTAAGGAACACTGCTTGTCGTATGCTTTGCATCCAGGCTTTATATACCTGGAGTTTAGAAGATCGTTTTCATCCTCAAAAGAGAGATGGAGGTGACAGCGAGTAACGATGTACTCAGAGTGGCCGTGGATGCTCAAACGATTCGGTTTCTGCAAGGTAATTCTCAAAGATTCCCTGACGTCCGTGGTACTTAAAGTGATTAGTTGCACTGACCACTCTGTTGATATACAATTGTGGTGGGTATTACATTTTCGACGACGACGACGAAACCTGACAAAGGGTGGACAGTACTTTCCTTGGATGATGAGGTATCGGCGGTTTCTTTTGGGTTCCCATCCTGTTCACGGCGATTGATCAGTATTTCGCTGAAAGGTCAAATATATATGGGTACATGGTCACATCCTTCTTGAATCCTGTTTTACTGACGCATCGCCGTGACAGAAGAATCGATTTTCGCTCATCTCGGTCATCTACTTCATAGTGAGTTTCATGGATGCACTTTTGACACCGAACTCAGCGTAAATGCCAGCTTCGATACCTTGGCATCGCATATATGATGTACGTTGGTCACATACGTACCGTGTTCACTTTTTCAGAGCTTAGAATCACCGTAGGTTTTCCTCGGTTGGTAAGCCGTACACTGCCCAGGCTTGCGGTAAGATGTTTACCGCTGCCAGAATTCATCACGAATACCATTTCCACCCATGAGGCAAGTGTTCGTCAGGTCTACGAGTGTCGTACTGGCTTACTAAGCAATAATCGCATCAGTTGTACGTGGTTTTTCTTACCGTGCTTTTTACATCTTGCTTAACGAAAGCGAACAGTGGTAAGCCTCACGAGAGGAGGTCAAGTTCTATCTGATTGATTTTGTCTCAGTTACCCCTTATTTCCCTTTCCTCGGCTTGTGGATCAACTGCGCGATCTTATGGATGAACCAATGTGGGTTTATCTCTACGGCTAGACAACCAATGTGATCAATCTTACTCAGTCATTCTGCAATTGCGGCTTCACGCTCTCTACGGCGGTTCCAGGAAAATTTTACTTCTGACGGTCGTGGGCTTTGTCCTGGAAACCATAACTATGATCGTGTGCCTCACACTTTTCATTGTTTCCGTAGGTCAGCCATGTTCCGACTCGTTGTGAAGTGTAAGGCGAATTCAGCTGACATCCGTAAGATGAGGTTCGACCCAACCTCAGCCTTAAAATGAGCGCTTACCCTACCTTGACCCTCAAAATCTACGTCCATCACGCCTCTATGATGATGTATGAATGTCTATTATTCTCAATCGCCTTCTTTGCTGCCCTGCGGAGATATCGAGAGGAACTCGGACCCTTCTCAGCCAGTCTGGGTGGGGTGACACGCCTAACAGACATTCTCATCGAAGGAAATGTGGTTTGTTTTTTCATGTACGTACTGCAACATGATTCTGACCAGGTGGCGAGTTGACGAAGTTGTGTGTAGAGTCATGGCTTATGCCGTGTCTAGTTTAGTAGTGTTGCTCACCCTTCCTGTACGCTGGCTCTCGCCATTCAAAGCGGTCTCGCGTCTGATATCTTGGACAGCTAGAATGGGTTCTCGGAATACTCAACTTGGGGTTTTCTTTATCAGTCATCGTTGGATGTCATCTTATCTTACAAATCCGAAAAGCACTATCTCCCACTACACTTGTCTACATAATTGGCGAAGACGGCCCAGCTCCTTCGTACGCCTCCATGGTCTTTCCGTACTCACCTCGTAGGTTTGCACGTCAACATCGAAATATGTCTAGCTAGATTAAGAGTACTCGCTGCCCCCTTCATGTAGCCTTTGTGCCGTTGAACACATCATATATAATACCATATACCAGCACTTGATATTTCGTTGAGCACCGAGTACCGAGGTAAGATTCCTAATCGCCTATTAATACATCGCCGTTACCTGCAAGGAAACTGGCTGCGCAACTTTCCAGCACTCGCGAGAGGGCTTTTTTCATTATCCCTGCTTGCAAGGTATGAATTTTACACGTAGAACGTATTTTAGAGAAGTTACAGCTAGGGAAATTTCACTCGTAGTAGGCGAGGCCGAAGACTTATACAATGTATTAGTTGATTGTCGTGGACTAGGGATACACTGTAAGATACTGTACTATACTCCAAAGACAGTGACCATAAAGAATATATAAATAGTAACTTCTCCCAATTATCGATCATGCTCTGTCGACCTGGTACGTGCTGTGGTGTGTGCAGCCGGGTAATAAGTCCGTTGCCTGAGCAGCGCAGTCAGCTACTAAGTCAGTTTATTCTGGAAAATGAGCAGTGGCGGTGTGCACTGCCACAGCAAACTCATTTGCGCCGCTGACTAAGCAGAGGGTTTGGGGCTGCCTACACTCGTTTACATATTCTTGGTTTATTGGCGGCATTACAACCTTGCGACGTTCATCGAGGGCAGGGCCGGAGCGGTGTGGACTGTCGGGTATTTACATGTGTTTGTACCTGCATAGCATAGCTAGTTTGCATCCGATAGAAGTCAGTTTATTCTGGAAAATGAGCAGTGGCGGTGTGCACTGCCACAGCAAACTCATTTGCGCCGCTGACTAAGCAGAGGGTTTGTCACGTATATTTTTTTATTGGCGGCGGTAAACTTTGCGATGTTTCAAATCAAGGGCCGGAGCAACCGAGAGCCTGGTGAACGATACTAGTAGGGGTATTCAAATATTCAGGATTTGCTAATGGTGTTATTACATTTGTACCGATCTCACCTACTTACATGAAAGGGTTAAGAGGTCACGTAATAGTCACGCACCTCCATGGATCCTCTCAGTCCAGATTGATGGAGACGCCTTGTCATTCATCCCGCCGCCGCCACAGGGATGTGCCACTGCTTCGAGTTGGAGAAGGCTATCTTTACACCCATACGCTCCACAACGAATGCACGCTCCACAACACCGCTGTGGAGACAGGATGGCTACTGTTTCACGGCCCTGAGACCAAATTTGTGGACAGAGATGCTTTACGGGTGTCACCTTGGAATTAGTGCGGGCGCCGACTATGCGCACTCTTGCAGTCGACCTGTCGAAGCTGTAGATTGCGCCAGAGATAATGAAGGCTCTATGTCAGTACCACGCGAACCGTCATGGGAAAGAGGACCCCGCTCGATAATTGGCTTTAGATGGGTACCAGAGTAAGCAACGCTAGACCCAAACGGAGGCTTTCCGAGTCAGCAATCGTCCTCCAACACTGCAATTAGAAATGGTGCCAAGAAATTAACAACGTTCTTGGAACCGGGATTTGGGTAAGGCCACTGGCCGGGCAGCCTGCCACCCACAGCCTTCAGCAGATTGTGTAAGGAGCGCCCCGGTTAATATTCACCCCGAGGTCATCCAATCGTTTCAGATGGCTAGATCGATGAGACACTGCTCGTCATATACTTAGGATCCTGGGTTTATATACCTGGAGTTCGGGAGATCATTTTCACCCTCAAAAAAGAGATGGAGGCGACAAGTGCAGATGTACTCAAAGTAGCCATGGATGCTCAGAAGATTCGGTACGTGCAAGGTAATCTTCAAAGATCACTTTCCAGGTGCCCGTTCCAGTGCTCAAGGTTTATCAATCAGTTGCACTGACCACTCTGTTGATATACAACTGTGGTGGGTATTACATTTTCGACGATGACGACGAAACCTGACGAAGGATGGATAGTACTTTCCTTGGATGATGAGGTATTGGCGGTTTCTATTCGGGTTCCCGTCCTGTTCACGGTGACTGATCGGTATCTCGCTGAAAGGTCAAATATATATGGGTACATGGCCATATCCTTCTTGAACCCTGTCATACTGACGCATCACTGTGACAGAAAAATCGACTTTCGCACATCTCGGTTATCTACCTCATAGTGAGCTTCACAGATTCACTTTTGACACCGAACTCAGTGTCAATGTCAGTTTCGATACCTCGGCATGGCATATATGGTGTACGTTGGTCACATACGCACCGCGCTCACTTTTTCAGAGCTTAGAATACCGTAGGTTTTCCTCGGCTGGTAAGCCGTACATTGCCCAGGCTTGCGGTAAGATGTTTACCACTGCCAGAATTCGTCACGAATACTATTTCCACCCATGAGGCAAGTGTTCGTCGGGTCAACGGGTGTCGTACTGGCTTACTAAGCAGGAATCTCATCAGTTGTATGTGGTTTTGCTGATTTTTTTTACATCTTAGCCCAATGAAAGCGAATAGTGGTAAGCCTCGCGGACGGGGGTCAAGTTTCGCCTGGTTGATTCTGTCTCAGTTACCCCCTATTATCTTGACCTTGGCTTGTGGATCAACTGTGGGTTTTTATGGATTAACCAATGTGGGTTTATCTCTACCGCCAGACAAACCATTGTGATCGATTTACTTAGTCATTCTTCAACTGCGGCTTCACGCTCTCTACGGTGGTTCAAGGAAACTTTTACTCCTGACAGTCGCTGGCTTTGTCCTGGAGATGGTAATTATGATCGTGTGCGTGTCACTTTTCATTATTTCTGCAGGTCAGTCATGCTCCCATTCACTGTCAATTGTAAGGTAAACTTAGCTGACAACGGTAAGATGGGGTTCAACCGAACCTCGGCCTTAAACTCAGCGTTTACCCTAACTTAGCACTCAAATTCTACATCCATCATGCCTCTGTGGTGGGGTACGAATGTCTGCTATTCTCAGTCGCTTTCTTTGTTGCCCTCCGGAGATATCAAGAGAAGCTCGGACCCCTTCCAGCCAATTGGGGTGGAATAACACGCCTAACAGACATCCTTATCGAAGGAAATGTGGTTTACTTTTTCATGTACGTACTGGAACATGATTCCGACCAGGTGATGAATTGACGAGGTGGTATATAGATCGATGGCTCATGCCGTGTTTAGCGTAGTAGTGCTACTCACCCTTCCTGTAAGTTGGCTCTCACCATTCAGAGTGAATTCGTGTCTGATATTTCGAACAGCTAGAATGGGTTCTCGGAATAATCAACTTGGGGTTTTCTTTATCAGTTATTGTTGGATGTCATCTTATCTTACAAATCCGAAAAGCATTATCTCCCACTACCCTTGTCTATGTAACCGGCGAAAACGAGCCAGCTCCTTCGTATATCTCCATAATATTTCCGTACTCGTCTCGTACGTTTGCACGTCATCGAAGTGTCCATCAGCTAGATTATACTCCCTGAAGCTTCGTGTAGCTTTAAGGCTGTTAAATACATCGTATGTCTCGTATGTAATACCGTACAAGCACCTGATATTTCGCCGAGTACCGAGTACCGAAGTAAGATTCCAAATCGCCTAATAATACTCCACCCTACCTGCAAGTGAACTGACCGCGCGATTTTCCAGCACTTGCAAGAAGACTTTTTTATATATCCTTGCTTGCAAGGTATGGATTTCGCATGTAAAACACATTTTAGAGAAGTTACGGCCGCGAAAGTTTCAACATCCCATTCTTAGGCGAGGCCAAAAACTTAACGTGTTGGTTGAATGTCGCGCACCAGGATGCACTAAGATACTATACTCCGAGGACAGTGACCATAAAGAGTATATAAATAGTAAGTTATCGTAAGACTGGGCGAACTACAATCGCGTCACAGACCACTCGAGAAGTGGGATCGTGTTGCCCAGCATAGGTACCTCTTTCAAGTGAGTGGTAACCTTGACTTCCCCTTTCGCGAAGACTGTCCCATCCCATAATTCCGTCCAGCTCTCGGGGGAGTGACAGAATACGTCATATTTGATGTTCAGACAACCGTGGGGGTAATTGCCTTTGACAGTTGCACCTGGGTGTCCACCGGTGATCAGAGATCCAGGCACCGGGGACAACAACCCTGCAAGGGCACGGGCGACGTGGAGCTGCTGTTCTTCCGTGAAGCACGAGAAGAAAGCCGATGCATTAATGACGGAGCAGTGGCCGTGCAATGGGTTGAGCGACGTCAAACTCGACAGGTCAGGTAATGGTGCCGATACAGGCCCACGAGCTGGAGGGACGATAGCGAGCATTTCAGGGTCGAGGACGTCCCCTGCGATGAAGTGGCCGGGATACGTCTCCTTGGACGACCTGAAGAAGGCATGGCTGAGATCCAGAAATCCTAATTGGTTGACTGTCGTTAGCAGTGGCACAGGAGTTGGGAGATCGCTCACCTTGTTTGAGGTCAGATGCGACGATATTGTGAGCAGGCCAGCCATCCGCTGCAACCCGCCTGGATTCGGTAGACACTGGACGACCCAACGTCAGGTGTCCACGCGATAGCCCCAAAAAAGGTACGTACAACAGCATCCGATGTCCAGGAAGATGGCATTCTCACGTTCTCGACCGATCTTGATGATTTCCTGATATTCTTGTCGGTGAACCACCGCCATCCTGTGAGGAAGGCCACATTTCAAATTTCAGGAAGCAGGACGATCAAGAAGAATCTTCACCTCAGGAAACCGAAGACATAGACGCAACCATACGGCGCAATCTGGCAGTGGTCTTTGGTGTTATTCCATCGCAGTATGTGCTAGCCTGACTAACCTTCCACGTTTTCTCTTGCACGGATAAGATATGAGCCTTCAACTCATCGTCATCGTCAATCCCGATGGCAGCCTTGAAGAACTCTGCCTCCTCCGGTGACAGCCAATATAGTTCGGGGTTGAGAGGAGGAAGTTCTGGTACGTGTATTGGCTTGTCCCCAAAAGGGATATCATAAGAGGGCACTTGCTCGGAAACGTCAGCAGATGTCATTAGAGGATGTCTGTTAGTTGGAGGGAGGTGAACGGTCTACTCGTAGGCGGTGGGCTTTTATGTCAAGGGAAAGGCTAGGAAGACTCCTTCGCCACAAGTGGAGAGCGACATGACATCCGACGGATGTTCAAGGGAAAACCTATCCCCGATCACGAAGAATTACATACCATACTATCCGACGGAAGCGCAGCGCCAGGCAGCTACGTGTCACTCGGTGGTACGTTGGGATTCATGTCCGTGGCCAAGGCGTGCTGTGGTACTGGTCCGTAAAATTGTTTGTGCAGGTGCGAGAGATGGGAGCAAGTCACAATTCAGATTCAGACGTAGATATGATCGTCGTAGGACTAGCATTTCACGTGCTAGTCAATTTTACTTACATAATTCGGATGACTGCACAAACCGCGTGCACCGTGCAATTTCATGCTTGCGTTCCTTATCGCGTTATGAGACATTGAGATTGCTTCTACTGTCGGGTTCTCAGGATCTCAAGCTGGGCCGTGGTATGATACACGGACACTTACTTACATAAAAGGTCTGACACAGTCTCTTAACGTACTGGATGGAATGTGGGCGAGGACCCCCGAAGAACTCTATCCCTCATAGTTCACCCATTTTTTTTGGCTTCCCCTTCTCGAAGAAAGAAGACCGCACCGTATCAAAATTCCCTTTGATTCTTCTCCGAGTGGAGGAAAATCCGAAACGTAGTACCTTCACTGTTCGGTGACCGTTAACATCAAAAGAGACGTATCCATTCTCTTTGCCCTTGTGTTTATAGAACGGATAACGGAGCCAGGCTCGGAAAAAGTAAATCTCCGGACTCACGGGCCAATAGATTCTTCGCTTAAAAGTGGAAGAGGACAGGTGCATGTAACACTGACCGGTTGACCGTGAGAGGCACCGCATGGGCCCAAGAATCGACGTGGCTGTGTCGGATTTACAGCGCGGCGATGTAAATGGATAGTGACACGTGACAAGTAATTGTGACGCGGCGCGTCTCGCCAGGCTGGTCGTAGTGTACGGGTTTTAGTGGAGGGCTGCGATGTCGAGTCTTAACAAGTTGGCCATTCGAGGCATTCGGTCGTTCGACGACAAGCAAATATCTGTCATCGAGTTCTTCTCGCCGGTAACTGTCATCGTGGGTCACAATGGTAGCGGAAAGACGACCATCATCGAGTGTCTCAAGTACGCCACGACTGGTGATCAGCCCCCAAACACACGCGGTGGTGCGTTCGTACATGATCCCAAGATGGCCAACGAGAAGGAGGTAAAGGCTCAGGTTAAACTGAGATTTCACGCTGCGAATGGGACCAGGATGCTCGTGGTCCGCAACTTGTCCGTGACAGCAAAGAAGACGGGGTTAACTATGAAGACCTTAGAAAGCATCCTTGCGCTCGCAGACAGCAACATCGAGAAAGGAGGAAAGGTAGCTTATTATTTGCAGTTCACTACAACCGACACGTTGACCTGCCCTTCAGAGAGGGGCTATTTCGACCAAATGTGCAGAGATAGACACAGAGATTCCTCACCTCCTGGGCGTCTCCAAATCCGTTTTAGAGAACGTTATTTTCTGTCACCAGGAGGACTCTTACTGGCCTCTAGCTGAACCTTCAATTCTCAAGAAAAAATTCGATGACATTTTTGAGGCCACCAGGTAGTTGTCATTTATATTTCTGTTCCTTTTCGGGAATCATATATATTTATGCAGATATACAAAAGCACTCGAATCTATCAAAACGCTTCGTAAGGACCGCATGGCGGACCTAAAGGCTGAGAAAGAGCGATTGGAGTCTTTGGCAAAGGAAAAGGCCCATGCCGACAATCTTCGTGCCCGAATAACAGATCTCAATTCGTCTATAACCTTTAAGCAGGATCAATACGACGAGACGAAGCGGGAGTACGAGCAACTCGTCAAGAACAATGCTCGCTTCTACGAGTCTGCAACCAAGTTCAGGGAAATGTATGTCAAGGTCGAAAATTTGCAGCAGAAGAAGGAGCATTACCAACAAGAACTTGCGGATGCGAGGGAAAATGTGCGAGAGATGGAAGGTATGAGTCCGAAGCCCTGAATTCGACTATGTATTGATCCATCTTTAGGCTCCGATGACGAACTCCAAAGTCGCCTGCACAACTTTGACGAAAACATCGCTCAGTTGAAACACAAGCGAAGTCGCCGTGAAGAGGAGCGTCAGGACCTCGAAGGTGGGCTGGCAAAGGCGCGGAGAACGCATGTTGAGCTTGTAAATGAACAAGGAGAGCTCGCTGCCGAAGCTAAGGTGTGGACGCATTTCCAACCGTGCACACCATCGTACGCTTATACACAACTAACTTCCTTGTAGGCTCATGAACGTCGCATTACAGAGCGCGAACAACTCATACGTGACATCAGCAACAAGCATAATATCAAGGGTTACAGCCATTCCCCTCTGGAGCGCGAGAAGGTCAACGAATTCATTTCGCGACTCGGAGATCTACAGCGCCGTCAACAGGCAGACTACAAGAAGCTTCAGGCGGAGGTCCGTGCAAAGAATGATGAGTACAACCGGCAGTCAAGACAGTTGCATACCGAAGTAGAGAGTTTGAAGTTACAGCGGGGCAATGCTCAAGACCAGATCGTGCGTTTCCTGACTGATACTCGTTACATGAATTACTGAGCTCTGTGGTTGCAGAAAGAGCGCCAAGCGTCGATTGCAAGGGCAGAATCCTCCTTGGCAACAATGCAAGATCTCGCGCCTGAACTGCGCACGCTCATGGGGGATATTGAAGAGAAGAAACTCCGGCTTGAGAAGATCAAAGGCGAGATTAAGTCTGCCAATTTCGACGAACGTCTCAGCGAGCACGCTGTCAAGGCACGAACCATGGAAGATAAGCGGGATTCCTTGAACACGGAGTTGCGGAGCTTGAGCCTGCAGGCGGACGCACGCGCAAGGCTGGACTTGAAGCGTGGTGAGATGAAGAGTAAGAAGTCGGAGGTTAGAAATATGTGAGCCTTCTTCGTAAGGTCTTGGCATCAGACTGGTGAAGCGCGCTCTTCCTTGCAGCCTCGAGACGAGCAACCCCAAGTTCCGGAAGCTTGTTGGGGCCGATGTCCGGGCAGAGACCATGGAACGCGAATTGGACAGGCTCTCTAGGTCAGACTTCCTCTGTTCTATCATAGAACCGTTTCTATTCTGAAACAATTACTAGAGAAAAAGATCGGGAGCTTGCAGAAGCAGAAACAGAGCTATCCTCTGCCAATAAATCTCTCCAAAGTTCGGAAACAACTCTCTCTCAGGCAAAGGCGCAGCTGAGAAACAAACACAAGGAGATTAAAGGTAATTTGCCATTGAGTCGAATCATTTCACTGACATAGTCATTGGGCAGAGTTGGACAGGAGCATCAAAGAAGCCACGGACCTGAACTTCAGTGGCATGTCCCTCTTAGACGCCATCAAGGAGGCCGAGCGTGAGGTTGCTGAAAAGAAGGAGTGCGTGCAAGTTGTTAGACTCCTCGGGTTCATTGATAACGGGATCTGCACCTGCCATCAAACAGGAAGGCAAGCCTGAGTGCTGGCATGACTTGCGTATACGAGAATCTCTTGAACATCGGAAGGGTCAGGAAGAGGTGTGCAACCTGTGACCGGCACATGGACGCGAAAGAGATGGCTGTGTTTGAAAAATTCGTACGCGATTCTCGCCAAGGTTATGATCCTGTGGTGAACTCGTTCCTCTCTTTCTTTTCCACAGCTCCAAGAACAAATACGGAAAACTAAGGAGGCTCCTGAGAATGATAAGGACGCCGAATCGTCTAGTTTGGAAGCATGGGAGACTGAGTTGGAGAGTCTTCGCAAGGAGTTGCCTAATCAAGCGTCCAAGGACCGTATTCTGGCTTCGGAGATTCCTATACTGGAGAAGGAGATTAAGGCTACCGAGGCCGAAATCCAGCCCTTGGGCGAGAACGCAGAGAAGGTATGCTACTGCTAACCCGTCTAGCCGTGCTTCGTTCTGACAATCTTTTCCAGGCTGCCCAAAACGTAGAGCGTGTCAAAAAGGAAATTAGAGATATTACGGTGCTGAAGCAGCAAGCATCCACCGTTTCGCGCAACCTAAGCGACGTCGAGCGGCTAAAAACTGAGATTGATAACCTTGAAGAGGAGTTGAGTGCCACCGGTAGCATCAAGACCGCTGATGACGTGCAACTGGAACTGGACAACTTGTCCAGTAAGATGTGAGAAGCTCAAATATTGCTGTTTTGCCAGCCCTCATTTTTGTTCTTGCAGTCGTACGAACGAACGCGAGAGACAAGGGATTATGACAGAGCGTGATCGCTTGAATTCTTCGTTACGAACTTGCGAAAGCGAGTTGCACGCAATGGAGAAGAAGGAGAACACCCTCTCTAACCAGATCCGTGAGAAGGACCTCATGGAGGAACGAGTTGACACGATGACAAAGGAGATTACGAACCTTAATGCCAGACTCAGGGTATGTCGTATTTCTATCGAACAGAGTAAAAGCCCAAAAGTGCCATGTGTAGGAATTGGATAGCAAACTTGCGGAAGCACAAGCTCCTATAGGCCGCCTCGAACAAGAGTATCAACGGGTGCAGAACGACCTTAACATCAGAGTAGCGGAGGTACAAAGGTCGTCGCAAGAACTGAACATGAGCATCGACAGGCTTGACAGCATCAACAGAATTGTCGACCGGTGAGCGACTCTACGTTCCCTGATCCTCCGAGGCTTACAGATCCAAGGTACGTCCGTGAGGAGCGCGGACTGCTCTTGGCAGAATGTGCTGGGAAGATTGAGCGCTACCAAAGCGAAATCCAAGAAATCGGTATCAAGGCGGAGAACATACGAGAGAACATAGCTAAGATTGACAAAGAAATCAACGAGAGCGGCAGTTCTATATCTAATCTACGGGACAACCTCCGCATTCGGAAACTTGTCAAAGATATCGCAGCAACACAGGCGGAAATTGATTCCTATGATATGGAGTCTGCAGCGAAGGCGAAGCGAACATTTGAGGACCGGTACCAGGCCGAAAAACAGAAAGAGACAGACATGCAGAGCAAGGTATGCCTCCTGCTGGCAAGCACGGCGGAGCTGCTAATGCTATTGGGTTATAGTACGCTCACCTTGGAGGCGAAATTAGTTCGCTCAATGAAACCTTGAAGCAAGTTGAGAGGGATCTACGGGAATACAAAGACACTAACAAAAGGTACACGGATCAACTTGTGAAAGTCAAGGTCTGTCGCCTCCAAGATGGACTATTCGGTTCCCGCATTCACCGTCTCCGGTTTAGATGTCAGATATGGCCAACAATGACCTTGAGAAGTACGCGAAGGCTCTGGATAAGTAAGTCGGGCCGGTGTACGCCTTCCGTTTTCGTGCTAATGTCACCTCAGCGCAATCATGAAGTATCACAGTTTGAAAATGGAAGAAGTCAATGACACGATGCGCCACCTGTGGAATAAAACGTACCAGGGGACCGGTAATGACTAGGGTTGCGGTGGTGTACCCAGACGCTGATATCCTTTCCAGACATTGATGGGATTAAGATACGTTCGGACGTGGAAGGTGGGGCGTCAAAGCGGTCATATAATTACAGGGTGGGCTTCTTGAGGACACTATCGGAAGCAACTGATTTAAGCATGCCTGCAGGTCGTCATGACGAAGGATCAGGTGGAAATGGACATGAGGGGCCGCTGTTCGGCTGGCCAAAAGATGCTCGCTTCCATAATCATTCGTCTTGCGCTGTCGGATTCATTTGGACAAAATTGTGGTATCCTAGCGCTGGACGAGCCTACGAACGCACTGGACGTGGAGAATATTGATGCCCTGGCCGAGAGTCTCGTTGAGTAAGTGCTCTCCGCGGCGAATGTTTTCGATGCTGACTAAGCGCGTAGCATCATTAACGAACGGAAAAACCATTCAAATTTCCAGCTTATTATTATCACACACGACGAGACGTTCCTGCGAAAGCTTGGGCAGAGCGATGTGATGGAGTACTATTGGTGGGTTGCTACCTTAGGACGTAGCGCGGAGTTAACTGAACGTTTGATGCAGGCGAGTGTCGCGAGACTCGAGACAGAAGTCGGTGATCGAGCGACAGCGTTTCCGGTGATGATGTACGCGGGTGGGGTTCGTTTCTACGTATGGCTCATTGTATACTAGTGCACTACAGTAATATCGACCGGCTTGATTGGGTCCGACGCGCTAATAGCGTGGTCGTTTGTCTTGTTTTGGCCCGCACAGGATGAGTCGTTAGACGCCTGGTAGTGGGCCTCCTGATAAGCAGAAGTCATGACACCTCCTCGATCATGCCGCTATAGACATCGAACCCAGGTCCGGGCCATTTACGTGATCGCCATCCCCGGTGGAACTCCGCGTGTCCATCAGACTCCTCCCTCGGACGAGGTTTAATTATCGCCTTATAACCACCGCCCTCCTTTGCTGCCCATTCAATTCTTCGGTTCGACCTCCTCCATCCAAGCTGCGCCGCCTCCTCCTTGTTCCTTTTGAGCTCGCTGTATGACGCAGCCCCCGGCGTCGAAGCTCACACTGAGAGGGCTGCTCACACTCCCAGTAAGTCTCGTACGGCAGTGTAACTCAAGCAGCGCCTATTTGATACGTGGTACTCAAATCCGTCTTAGTATCGGCTGTGCAACCCTCCCCCAGCCGTCGGAAAAGTGCGCTCCTGCAGTGTCACGCCAGTACTCCAAGTGTCTCTCGATGACGTTCTCGATCGCAAACACCTGCCTCCGCTCGGTCTCAAAGATTTCGAGGAGTATCTCCTTTATGTGGAGCAGGCTCCCGAAAACCTCTATTTCCTTCTCTGGTTGAGGGAATACACCATTCGCTACCAAGCTTGGGCACAACGTGCAAAAGCCACCTTTGCAAACGACACCCTCAGAGTCGGAAATGTGCCGAGTTCCCCTCGCAGGCTACTCAGGAACCCTCCGCCACCAGACCCTTCTCTGACCCTGTTCTACTCCCGCGCCAAACAGACTTTCTTCACGCCTTTCGCAGATTATGAGCTCAATATTCCTTCAGACATATTGGGTCCATTTCACTCATCTGCTTCGCAATCCAGGCCCCCTGGTTCACCCGCCCCTTGGCACTCTCAGTCTGCACATCCAGACCCGGCAGTGTTTACAGAAGTAGCCATAGAAGCACGATTCATGCTCAACGAGTCTCTTCAACGCTTCGTTCACGCGGCATCTACCAACGTAGGGTCCAGAAGGGCTGCATGCGGCATTGCTG
This sequence comes from Pisolithus thermaeus, assembly GCA_024663475.1. Lineage (NCBI taxonomy): Eukaryota > Fungi > Basidiomycota > Agaricomycetes > Boletales > Pisolithaceae > Pisolithus > Pisolithus thermaeus. The sequence goes on from JANFAF010000094.1 coordinate 26,574, forward strand.
GCGGTACCTTCTTTACCCTTGTCACCGGAGTCTTACCGTTGGTTATGACCACCGGTCGATGGAATGCCGGCCCCCACAGTCGGTTTATCCGACTGGCGGCACTACCTGGCTTATGGTTCGGGCTCACCATCCTAATCGCCAGTTTGCAAGGCGTAAGCACTTTCCGTTTCCTGACCTGTGTATGGTCGCTGATTTTCTTCTCACATAAGATCTGCCTTATGATATATGTCTTCGGCGATCTCAGGCAACTACGCAGGTTTGAGCTCGCACGGCCAATGATATCCCGTCCACTGCCAACGTCCATATCTGAGCCGTTTCTTCAAGTCCCTCGGCCCCCACCGCTCCACACTCCCATTCCCAGTGCCCAGCCTCAAAGTGGCAATTCTATGGCTATTTCTCCTGCGACAATGAACACAACGTCTTCGGCTCCACCAGATTGTCGGCGATTTTCTTCAGCATCTGCACGCTCTTCCAGAACTTCTTGCGAATCTTGTGAACCAGAGTCTGCGTGCTCTGATGGTATAAACGAAATTGAGATATCTGCTGCGGTGTTCGACGACGACCCGGCACCAGAGGGACCTGCAACTGCTACTTGTCTTCACCGGCCAGAGTATCAAGTCCCGCCTCCACCTTTGTCAGTCACATTCCCTGCTGCAGCACATCTTCCCCTGCGGGCACGGCCGGCTGTTTCGGCTCCCAATATTCGCAGCGCTCTTGATCGTTCTCGTAACGGTGACAGTATACCCCAAGCTGAGTCACTTTACGGGCCAACCGCCGGGTTTATCCAACCAAGTACCAATGGTGATACCGAAGGCCAGTCGAGTTCCTGGAAGAATTTCACTCCACACAAGAGTCGGGTCACATCCCAAAACTTTGATTTCGACTTGCTACCGAGCACGAGAAGGAGCGTTTCAACACGAGAACCGAGTGGACGTCCGAGGATCGATATCGTTACTACCGCATCAGCATCGCCTTCTACAAACCACATGCAGAGCGCGCGACAGCCGTGCACACGCGAATATGGCGCACGACTGACGGCACCATCGCGGCATTCTCTTACCACTGCCAATGCGCTGACTTCTGAGTTGGGGCGCGCACAATACAAATGCAACAAGAGACCGAGTCCGATCTCTATTCCACCCAATCCCGCCACCTTTTTGTCTTCACCCATCCATCATGCACCATCGTCACCTTCCACTTCGATGCCGGCGCCTGAGAAGAAGCACCGGAACTTCCCTTTTCCGTTCAACTTGCCGTCCTTTACAGCAGGGGTTCCGGCATTCGCGGCGCCCTTGACCAACATCCAGTCTCCGGTCGTAAAGCGAGCGCAGTGGGAAGTCGTGGTCAGGTCAGGAATGATCGCGTTCCTCGTCGCAGGCGCCATTGTTGGGGTAATCGTCGGAGTCGTCCCATGAGTCCGCGGTGTTTTGTCGGGCAAGACAACCGGGCTTCGCACGACGCGCCGTGTGCCCTCCTTGGGTGGGCCGTTATTCCTGTCCTCTTTTTCTTGGGTTCGTTCCTTTCAACCTGTACTTTTGTAGCCAAAAGCATGAACATACCACATAAGCCCGACTGTCGCAATTGTGATCTGTAGCCCCTCCTCCCCACGGTCCTTCGTATTTCGTACGCGCCACGAGTGGCATACCGCTTTCTGTCACGACCTTCACGTTTCTACACTTAACCTCTCGGCGGTCATTAGCTGTCATCATCTGTTCTGCTTCTCCATCCTGTGTAAGCCACTTACGATACCTCTCACGTCGCTGTTTTGCGCACGATCACCGAAATTGCTATACTAAATCTTAGAGACTAAGTACGTGTATCCAATTTGTGCCAATTTTAATCGTCTTTCTACTCTGGTTGTTCGTTTACGAGCCCGGTAGCCCCTTGCACCGCAGCTAGTATGCCTGGAATGACAGTCCGAGGATCCATTCCACTGGTGCTCGCCTCCGGGCTGCTGACGCCGACGGAAACGAAGAGACTGGTTGGGTACAAAGTTTCGAGTGCACCATGATACATACATATTAGCAGAATGGGATATCCAAACTGCGAGTGCAATACTGGTAAATGACGCCAAGACGTGCTGCCGGGTTTGCACGGAGGAGATGCTTGCAAAGTCGAAGAAGTTGGGAAGTCGGTGGGATCAGGATGGGTTGACCCCTGGTGGCAGATCTCAGATTCATGAAATCCGAGGAATGCGCGATCTCGACCTTTCACGTGCGTACGTCACCCCCACAGTCCAAACTTCACTCAGGCATTAATTCCCCGTTTTCTAATTCCTAGCCAGACGTCTCGACATGATCATATTCTCTATTAATATTTACCTGGTACGACGAAGACATGTGTCCGGTGAACAAAGACGTCAGAGCACCACCGTACTTTCCTCTTTGTGTATCTCTACCCCGGGTGGGGCGCCCAATGCTTGAATGACCAGTCCTTGTCAATCGCTTGCCCAATTGCGGGACCACCAAAAGAATACTGACCTTCTTTGATAGCACCATAGAGCAAAAACTGGCCAGACACCAAACCAGCGGTCATGATCATCCTCGGTCCCAAGCCTGCAAAGAGGCCGCGGGGCCCAGCTTGCCGTGCAAGGACGTACAGGCGGTGGAACATCGAGCCACTTGGGCCGTGTTCTTTGTTAATTTGGCTGAGAAGCGTGTCGGCAGGCTGGTGGGGGCGCCGTCGACCAAACATAACCCAACAAGTCATAGGGGAAGAAGGAGCAATTCAGTTACTGTTCTGCCTCTGACGGGGGCGCGGGGAAGGAACATACTTGACTCAGTATAGCGGCTGCGAATCCAGCGACGACACCGCTACCCAATTGAATGCTGAATTTCTTGGCGGGCGTGAGGTTGGACCGGGTCTCGTAGGACATGCTGCGGAAAGCGAGCTCGTGACAGAGTTCGTTGACCGTGAATTGACCGATTGCATAGGGAATCTGTCTGTTTAAGGAACGTCGAATGAAAGGAAGTTGCAAGATAGGGGGAAAAAAGGCATTCACTTGAAGAGGATCGGTATGAAACCTGCGTACAACTCCCGAATGCCGCCCTCTCGAGCCAGTCTGGTAAATCCGGTAACGAGGCCAGACGCATAACCGCGCTCCGAGACAAGCCGTATTCTGGTGGCCTCCAAGGGTGTGAGCAAGATGTCCGCAAAAAATCTAGAACGATGTACAATAAAGTGAGTTTATCCCCTGGACCTCATTTTCAAAGAAACCAGTGCTTACTCCGCAACGCTCGCAGAGCCGAGGTATATGGCCGTGCGGTACTTGACTGCGGCTTCTGGGCTCCCCACCAATTCAACAGCTTTCTTCTTGCAGAATTCGTATCCAGAAAACTTGGCACCGCCTTGAACAAAATATCCGACAGCGGTGGGTCCAAATCCAGTCAGGAGAGCCCTCGGCCCTTCGTTGGCGACGACGAGCCGTGCGCCGGAGAGCATGGACTTCTTGGCATAGGCAGGATTGACTTGGATTCGTGTCTTTACGACGTCAATGGCTGTACGACATGGATAAACGTGACGCGCATAATGATAAACCCAGAAGACCCACGAGTCATGGCACCGTGTGTGATGCTGCAGCAAGCTCATAACTTCAATGGTCATAAAGAGATACCGCTATGACTTACGTGCAACACAGGGCGCCTATGGATTAGGGCTCGGATTTCGCATCTCCACGTAGAGCACTATGGGGGTCTCACCTGCAAAGAAGAATGACGAGTAGTCTCTCGGCGAGAACTGGGGTAACTGTACAGCCGACGATTGAACGTGCGCCTTTCCCTTTGCCATCGTTGCTGCTATCGCGGAGGTCAGTTGGCGCTATCGATGGGCTTGCAGCACGCATTGCGAACAGCCTGGCGTATCACGATGACGTCAGGTCAGTACTTGTTTCGTAGAGTGATCACCGGTTCGGACTCGGTTCGGTTCACACCCTGAAGAAGCTCTCCCACAGACTCAGATAGTATTAAAGTGACGTGGTAGTTACAGTCTCCGTCCTCTGGCCATGGCGAGCTACACTGAGATACTGCACTTCACCGTTTCTGAGGAGTTGGAGTCCGGTCGAGCGAACCTTGACAACGTTCGCAAACTCCTGTCCAACGTGGAAGGATTGAACCAGTCAGTATCTCCATGCAGTTGTCAAGTCTCTGATCAGCTAACCCAGTGGTCGATAAGATCGTACTTTGGACCAGAAGCAGAAGATCCATCGGTTCTGTTCATAGTAAATGGTCAGTTCACTGCACCAGCGTACTGACTTGGCACGATTAAATCAATGCCTTCTCAGACTGGAAATCCAAGGATGCGCATGCCAAGTTCCTAGATTCGCCAGAAGGTGCAGCTTTCGAACCAGCATTGCTGCCCCTTTCTGCCTCCCCATTAGTCCACCACTTTGCCCTATTTGACGAGATCGAGAGTCGTCTGACTGCACCTATTACCGAGTTCGTCACTTTTACATTGAAGCAGGGCAACACGACGGACGAGCTCAAGCCCCTGGTGCAAGACTTGTACGAGAAGCTGAAAGGCTCCAAGATGTTTTATGGATCTAGCTGGGCTCCAGTTGCCAATAGGGCAAACATGTACCACGGGATCTTAGGCTGGGATACCGTCGAGGTGGGAACAGACTTACTGAAAATTTCACTGTTGCTGACTTACTTCTTTTTCACGGCAGGCGCACTGGGATGCCGTCAAGGATGGCCCACCTAAAGCGGTCATTGATGAAATCAAGAAAGTTGCTGACTTGTGGCTCGTCCACGCTGCGTTGCAACCGCTGACGGAGAACGAGTGACAAGTGATGATGCGATGAAGGGGAAATTGTGCTGTAATATCTTCATGTAGGAGTCGATCTTCTTGCAGTGTTGTGAATGTGAAAGATTCGGGACTAGACCGTTTCCAAGTGCCAAAGAGGTTTAGGGTAACTGGGCGACCGCCCTCGCACCGCGATCAATCCGACCACACGTATGATGCGTTTGGTGAACGGTTAACAAAGTTTTTCGCTTGGAGGCTGGCGGACTCCTAGCGACGAAGGGACCGCAACCTTACACATTGCGTGCGCGGGCAGGCAATCTTCATAGGTGACGTGTAGCAACTAGCACAGAAAAGTAGCGGACAGCCTCGGACCCCACGCGTTCGTAGATATGTAGGAGATGCTCTTGAAGTGATATAAAGTATCACGCCTGATACGGCGGGTTGGCTGGTCTGCAGCCTTGTGTCTGTGGATAGGCTGTGGTGTGTGGTGAGCACGCATTCTACACGAGTTGTTTGAACGTGTGTGAAATAAAACTCTGAAGCGGCTTCTCAACTCCGCCCACCATCCTCCCCGTCGTCGTCCCCGTCGTTCCCTATCAATATGTCCGTCCATCTGATTCCAAATAATGCCCTGGGCTTTAACAGTTCGTCGTGCTCGCATTGGACGTGAAAAAAAAACCGCTCACTAGCCTTGTTCAGGGCCCTTCACACAACTCGTCAAAAAGGTCCTCACAGTCGCGAACAACAATACGCTACCGGTCGCTTTCAAGGTCAAGACCACTGCACCCAAGGTAGGGCGCTCCCTCTTCCCATCGTCACAGTTTAACATCCTTGCCCAGCTGTATTGCGTAAGGCCCAATTCCGGAAGGATCGAGCCAGGAGAGAGCGTCGAAGTGTCAGGTTAGCGCGTGACTTATGTCGCTTGGACACATCGACCGACTCCACTTTTCAGTGATGCTGCAACCAATGAAAGAGGACCCTCCCCTGGCGACCAAGTGCAAAGACAAGTTTTTGATCCAGAGCACTCTCATCACACCAGAGAAGGAAACTAAGGACCTTCAGGATATCGTAAGTGCATTTCATTTCGATCTCATCTCTGTCTTAACGACTCTTTCTCAGTGGAATGTCGCCGGTGGTACAGGAGAGGAGTGGAAAGTTCATCAGCAAAAGCTCCGTGTCGTATATCTCCCTGCAGAAGGGCAGACCGTCGAAGAGGAGGACGAAGGTCACCCCCAGGATGGTCCATCTGCGATGACGCAACCCGACAAGGTAGGATATTATTCCGTCATACCATCGTCACGGTGCTTAGGGATTCTCAGCAACACAACATAACCAAGGACAGCGTCAGCCATGCCGCAGTAGGCATGCCTGGATGGTCAACCGAAGCAGAGCCACCATCGACGGCGTCACCGCCCGCCCCGCTGCGCCCCATGACGCCACCTGTACGGGAAGCAGACGCAACCTTTTTCCGTGCCGACTCTGGAGAATATCTCCCGCGTGCGAGGAGCAACGGTGTTGGCGTAGTGAATGTAAATCTCCACCAACCATCCCCGTCGTCATCCCCCCCTATTGGCGCTGCTCCTGCCCAGGTCAACCGTGAACTTGAGGAAAAACTGCAGGAAGCAGAAGCAGAGATAAAACGCCTGCGCGCGCTCCTTTCTGCAGTTCCGGATCCCAGCTCGACTGCACCGGAATCAGTGGCGCCAGAGTCAGTGGCGCCTTCCGATTTCAGGCGAAGATACACGACAGGATCGGACGATGGGACGAGCACATACTACGGAGAAACCGAAGTTGGAACGCTAGTGGAGCGCGACCCTGTCATACACCAAGACGGTGTACCACTGCAGGTGGTTATCATCATAGCACTTGGCGTTTTTATCACGACCTATCTATTTTTCTAACCAAGGCTTCTCTACAAACACCTCGTACTCGCTTCGTTCCGTTTCTGTCACGACCCGTTCAGGCTCGTCATACGCGCAAGTTCTCGCTACCTACCAAGTAATTGTACTGCGGTTGATCCTCTCCCACTCCCCGCGCTTCACGGTGATCAGTGTGTGACGCTAGCCCAGCGGTCTGTGAAGACGTTTCACTTCCTTTTTTTTTTTGTCTAATCTGTTCCCTGGGCTTCTGGTAGCGTAGCCTTATGCGTAACCTCGTTCACCATATATCTATGACGACCATCCTTATGTTGTGCTAGTGCCATGGTCCTGTGCATAGTTCACTTATATATTCTGGCAGTCATGGACAGCTGATTATGTCAGTTAATAAAACGCTACCAAGTCACGTGGTAATAATTTAGCTTTCTCAGTGTCACCCCCAACCTGCAATGCTTTCGAGGGCTCTCCGTTGTCCCAGGCGTGCTCCGAAACCCTCGTGTCTTTCGGTTTCTATTTGTGGTAATCATACTCAGAGTTTCACGGAAAACTCGCAGTCTTCTGGTCGGACTACGTCCTTCGGATTCAAGACAGTCCGGGAGGAAGAGAAGGAATCTCTCGTCAAGGGTGTATTCGACAGCGTCGCGTCCAAATATGACTTAATGAACGACGCGACGTCGTTCGGTGTGCACAGACTCTGGAAAGACACGTTCGTTGATTCCTTGAAACCGGGTCGTAAAGGCCCAATGCGATGCATCGACGTAGCCGGAGGTACTGGCGACATTGCCCTTCGCATCCTCGACCACGCACGGGAAAAATACGCGGACAGAGAGACCAGCGTCGAAGTGGTTGACATAAATGCGCAGATGCTCTCAGAGGGAGTCAAGCGATTCAAAAAGACGATGTACCACTATAGTAAGTTGCTTATGCTAGTGTCTCGGTAGTCTTCGTAATGGGCCTGCAGCTCCGCAGATATCTTTCCACGAGGGCAATGCTCAGGAGCTATCTCCATCACAGTTTAAGGACGATACGTACGACCTCTACACCATCGCATTCGGTATTCGCAATTGTACCTCTATCCCGGCAGTACTGAAAGAGGCGTATCGTGTTCTTAAGCCAGGGGCTACCTTTGCATGCTTGGAATTCGGCAAAGTGAATAACCCCCTGTTGAGTGTGTGAGTTTTTGGAGCGACTTCTTGAGTGCCGAGACCGCTGACTTGTGTTGTGGAACGCATAGTGTATATGACCAGTACTCCTTCAGCGTGATACCTTTGTTGGGGACGATCCTCGCTGGTGACAGGGACTCCTACCAGTACCTAGTGGAGTCGATACGGAGGTTCCCAAGTCAACCTGAATTCGCGCAGATGATCAGAGACGCCGGGTTTACTACTGGCGGGGATCATGACGGCGGTGCATGGACAGATCTGTGGGGGGGTATCGCTTCCATTCACACAGGTGTCAAGGTCTAGAATGTGTATCATACGGTCTCGCTCTATTCTTGCAGTTTGATACGTACTCCTAGCCGCTTAGACGGTCTGCCACAGCCCTCGTTGCATTGGTAACGCCCTTCACTTCGGCCTCCAGTCGTCAATCTGTGATTGTCGTCAACTACCCACGTTTTGCAGAGAATTTCCATCATCGTGGCCGCCGAGAATGATCGCTAGGACAGCCTTTTAACATCTCTGCAGGTGCCAAGAGGCACCTCCACGTGCCGAAGGATTGACGCAATTCCAGTCAATCATTCACTCGAGGTTGACTCGGCTGTTCTCTTTGGAATGCCCCCAATATAAGATGGATTTCCCTCATCACTTAACAGGTCAGGTTTCTATGAGATGCTGTGCTGCTCGTTTTGCAAGGACCATCAAACGAAGGATTCCGCCCATGCCTTGACATGCCGACAGACTTACGAACGCCTCAATCTGTCGGATCAAGAATGTGCCCGCGTGCACGAGACGGGAGCCAGGCTCTCGCACGATAACTACGACACACATAGATAGAATTATCACTACCGCTGAAGATTCTTTATACAAGCTCCTAACGTACGCATCATAAAGATCACAATGTTCCCTCATGCCCGAATCATGTAAAAATTCAGACCCTGCAGCTTTCCCTCCTTAGTCTCGGAACGAATGCTGGCAAGGAAAATGAGGATATTCATGGATAAGCCTAACATATCAATGACGACTTCGATGGTGGTAGGGGTGATCTTACCCATACATACCGACTGACTATTCCTCAGAGCGACGCTGGAGGCCACAACGTTTTTCGCTGACGCAGAAGACTCCAGGATGGCGACTTGGGTCTGTAAAGTGGAGGTGTCCGTCGAAATAGTTGCACCTGACCACTTGATTCGCTCTGCGGCCCGAGTTTCAAGTAGCAGCCGATGCTTCGATGTGCCTACTCCTATATCAAGCATCATCCTGCAGCAGGATATACATATCTTAGCAATCCACCCCTGACGATTGGTACATACCGCTGCAAGTGAGCTAGATCATCATCCAGCTCTACATGCGCTTCCCCGACAATCCTTCCTACCTTAAACAAACCCTAGTGGCAGGTGTTACGATGACATCCATTGTGTACATGGTACCACTCACCCTCAGTTCTTTTTCTCTTCGAATATAACTCAAGACCTGAACCATGTCAAATAGCATTTATGCATGAGTGAGCCGGCTTGCCTCTGGTAATAGTTCTTCCACTTCTGCACAGATCCCACACCAACAAAACCACAGGATCTGTGTACAAACGAACCATCGTGCATCAACGTCAAAGGCTAGCAGGCCGATGCTGCTGGTCCCTACCTTTCCTGTGACATCCTCTTCCAGTACTCGCTGCTCATCTTCGTCCGCTGTCGCATCGAGCTTCAGCTTTAGTGCCTTAATCTCCTGTACGACGGAACGGACGTTGGTTTTCCTACATTTACGTTGTAATGGGTACACAACTGAACGTCAGTAGCTGCGGTCTGAAGGTCTGACCTGTGATGATCAGCGTGGCTGGCACAACGTGTCAAAGCGAAGCGGGGACACAGTGAATGGCAGCAAGGAGAAACTATTCGATCCTCATTTCCAAGGGGTGGAGCAAAGGTAGCATTGATGTATCCGAGTAGCTTACGTGGTTGGAATTAACTTCTGCCCCTTCTTTTGTCGACAGAACACTTACGCCGTTACCCAGAGTTTGTGATATGGACTTCACCTCACGTGCGATTTGCTGCTCCTCGTCAGCACGCCGATGTGACATGCTATCCCAGTTACGAAAAGCGCAGCAACGCCTTAGCAATAGAGGCAAGACGACGTCAGGACGCGGGTCACCGGATGGGTCAAGTGGATCTGTTCCCATCATCGAGGGCAACCTTCTGAAGAACGTTATCTCGCCGACCTACATTTCGGGGGTGTGAATGGAATGATATACTAAAAGCATAGAATACTTACATAATTCGTCAGGTACTTGAGACCGAACATGTCTGAGAAGAACTCGATCGATTCAGCTATCCTCCGTTTATTCTGTTGTCCTCGTAAGTGTGTACCTTGTAGGTTTCATATTGTCGACTAACGCACTGCAGATTTCTGAAGACCCTTGGTTCCTGGACGTTGATGCTGCAAACCGTGTGCGCTCAGCCGCTGCCAAACCACAAGCATGATAAGAGAATTTACCATTTGCAGCAGGATATAAAAGTGTTCCCTACATAATTCCAAACCGCAGAGTCAGTGACACCAAAGCAAAGCGTAATGAACATACCGGATAATTCTGATCTGTTCCTTGCTGTGTGTGCAAGTTGGTTCTCTTCGCCAAACCTGCGGACTTGCGAGGGTGTACAATGAGGTCAAAATGTCTGGCTCTGGGTGGTACTTGCTAGTTTCCGGTGCCCGTTCCGTTTGTTTTCCTTCATTGCCAGCTCCAACTCTTTGGACATCTAAAGATTGTATGACCGTTGTCACCAAATGTTTGCCCTCAAGACGGGTAGACAGGGCCTTCAACAGCAGCACAAAACGCTCGTTGGCGGGAAGCGAGAGACCCTTTGGTTGATACAGTGGAGGGTGTTTATGCCCACCATAACGTATCACTTCAAGACCATTCTGACTTGTCAAACGGTGCAGTGTATATCCGCTATCGGAAACGCTGGAGACCACAGGGTAATAAGCGGAGTCCGTGGTAGCGATACCAAGGGTTCCCATATCCTCGTATATATTGCCATCACGCCTAAAATTTCCATCGGAATAGTCTCCATAGTCACCCAGCTGTTTATATCAGTCTCGAGCTGAGTCTGAGGATTAGTGCCTTGACTCACTGTTATCCTTTGACCAGAACATTGATCAAGCCATATCCACCATCCATCGACTTTCAATCGATGTGAATGGAAAGCCGTCTTCATGAGGCCAGGCATATCAAGACCATGTCGATCGTTCTACATTAATATGTGAGGTTAGGTTTATGCACATGCGCGGAGGAAAGTGCTCACAGACGTAGCCGTCCATTTCCATGGCCCAGCACAGCAACCGGGACACTGTTCGACATCAATCATAAGCTTGAAATTATACGTCTCCCATCTACCCCAAACCACCCTGGCAGCCAAAATGGATCGAGGGAAGTGAGCATGCTTGATAAAGTTGTCGCGGCGCTCATAGCCACCTTCCTCAGGATACTTGGGCATACTCCGAGCATGTTCTGCACGTGCATTCCACATTCGATTATATACTCTCCTAGCAAAATCTTTCCAACCATTCCTTTGAACATGTTCATCGCTGGTAACGTGCACCCAGCTCTGACCAAAGTAGTATCCGAGGCCAACTGCAAAACGAGACCCGACATTATCATTGGCATAAATTATGAGGATAAGGTCATTTGTGAGGGATGAGAGTGAAATAGTGTTGCCAGAGAACTCGCGGGGAAACGTGCCGCAACGGGTGAAGCCATAGTATGAGACGGTCCTGTCATCGAGTGCAAATTCACGGAACGCTTCACTGGCTTCAAGGTGGGTAAGATAGAGTGTCTGGAACTCTGGATAAGTCTTGAGAATGTCTGTAGTACCGAAAATCCTGTCAAAGCTGGATCCCGAGGACCCCAAGTCGATAGTGACGAGATGCCCAAAGATGTCACTGCATGCCAATATGGCTCTGAAGTGGTCGCGACAAGGTATGACGGGCAGCCACACTTGGATTCCTGCATTGCTAACAGAGAATGTGCCGAGTTGTCGGGAGCGCGCGGCCTCACGCAACTCCGCAAGTTTGTGCTCATGTGTCCGTCTTTTTTTCCTGATAGTGATAGTTCTGAGAATCCCGCACTTGGGAACGGAATTGTCAGAATCTTCGAGTTTGCTCTTCTCAATGTGCTCCATTAGTTTGTCCGCGAATTCGTCAAGTTCTACCTTCTCGATATCTTTACAATCCTGGAAGTCGCTCGGGGATACTGCAAGGACACTGCCTGGCCGTGGAACCCGGGGATTCCATGCGAATATGCTGTGGTCGTTGGACTCCCGGATGATCTCGAGCTGTAGACGGCGGAATGCCTTCCTCCCCTCGCCGTACAACATCGGCATGTTTACGCCAAACAACCCCAACAGTGAGTATGTCTGATCTTCTATACGAGTAGTCTCCCGGTGAGCGGCCCAAGACATGATTTGGGCGACACTGAGACGCTTCGCCGCCAGACCATCCCGCAAAACTTGGAAAGGAACGCCAGTGATATCCTGTAACGTTGGTGCGAGTCGTCGTTTGTTGCCAATGGGTAACCAGTTTTTGTTGAAGAATACCACTTCCTTCGGTGCGATAAGTTCCTGGAGCGTCCAACCTCGTACAAACCACTCCGGCCAACCGTTGGACCTGCCAAACTTGCCGTTATTTCGATGAGTGGGAAACGTTGACTCGTCCACGTCGTGGAGGTACGCATAGCACACCTGCGCGTTTCGATACCATTGATACATCGAATTGATAGCCTCCGACAGTTCTGAACTGCTCCTCTTATCGATGCAGCACGTATCGATCCATAACCACTTGTAACCGTCCCTCGCGGCCTGCTCACAGCTCTTGATAATCTTTTGGTAGCCATCGCGCTGCGTGACCTCGCTCTTGTTCCGCCCTTCCATCTTCATAAGCCCTGTCATCTCTTCGTAGCCGACCTCTGTGCCCCAGCGGTGTGACAATATGGCATAGCGAGTGCCCTTGTCATCAAGCTCTTTTAGGACAACACAGTCGAAGTCTGCTTTTTGGATATTCACATCCCGGTCGAGAACAGCCTCGACATCTAACAACTTCATCTTCAAACCGGAACAATGTCAAGTTCAGTACGTCAACAATTACAAGTCATCCCACACGTACCGCGCAAGTGTCGGTGAATATAGCGTGTTTCTTCGAAAGGTGAGTTGCAAGCGTAGGACAAAAAGACAAAAACAAGGCTGATGTAAGTTGCTGATCTCAATGTAGGGTGCAAACGTGGGTTGCCAGTACCAGTTTCGAGGTTATTCCGCAGCCCTGCATATCGTTGCCCACACTACACCCATTTAGATAAATATGCGCCGCGGTAATGATTCATTGCAACATAGTCAATTCGATCCCATCATGCCAGCAAGGCAACAAAACGTTACCAATCTTATACTTCATCCTCTCCTTCCACAGTCGCAGTTACAGTGATGTGTTTTTGCTGAGCCGGCCGCAGGGTTCCGACGCGCCATCATAAACGGAAGAACTAACCCACTCAGACGGCCATTGTTGCAGCGGGAAGCCCGCAATGCACATACGACATCTTGCGATCCGCTGCTGTCGCTGTAGGATGAATCTGAAATCGAGGAACATAATATATGGGGTGCATGGACAGTGAAACCCTGGGCATCATGCCTCCGTCTATCTGGGAACATTTGTCTGCGTCATGATCATCGAGTATTCTCCGCCACTGACCGCTCTGTTGCACTGAGCCCCCCTCGTGTATCACGGAGCGTCCCGCTTTCCCCTGAATGTTGTACCAGAATATCCACGTTACTGGACTCCTTGGATTCAGAGTAAGATTCAGAGCTAGAAACCGACCGGAAGTGAGTCGCCCAGCTGGAGTATGTCACTAGAGGTCACGAAGTAAATAGCCATAGAGTAATTGTTGTTACAGACTCGGTCACTAGCAGTAGGAGGAAGCCCACGCCACCTGTGACTTGGAATGCTGCCCCAACGTCAGGCTTAACACACGACCACCACGATGGCCGCCCCAGGTAGTACAGCCAATCAGTTACCACCATCGAATGCAGACCTCGCAACGACATGGGCTTTCCTCGAGGAAGGCGTCGACCACATCATGACAAAGCTACAGACGGGCGTCTCATACACCAAGTACATTGGGTTGTACACAGTAGCTTACAACTACTGCACGTCATCGCGCATGCACGCTGATGCAGGACCAGCCCATGGAACCCGCAGTATGTAGCCAAGATTTCTCTCTGGTGTAGTGTGCTCGGGTGATATCGCACGAGGCTGACGCTGATCACAGCTGGTGCTAATCTGATGGGCTCTGATCTGTACAATAATCTCATACGGTACTTCGTAGCGCACTTGAAGAGCCTACGAGAGGTATATTCCTTTTGCACAACGTAAATGGATGCAGCTTCAACTGATTGACTACTCAGCAATCGGATTCTTTACTGGACGAGGCACTCCTGCGGTACTATGCCAGGGAGTGGGACAGATACACAACAGGAGCCAACTACGTTAACAGACTCTTTACATATCTCAATCGCCATTGGGTGAAGCGCGAGCGAGATGAAGGTAGAAAAGGCGTATATCCCGTCTACACCGTAAGTGCCCCGCCTTCGCGCCCCTGCATTGCCACCGACATCAGTTTTACATACACAGCTTGCCCTCGTCCAATGGAGAACAAACTTCTTCCTTCATGTTCAAAGTAGAAATGCAAAGCTCGCTGGTGCAATCCTCAGACTTATCGAGCGCCAACGAAACGGGGAGACGATCGACCAGGGTCTCGTAAAGAAGGTCGTCGACTCACTTGTTTCATTGGGCCTTGACGATACCGATATCAACAAGACTTCCCTGGATATCTACAAAGAGCACTTGGAAATCCCCTTCCTGGAAGCTACTGAGAAGTATTACGAACAGGAGTCTGAGGCATTCTTGGCCGAGAATGGCGTGTCGGATTACCTCAAGAAGGCTGAGGAACGTTTGAGGGAAGAGGAAGACCGAGTTGACCGTTACCTCAACGCTGAGACAAAGAAACAACTCATTAGCAAATGCGACGGCGTCCTCATTCGTCAGCATGCACCGCTTATGTGGAAGCATTTCCAACACCTCCTCGATTACGATAAGGATGAAGATCTCCAACGAATGTATGCACTACTGTCCCGCATTTCTGAGGGACTGGAACCCCTCAGGAGGAACTTCGAAGAACATGTCAAGAAGGCTGGGATGACCGCGGTATCGAAGTTGGTTGGTGAGGGCACTGAGAGCGCAGACGGCCTAGATCCCAAGGCCTATGTCGATGCCCTGTTGGAAGTTCACCGGAAAAACTCGGACACCGTCACGCGGAGCTTCAGGGGAGAAGCTGGTTTTGTCGCTAGTCTTGACAAAGCTTGTAGAGAGTTTGTTAACCGGAACGCTGCCACCGGCTCGTCGACTACCAAGTCACCGGAGCTGCTCGCCAAGCATGCCGATATGCTCCTTCGAAAGAACAACAAGATGGCAGAGGAAGAGGATCTTGAAGGGGCACTAAACCGTGTGGTATGTCTCCTGATACTGGCTCGATACTGACTAATAATTTACTCATGCCTCTGGCTTCCAGATGATCTTGTTCAAATACATAGAAGATAAGGACGTATTCCAGACGTTTTACACCACGAAGCTGTCAAAACGTCTCATTCATGGGGTATCAGCTTCAGACGAGGCGGAAGCGAGCATGATTTCCAAGCTGAAGGAGGCATGCGGTTTTGAATACACCAACAAGTTGCAACGAATGTTCACTGGTACGTGGTGTAATGCACACATGTCATTTAGACTCACGTCCGAACGCTTAGATATGAGCCTTAGTAAGGATCTCACAGACCAATTCAAAGAGCGCATGCAACAAAATCATGATGACATGGACATCAACTTCAGTATCATGGTTCTTGGAACCAACTTCTGGCCACTCAGTGCTCCCAATAACGATTTCATCATCCCACCCGACATTTTCCCGACGTACGACCGGTTCTCGAAGTATTACCAAACGAAGCACTCTGGTCGCAAACTAACTTGGCTTTGGAACTACTCCAAGAATGAGCTGAGAACCAACTACTTGAGTCAGAAATATATCCTCATGACAAGCTCGTATCAAATGGCCGTCCTTCTTCAATACAACAAGCACGACACACTCTCACTGGATGAACTTATCGCTGCGACTGCTATCAGCAAGGATATTCTATCACAAGTTCTTATGTTACTCGTCAAGGCCAAGGTACTGGTCAATGAAGAGACTGACCAATACGACCTGAATCCAAGTATGTCTAATAGTGGCTACTAACGGTGGATGATAAACTGACCTACCGGCAGACTTCAAGTCCAAAAAGATACGCGTGAACCTGAACCAGCCCATCAAAGCCGAGGTCAAGGCTGAATCGTCGGAGGTGTTGAAGACGGTCGACGAGGACCGCAAGTATGTCATTCAGGCTACAATCGTCCGGTGCGTCATCTCCTTGCAGCCCCACTTTGGGTATGTGCACGGGTATTTACCAGGACGGTACAGGATCATGAAAGCTCGAAAGAGCATGAAGAACCAACCGCTGATACAAGAAGTAATTTCGCAGATCTCGCAGAGATTTGCTCCGAAGATTCCGGATATCAAGAAGGTGCGGTGTGCCCTCCGTCGTAGACCAGTTCACATACTAACTTGCTCTAGGCGATCGACACACTACTGGAGAAGGAGTATATCGAGCGGGTTGAGGGTACGAAGGACACGTTCGCTTACGTTGCATAGATATCCTGACTCTTATGACGGCCCCTCCGGTTCGGAGGCTGCTTTTGTTGTACTGTACGGATACGCACTAGCCATAATGTATTGCATGCATACTTACACGACGTTCAACTCGTGCTGGTAGACGCCACACTTCATCCTTGCGACTAAGACTTGTCGAAATGCACTTGCGAGATGCGCTGTTGGCGTCGCTGGCCAAGTTGCCAGGCTCTCGCGAATTTCATCTGCATGTCCTCGTATCTTTCCCCCGGAAACACTCCAACTTGTACCCATTCGCTCCTCAGCCCCGACCCAGGACATACCTGCAGGATGTTCTCATCCTGTTGTCGGAGCAGGCAGGCCCAGATGCACGCCGGCTGTTCGTTTCTGCCATTGAGGCGTCCGTGTACCACATACCATCCACGTCCAGCGCCATCGTCTATGTCTCCAAGGTCGACTCGACTGGCCAAGCAACAGCACCGTCACCGACCTCTACTCTCGTCCGCGCTTTTCTGTCGTATTACGCTAATCCCTCAACGAGACCGCTTCCTGTAGACCACCTATGGATCCACCTGTTTGCGCGTGCTCAGAGCCAGTATCTTTTCCCAAACTCTGCCGATTTTCCCGGGAAACGACCGTTGACGGATGTGAAACTTTGCGCTTGGTGGAAACGCCAGCTTACTAGCCTAGCCGAGGAACTACAGAACGTCAAGGCGAACGGTACAACACTTTCTACGAGGCTATACTATCTGTTGCCAGGTCTGGGTGAATTAGAAGCTTCTTACTCGCTCGGGCACTCCCCTGGCGCGCCTCCGTCACCTGTAACGTGGGTCTATGGACACCCATACTCTCAAACCGACATCCCACTACCTGGCATCTCTAACCGAAATACCGGTGCTGCCCCTCATATAGGTCAGATTATTCCCTGGTTTGACGACGACCCCAAAGCCCGGTTCATAGACGAAATCGCATACACCACTGAGGCGGATGGCGTCAAATCTCCAGAACGAAAGCGACCCCGAATGATCGACCGCCGTAGTGGGCCAAGGGTTTCGGAAGAGGAGGATGTACAGGACAAGGCAGTGGACAAGAAGGACGCGCACAGCCAAAAGGAGGAACAGACGACGAAGACACTGAGGAAGGTGTCTGTTAGTGAATTCTGGGAACGAATGTCCTTCCGCCAGGAGTGCATTGCAGGGGCGATTACTGGTTTCTTTGTGATGGCAGTATCGTCCAATTCGCCGCAGGCCGTGGCACGTAGTGAGGTATCCCCATTGGCACCGCAGCCAGGCCAGGTTGCACCTCAGCTGATCAAACGTGTGTTAACTTCCCTCATGAACGGACACGAGTTTCCGTCTGTTGATCGGGCCGCATGGTCAACAAAAGTGTTGGAAGAGTCTATCAGAGGACTTTGCGATGGACTTAGGACCGCTCCAGTCGCGAACATTAGCGGAAATGTAGCTGGCTCGGACCGTAGCACGCCGGAGCCCACTCTAACATGCGCAACGCCCCAAACCCCCCCGCCGCGTCTCATCCGTGTCGGGCACCCTGTCGTCGATGCGTCGCCGAACCCGTTTCCTGAGCCGGTCACCTCGTTCGAGACATATAATGCGTATATCTACGGTTCGCTTACCGTCGACAATCCCGGACTACCACGCAAAACGTCTGCAGAGGCGGGAGACGATGGCAAACCCAAAGTTACTGTCTTGACTGTTCGACGGAAGAAACGTACGAAACCCTAATTGCAATTTATGGTGACTACTTTACTTGTTAAGGCCCAGCTGCCCTGTCGCGGAGGACATCCCGATTTGAACGGCGGGTTTCCGTTACGCAGCTGTCATTGCGCGTGTCGCTTTGGACAGATGTTGTGGGCCTGACTAGGGGAGTGTTCATCTGAGAAACAGTAGAATTACGTTCACATTTGCATTGCGCTTAATGACGAACGGTGCTCTCTGATTGGTGGTCATGTACTCAAGCGGAGGCTAACCGAGCACTTGCCAAATGGGCCGCCATTATGGTCAGTAATGGCTCGCGTAGGTTTGCAGATGTTGTTTACCATCGCGCAGTTACAGTAATGGTGTGATTTTGCTTTCTTGTCGTCCCTTCCGCTCCACTTTCTCGTGAGACGGCGCCCAATATGAATGACCCACAGAAAGCTATATTTAGTCATCTATAAGTGTCGATAAGATGAGGGGACTGACCTGTAGTGCCCACATATGAAATCGATTAAGCCTATTCCGTTGACCTATCAAAATAGTAATTGGGACCCTCCAAGGGGCGCAGGAATGAACGGGAAAGAGAGACTAAAAAGTTCCATTGCTACCCACGAAGCTTACGTAGGTGGGATAACTTGACTACTGACCGATATCTGAGAAGTGCAAATTTGGGGTATCGACTGAGGCGGTTGCCAATTTGCGTGGCGTATTTTCCCCCAACGTCCCTCAAGGGTGAGATAACGTGGCCCGGACGAGTTTAACCAGATAAGGTGGTAGCTCGTTTTGGCACGTTGACTGCTATACTTCACTACCAGCTCCTTTTTTTTGTACAAACTGCTGCGATGATGCGGAGAAGCCATCTGGGAAGTCATGGAGCCTTGAGGGCTCGTCATCCGTAGTGTAGTTGATCGGAAGTGGGGCAGCAGCAGCAACCCGGTCATTCAGGACCTAGGTGTGGTGGGTACAGATCGGACGTTGCTAGGGCGAAAGCTGAGAGGCATAGCCAGGGTGAAATATGCACGCGCCCTGCCTGTGTGTACAGAAGCAGGGCTACGGAGAAGGTTCGAGGAGGGTTTGCACTGTTTTGATGGGAAGAGATAGACGGTCATGAATATGCACGCACATAATACCGTGGTTGGCTTTGGGAAATGGCACGATATAAAGCAATGCAGCGGCAGTGGTGTGATGAATGGCCATGCTGCATGAGACTGGAGTGTAATACTAGTGGCTTAGATTGCGTGCACTGCATGCAAGTACAACCTGTGCCGCACAAAGATGACGATGTTGTTGGCTCACTGCAGACGGCGAGGACTGCCCAGCAGCACCGAGTGGGTGCCGCGCTGATCATCGACGACGCCTTGTTTGTTGTCTCGGGCGATGGACAGGTGTCTGCTGATTTTCCGATCAGTCACAGAGCCTACGCTACTACGGACATAGAAACATATAAGAAAATAAAAAGTAAAACGGACTCGCAACGGCGTTCCCAAACTCATCTTCTTCTCATCGTCGATATCATCACCATCATCATCATCAGCATATGAACCTTGTTTGGCTTGGACTTTGTTACTCGCACTTGGCTTATTAGCCTTTGCCCAAAGTGGGTGTTTTTTTCTTTTCTTGACAGTCGCTGCCAAAACCTCCATCTGACAACCTCCATTCGGCTCCGCGACACCGCCAGCTGGCGACGGCGACAACTACCACGACGACGACGACACCAGACAGCCTTAGTTTGTCGCTAGCAAAGCTGTGACCAAGTTCTCTGATTTGTTTCGCTGCCTCTCTTCTTCGCCGGCTTATTGCCTTCTCCACCCCCTCCCTCTACACTTAACCAGCCATGTCCGTCCATCACGCCGCACATATGCCACAGTCCCTGCCCCCCTTCGCGGAGGCCTTCAGCAGCTCCTCACTAAGCAGCAGCAACGCGCTACCCCCAATACAATCCCAGTCTTACGAACGCACTCGTCAAGCAACCCACTCCCCCACCAGCGAATCGTGTAATCCCCCCGTCGAACACCCTCGCACCGCCAGAAAACGTTCGCGGGAAGATGGTTCACTTTCTGCACGCACGGAGGTCAACTCGGACAGGTTCGTTCCCCTCGCGGCCGTACTTTGTCTACTGTTTTTGACAGCTATGTGCGCGTTTCTCACCAGTCACGACGTAGACGACACTCGTCAGTCCCCCCGGGGCCCCCGCATCAAGGAGGAGGACGAAAGAGATGCACCCTCAGTGTCACCACTGTCTCCCACCGCGAACGAGGACGTGTCCCATGATACTAGTCCCGCTCTCAGCGCGCCGCCCTCTCCGAAGAAACGACGCGTGACTGTGAGCGGCCCAACGCAACCGTTCGATTCTGCTACTAGACCCGTACTTGACCAACCAGCCTCCACGCCGATATCTCCGGTTATTATCAGCCTAACCAATGCAGACGAACCAAATGGCAAGGAAAGATCCTTGTTAACGGTAAAACCGCAACACAAGAGTATTGTCGAACAGCAGAGGGACAGTATACCCTCCGCTTCCTTTGCTTCTGGGTCCTCTGGCAAGTCGCCGCCTGAGGATCATCTCTCTGCATCTAAACTGGCCAACATTCCTCGGGTTGGACGGCGCAGTCCCAACGAGGCCGCTAACACCAGCCGCTCTACAGGCGGTGGCAGCCAAACGATAAATTCCTCACAAATGTTCAGTCCACCTCCCATGATCGTCCCGAGCCAGCAACCTCTGTCCCTCAATTCTTCGCAAGTTGCAGCCGAGTCCTCGTCTAAAGCACATCAGAGCCCAATTACACATGCGCTACCCCCTCCTCCCATCAGCTTTACGACACGACGTGCCGCACAATCCGGAGGTCGTAAGAAGAAGCCTGCAGACATATTGATCAGCCCACGCGGCACGGGCCCGTCTGACCCACTTGCTCCCGTCGTCCAGAGCGCTCCTCCCATAGCTGACCGGTTCCCCATGGCCATCCCGCGCCTACCGTTTGCAATCAACAACGCTACTCAGACCACTCGGAGGACTGCTAGCAACGTTCCGCCTACGCCTACCCGCTTCGCACTCCGTGATGCCGCAAGTACGTCTATCAACTCGACGGGACGGACGGGCACCACTTCTCTATCTCCACCAAATGTTTCAGTACCCATCGCCAATAGCTTGGTTCCACATACGCCTAACGCCTTACCTCATCTCGGGAATTCGGGGGACAAGTCCGCCTTCTTAGCGCCTTTTGAAATGTTCTATGACGCCCTTAACGGATCGAAACAATTGAAGGGTTGGCTTGCAGATCAATTACAGAAGTCGAATGCCCTCATGCAGTCACTGAAGCAACAGCAGGAGAAGATGGACAGCACGGTGGAGGATTTGGTGGAGAAGCGGACGCGTGCTATGAGGGAAGAAATGGTGGCATTACGTCAACGCGTGGAGTCACTGGAAGAAGCCATGCAGACGAGCCGGGGGGAGGGTTCAACGAGAGCTCCTCAAACAAATGGTGGGTCTGGATATTTGCATAATACAACAGCCCTCCAGAACGGCTCCTCTCCAGGGTCTGAACCTCCCATGCCATACCGATTTCCTCCATCGGACCAACGAAGATCAGACTTTACGAGGGGGGTTCTCTCTCCTGAAAGACCACAAGACAAAGAACCTCAACGGTCACCACCTGTAATGGAGGCTTCCCGTCGCATATCGATCTCCGGTGGTCGGCCTGATCCCACGAGAATGATTAACGTGGAGGGCGGACAGCTACAGGGGTCTCACCCCCCGTTTGGACCCTCAGGGCCCCATAGTCGTGGAGGACCATCAGGTTCATCAAAAGGCACGCCACCTTTACGGTCCCAAAACATCCCTGAGCGCTCGATAAACGTTCGCCAAGCAGACCCACGCCCTCTTACCAGGTTGGCTTACCCTGCACCTGCGAATCTGGATACACGTCGCAAAAGTAATGCCGCTCTTGAGGAGCGTTGACCATTTTGGGTTATTATTGATGGAAAATCATGCTACCCTTTTATTCGCTCTCATTATTTGTCGAGAATGTGTTGGACGCTTGACCTGAACATACTTATCTGACCATCTGTGCATCGTCCCATGCTGAATTCCGGACTATGTATTTGTGATTTATACAGTACATCTTTGTTTTGGCTGCTTTCGACCCTCCTATTCGTCTTTCGCCTTGGCATCTTCTAGGAACTCTCTGTCTTTTTCGTTGATTTCGGTCCCGCTTCTCACACTTTGCTTGTTTCTCCCCCTTTTGCGCGTTTGGCTGTACTTCTAAAATGATGTATGATACATAGACTCGGAGCGCATCGTCATTGTGCCCCCGAAATCCAACCATGCTATCGGTTTGGTTAGTGGGGTCCCGCACTGCATTGTGACGATCGTCCAAACTAGAAGATAAGGCGAGGCACTGTAAGATTCTCTTTGGCTATGGCGTGTACAGGGTTAATGATGCCATGCGACCGATCATTTACAGCCTCCTTCGCCTGCAAAACGGTGTGTTGCCGCGTACGTTATCCACAACGGTAGACTCTATTTGGGTGCATTTCAAGTGTTGCGCTTTAAGCGCTTATTAGCTTTTACCGATTAGGGTGCCGTAGATCGCCTGGACCAGACTCATGCAACGTCAAGGAAAAGCAAAAGGTCAAACTTTGTTGGAGCTGAGTCTCGCTTGAACCCCGTTCGGCCCCGTGAAACAACAGCGATGTTGCAACGTTGACGGGGTGTTCCCCCTCGCTTTAATATCACAAAACTTGGTAGCAACCGTTTCGTAATTTCTCTCCGAAATAAACTTCTCGGTACAGGTGGTGCAGTGCGGTTGGCGACCAACCGGCCTGCAGGCTTGAAATTGAGGCTACTTCTGAGACATTAAGTAGGTATGAATGTGTCATAACGAGTCCTCGTGCAACGCATATCCAGATTCGAGAAACGTTTCACGGGGCAGGCTGCACACTCGACGGATACCTTAATCCACTGCGGTGACGGAGAAGGGATGGTCCCCTGCGGACCGGGTCTTACATATTGATCCGTCTATCTAGAATATTGGTGAAGCTGGCCAATCTGGTGTCGCCTCATGGCGCGGTTAGGCAAAGGGTGTTTGGCTATACATCGAGTGTGCTGGTCGCCAGAGTAATTCGATCGTTCGACTTTTCAAGAAGGAATAGCCATGTCGAACCCTCCCTCGGAAGAATGGTGCCCCGGAAATTAGTTGCGCGTTGCTGGACAGCTGTGATGAGCGTGGGAAGTACGAGACTAATTGGTCGAAGTGACTTTTTTGCCGCGTGTCTTGTGTGTGTGCTAAGGTCGGACTCCTCTCCGCCCATGTTCAGACCACGATTACCCTTCGGTCTGTCGCCCCGTTGTCGGACGTATGCGACGCGCAGACCAGAGAAGCCACCTGCACGTTTCCCGGATCCGCTGAAAAGCAATTCCAATGCTGTCGTCACCACTCTGCAGGATGACAGTAATCTAACGTTCATTTACCGTCCACCTCCAAGCGTACCGTCGCCTCATTCGACGACGCTGGACCCTGCTTCGCCATTGCTCAAGTCACCGACGCGCTCGATTAATGGTAGTGGTAGTCCTTTACCACCTCTCATGCGACCGTCGAGCTATAAACCAGAGCCAGAGCGGGTGTCCCAGGAAGTCATTGAGAAAATCAGAGAGCTGAGACTCTCTGACCCGAGGACCTACAGTCGGACTAAATTGGCAAAGATGTTCAACTGCACACCGAATTTCATATCAAAAATTGCTGCGCTTCGGCGTCCCCAACGAAAGCAGTTTATGGGGAAATTGGAGGCTGAACACGCTGCAGTCCGAGAACGGTGGGGGGAGAGAAAGGCTACGGTGGTCGCTATTAGACAGAAGCGGCGTGAATTCTGGTAGTGGGTGCGATGGCCTTTGAGTCATAGCCAGGTTCGATGGGTCCATGTTTACGGCGTAAATGGCTGACACTTCTTTGCGCTGTAGGCTATTCTGTCAATGATACCGTATTTCTTCGGAACTTGTCGTTTGCTTTTAGTTTGATTAGCGTCCTTTTTTTTCGCTTCGAGTGAAGTGGGGTGACCTTCCCCAGTCCGTTCCGTTCCGAGCGTTGCCTTGTAAGGAAATCATGGGGGTTGTTTTGCTGAGTCATCACTCCGTAAAAGGTAAACTGGAATGGGGAGGTGCCGGTTGCCCCTGAGACATTGAGAATGGCGCCCCCTGTGATTTTTTCGTGGCAAGACGGGTACAAACCTTTTTATGGAGGCTGTTCCGATCGTTTTCCGTCTGCAAATTCGCCTCTCTCGCAGTTAGCTTTTACAATAGCAGTCTCCTCACAATGGCCATCCCCCGGTTCCCCCCTTACTTGGCTACGTCCGACCACCGCGAACGCTGTCTCGAACAGCTACGCTCCAAGTCGGCCCCTCTCGAAAAATACATCTATCTCAATGGCCTCAAGGAGCGCGACCCCAACCTGTTCTACGACCTCCTGCTCCAAAACATGAAGGTTATCCTGATTTCACACTGTGTGTAACACAAGCGCTCATATATATTTCATCAAGGAAATCATTCCTTTGCTTTATACCCCTACTGTGAGTCGTTGTGATTGGTCGTCTTACCTCTCCCACTGACTCTGCTACGAGGTCGGGGAGGCGTGTGTCAATTACTCCCACATATGGAGGAGACCGGAAGGTCTCTATGTCTGCATTGAAGACAAGGGACGCATCCGCGACGTCCTCTCCACGTGGCCAAATACTATTGACAGTCGCATCGCTGTCGTCACAGACGGTACCGTTACGGTCCTTTTCACCCTGTTCGCTTCGATTATTCAATTGTATGCACAGGGTCACGTATCCTCGGCCTTGGTGACCTCGGCGCTAACGGCCTTCCCATCAGTATTGGAAAACTGTGCACATATTTTTTCCATCCTCTTGTCCTCGTCCACTGACTGTGCATCAGAGACCTCTATATTGCAGGTGCTGGAATCAAGCCCTCATCAACTGTATGGACCACCACTACCTTGCAAAGTTTCAGCCCACCTTGACTTTTTTAATAGGTCCCCATATGTTTAGATCTTGGGACAAATACCCAAAGATACCTCGACGATCCTCTCTACATCGGCATCCGCCGGAGGAGGCCGGACCCAGAAGAGGTCAGTTGGCTTACCTCATTCTTTTGCAGTGGTTCTCTAATGTTTCCCTCAGATGGACGAATTCATGGATGAGTTCATAGAAGCGATGAAAGATGTTTTTCCGAGTTTGATGGTTCAGTTTGAGGACTTCTCAACGGACAATGCCTTCAAGTATCTCGACAGGTACCGCTATAAGTACCGGGTATTCAATGATGATGTGAGATTCTCACGCTCTACGATCCTCGGATACTTACGCCCGCATAGATTCAAGGAACTGGCTCTGTTATCTTGTCTGGCTTCATCAATGCCGCGAACCTCTCATCGGCTGCCTCAGGGAAGCCATTGGCAGACCACAGAATCCTTTTCTTCGGTGCTGGTTCTGCCGGCATTGGTGTTGCAAAGCAGCTCCTGTCCTTCTTTACAATGCAAGGCTTGAGTCCCGAAGAGGCCAGGGCTCGGATTTGGGTACGCTTTTATGACTCTGCCACGTCTTGGCGTGCCGTGTCTCAGTTGTTATCGTGATAGACCGTCGATTCCAAGGGCCTGATCACGGCAGACCGCAAGGGTTTGCAGGAACACAAGAAATGTGCGTCATTTTCAACATCTTCTGCTACTAATGCTTACATATCTTTCTATAGTCTTTGCTCGTACCGACTACGAGGGTCCTGCGCTGACAAATTTGGTGGATATCATCAACTATGTCAAGCCCACTGCTCTTCTCGGTCTCAGCACCCTCAGAGTCGGTATTCTTCTGATTTCGTTACCGCACCCGGCTCATAGAACCATAGAATGCGTTCTCCGAGACGGTTGTGAAGGCCATGGCCGCCATCAACGAACGCCCTATCATCTTCCCTCTTTCAAACCCCGTTCATCTTAGTGAGGTCGATTACCAGGACGCTATCGAGTGGTTAGTACTCCAAACGCGCGCTTTCGTAGACACGCATTTAGTCGACCATTCGACAGGACGAATGGAAAAGTCATCTTTGCATCGGGAAGCCCTTACTTTTCGGTCACCTACAAAGATGTTACCTACGAGCCAGGTCAAGGCAACAACATGTACATTTTCCCCGGTCTTGGCCTTGGTGCGATTCTGTCCAAGGCGCGCCACGTTTCGGACGCGATGGTCGAACAGGCATCGATTGCGCTCGCATCTTCTCTAACTGATGAGGAAAAGGCAGCGCAGCTTGTGTACCCCCGTCTCAACCGTATTCGGGATATCAGCGCTCGAGTCGCGTCGGCTGTCATCCGGCAAGCGCAGAAGGAGGTGAGTCTTTGATTACGAAAACTATGACAAGTATAAAAATGACCGTCCTATTTTACATAGGGCTTGGACGCGAATAACTACCTTCGCACTCTTCCGGATGATGTTCTCTTGAGTCTCATCCACGATAAAATGTGGAGGCCCCATGAGGCCGCCCCGCGCCTCTGAATACAACTGCACCCTCGTAGGTAGTACTTCTACCAGCAGGAGGCGGCGGCGTTGCTCGTTTTATGGCACATTTTGCAGACACTCGAAACATGAATCATTTACTAGTTGTCTGTCTGTCCCCTCTGTTGCTTTCGGGGTTGGTATGCTTTTGACCTAGAGCTATCATATGCTGTATATTGTCTATATTGGTCACTCTACCTTCACAGTTCGGCTACGTTGATGTGTACGAAACGCTGGTCAAGATGAGTAGCTGGTTTCAACTTCTGCAAACACATCAACTACACTCGCTGCAAAGCAGTGCATGTTGTGTTACGTGAGGCTGTACGCATCCTCGACGGCCCCTGCTACCTGTGCAGACGATGAAGGGAGAAGGAATCACGGTAACTTGATCGCAGTCTATCAAGCGATGTATTCTGGCACAGGGCTTTGTTTGTGGTTGAGTTTCGCACATATCGCACTGCCATGGGCAGCATGGTTGACCATCAAAACCCCTAGCTTGCATCTGGTATCATCGTTTGAACACTTATCGCGCCGCCCATGGGGTCAAGCATCTATTTCGAAAGCAAGCGGAAAGATGTGATCCTCGCTGGCATCTGCATCGCCCTTCCAAACGGCGATGGTAAACCGATGGTTCACACCCTTGAGCGCCGGTATGCATGCAGCGCCACCACACCCGCCCGTCTTCGGCATGGGATACAGGTAGAAGACTTCCTTCACTCTTGAGTGTAGCAATGCCATCGAGCACATGATGCACGGTTCGTGCGTGATAAAGAGCGTGAGACCCGTCAGGAGATACTGGGCACCATTTTGAGTTTGAGCTGATCCATCCTCTCGTAGGGGGGTTGGCTCCGTGACACGGAAATCAGCAACCTTGCGAATAACATTTAATGCGGCATGTCGGAGGGGGTGCCTGGTGGAAGTGCGCGTGTCATGTGCAATGAAGGAGTGTGGGAGATCGCTCTCATCGTCGTATGGTTTCGGGACGTAGGCGACAACGGGGAGCTATGCTCGTTATCGATCAATTCCGGGCAATTAGCAAAAAAACAATAATGATGATAAGGAGCGGTAACTTACTTCGCCACTTGACGCAACCTCATGACTTTCTTTCTTTAGGGCATTAACGGCGTCATACGCCCATTTTAGTTTCCTTCTGGTCCACTTCTCAGGTTCCCACTTCCTCCGAGGTGCCAAAACAGTTGGCCAAAATGTATTTTTAAGGTGTAGCGAGGTCTGCGTCAAGGCTGGATTGCACGGGACGGGTAGCTGGTATGGTTCGCCAAGTGCGACGTCGCTAGGGAGGATGGGAGGTTGTAGTGATGCACCTAACAGAAGAGTGGATGTCTCCCCTTGTCTTCGGATACGTTTCAGATGTGACAGAGCTTCTACGTCTAGCTCTGAGCGTTTAAGCCATCTATGAACGGGAATAGTCTCATGAATATGTTCCGTATGAGAGAGAAGACACGCTCACTTAAGCATAGTGGCGATGTGCTTCTGGTCAGGAATGTCTACGACCCATGCCTGAACTATGGATGACGGCGTTAGAAGAGTGGAAGGTGACAAGGCGTAGTGATCGTTATACCGAGTTCAATGTCGTCTATTTCCTCCTCCTCCTTGTCAAGGGACAACTTCTTCTGGGAAAAAGGAAGCTCGGTTTCATTTATCACGTCGTCCATTGAGCCGGACAAAAAAGGCGTCGAATAGTCCTGAGCCGAACAAGTGTCCTGAATGTTCGTGAGATAATCCCACCCATCAGGCGTCGTCTGGTCGGGTGCTTCGGGTACAAATCCAGAGCTATTACTGTCATTAGGCACGTCGGCTGGATCGAACCAGAGATTGTGGCCGTAGAATATACAAAGTTCTTCGTCCGCACAAATCGCGCGTGCTGAGGTATAAACGATGCAATCGCGCGCGATGTCAAGTGAATATGACATGTTGGGTCGTTCAGAGTGGTTGAAGAGTGAGCCTGCCAGTGAGCAATAAGATTGATACACTAATCAATGTGAGAGAGGCTACAGACGTTACGCACCCAGCCCGAGTGCGAGTGCCATACGGCCATCGCGCCACTTGAAGGTGTAGTGATCAAGAAGAGTGTGTCTCCCGTGTGTTTCGTACTCGTCCTTTGCAAAGAGCAGAACAGGACTAGTCTCGATGATCGTCCGCGCTGGTATCGCGCGGGAAGCTGGTCCGACAGTTCGATCAGCAGTCACCTCGCAAAGACACGATCTGGCTTTACCAAAGACGCCCCGACCTTTGCCTCGTATTTCTTTTACATAGCACTGCTCGCGATTCAAGATGGTGGTCGCCATAAAAGGCAAGCCCGCCATGCCACGTGGTTCCATACCAGAGACACGTCTGCAAGCAACCAACCCCGACGTTGGAACATGGCACCGGCGCTGGACCCGCGACCATTGCCCAGCGTGCTCCTCTTATCACTGGTACCGGTCGCCTTTTGGTTCATCGTTAGGCCTCTTTTGGATCCACCACCACCACTTCCGGCCTTGCTCACGTCGGTCGGGTTCTCCATATTCGCGTTCCTTGCTGCCCTGTACCTCATACCAGCACTTGGACCGTCATTTGTCAAAGCAAACCTCAAAGGAAGAGACTTGTTGAAAGTATACTCCGACCCAATGTGAGCAGCCAGATCGTACTAAGCCGTGCCCTTCGTTCACCCGAGTGTGTCCAGACCCGAGAGTCAGGGGTTGGTTTGCGCCGCGATCTATATCCTGCTGTTGATCTTGTTCATCCCATTCTCCTTCTCAAACACCATAGCAAATCTGCCCACGAAGGGGACTCCCCTAGAAGGTCTACTTGGAGCCGTGTCCCTGCATCATGAAGTAAGTGTCGTGTGGTCAATGTTTGATGACGAGGCTCATACATCACGAAAGCTCTCTGTATATCTATCCTCACTCATGTCCTTGTTAATTGCCACACTTCTCGGATTCCTAGACGATGTATTTGACATTCGGTGGAGACACAAGTTGCCTATACCCCTCATTGCTGCCATTCCGCTCCTGATGGTGTACTATGCCGAAGGAGGAAATACACACGTCGTAGTGCCAATTCCACTGAGGCCACTCTTTGGAGTCTTGGTTAATTTAGGTATGATTCCGGGACATCAGCAACGCGCGAGGCGACTGATATGATCGTCAGGCCCGCTTTACTATCTATACATGGCACTCCTTTCTACATTCACCACGAATAGTATCAATATCCTCGCTGGAATCAATGGTTCCGAAGTCAGCCAAGCCCTGATCATTGGCATATCTGTCATTTTGAATGACTTGCTATACCTCCCGTGGCCCGTAGACTTCCGCATACCCCTTCATCTTCTCGGTAGTCAAGCGGAGGTAGAAGTTGGAGGGCCGTGGCACGCCGGTATGGCCTACGGGAGTAGTCAGCTCGTCTCCAGGCACCTTTTCAGCCTGTACTTCATGCTCCCACTGGTTGGCGTGTGTTTGGGTTTCATGTACCACAACTGGCGAGACGTCATCGCAATTACTACGGATTGGGGCTCATCATGATCTTTCAGGTACCCAGCTCGTGCTTTCCCTGGAGACACACTCTGTTACGTCACGGGCATGGCCTTCTCCGTTGTAGGCATACAGGGACACTTTTCAAAAACGTTACTCTTGTTCTTCATCCCACAGATTTTCAACTTTATTCTTTCATGTCCACAGATATTTGGGCTAGTTCCATGCCCGCGCCATAGAGTACCAAGGTCTGTACTGACGACCTGTGCGTCGTGCTTGTCCCTGACATCATTCAATCAGGTTTGACCCCGACACCAATCTTTTGCATCCTTCAACGGCGCAGTTTTCACAGCCTCCATCAAGGCTGACTACTCTCATCCTTCGGGCCTTTGCCTCACTACGCTTGACAAGGTTGAAATTCCATCCCAGCAGTGGCACGATCATCGAAGCCACCAATCTTACGATTCTAAACTTCCTCCTTGTAAACCTGGGGCCGATGAACGAAAAGCGACTTGTACAGACACTCATGGTTGTTCAGGTATGCTGGGTTGATGATGTGGTTTCGATTATTGGTTTTGATCATATAATCAGGTTTCTGGTAGTGTATTGGCGTTTGCGGTGCGGTACGGCCTGGCGGGACTGCTTTACGATGGAGATAGACACTGAAAAAGTAGTTACGTACAGTAGAACATGAGAACGGAGATGGTTTTTCGGATGGAAAACCACCGCTCAAAATCCCATAACGCCGCACGCAGTGTAAGACACAAGTGCACTATGGAGATGATGTAGATCGTGGACTTTGAAGCGTATTCACGAACGATCGCAAATACATATTATTGCCACCGTTCGTGAATACGCTTTATGTCCACGGTCTACATTTGCGGCGTGGCGTGAGTCGAAGAAACAGGTGCTTATGTTCATGAAAATCACATGGAGATGCATCACACTTTGTCGGCCCCTTCCTCCGAACATATACTAGTGTTGAAATGCTCTAGCGGAGCAACTGTTTTTTGTATCACCTTGTTCTCCTTCCAAAATGTCCAACAACGAGCGTGCAGCTTTCCAGGCCGAGGTGGCCGCTGTAGAAGAGTGGTTCAGGGTAAGCCCCTATCTTCTCAGCGAGGAGGCTCCTTGGCCTGATAAGCAGCGGTACAGGGCCCCCGATTTGCAAGAGTGAGACGACCATACACGGCAGCGCAGGTAGTTGCAAAGAGAGGAACAATCCCTATCAAGTATCCGTCCGACATTCAGGGCAAGAAACTGTTCACCCTCCTGTCGCAGCACGCGAAGAATGGCACGCCGTCGCATACCTATGGAGCGTAAGCGTCATCGTCGTACTCTTCCTCTCAAGTCCGTGCGCAAGGTTGACTTGGATGGTACATAGACTTGATCCTGTCCAGGTGACGCAGATGGCAAAATATCTAGAGACCGTCTATGTGTCTGGTTGGCAGTCGTCTTCCACGGCGTCGAGCACTAACGAGCCCGGTCCTGACCTGGCTGGTGAGCACTTGTTCCGCCGTCACATAGTTCTTGTTTCCGACGCCGCACAGATTACCCTTCCAATACCGTGCCCAACAAGGTCGAACACCTTTTCATGGCACAGCTATTCCATGATCGGAAACAGCGTGAAGCACGATCTAACATGTCAGAAGCTGAGCTCGCTTCCACCCCATACATCGATTACCTTCGCCCAATAATCGCTGATGCCGACACTGGCCACGGTGGTCTCACCGCTGTCATGAAACTCGCCAAGATGTTTGTCGAGAAGGGGGCAGCGGGTATCCACATTGAGGACCAAGCGCCTGGAACCAAAAAATGTGGACACATGGCTGGCAAAGTGCTCGTACCTATCTCAGAGCACGTCAACCGACTCGTAGCCATCCGCCTACAATTTGACATCATGGGTGTCGAAAACCTCATCGTCTCCCGCACTGACTCGGAGGCTGCTACACTCATCACGTCAAACATCGACGACAGGGATCATCCCTTCATCCTTGGCAGTACGAGTCCGTCCCTCCCGCCACTGGTCAAAGTGATGAACGACGCCGAGAAGGCGGGAAAGTCAGGAGAGGAACTTCAGGCAATTGAAGACGCGTGGGTCTCTTCCGCAAATTTACAGCTCTTCTCCCAAACCCTCGCAGAGGCACTCGGTAAACAGGGCGTCCCCAATGCCACTGTCGATAGATTCCTAGCACGCGTCAGCCATGTGTCGTACCCCGAGGCGCTATCTATCGTTCAGAAGGAATTTGGACTGAGGAATGTTCCTTACTGGGACTGGGACGCACCGAGGACCCGCGAAGGATACTACCGTTACCAGGGTGGTACGCAATGTGCCATCGTTCGCTCTATCGAATACGCTCCCTATGCGGATGCCTTGTGGATGGAAACCAAGAAGCCGATCCTGGCGCAAGCTCGCGAGTTCGCGCACGGGGTTCATGCGGTACGACCTGGACATTGGTTGGCTTATAATCTGAGTCCATCCTTCAACTGGGAAGCGGCAGGTCTTACTGCCAAGGATATGAAAGACTTTATCTGGGAGCTAGGAAAGCTGGGTTTCTGCTGGCAATTCATCACGGTAAGCCTATGACAAGGACTGCGAATCGTTCTCTTACTGGTTTCTTGCAGCTCGGTGGTCTTCACTCTAACGCCTATATCAGCGACCTCTTTGCCAGAGCGTTTGCTACGGAAGGGATGAAGGCGTACGTAGAATTAATCCAAAAGAAAGAGCGCGAGATTGGATGCGATGTTCTGACGCACCAGAAGGTATGCTTTGTTGTTTCTGTAAGAAATAAACGTGCCGGTTGCTAATATCATGATAGTGGAGTGGTGCCGACTACGCGGACAACCTGATCAAAACAGTTACGGGCGGTGTCTCGTCGACAGCGGCCATGGGGAAGGGCGTCACTGAGGACCAGTTCAAGGCGAGGCTGTAATATAATTTCCACGTAGTGTAGGAAGCTCCGTAGCTCGGTTTTGGTGGGCGATGTAAACCTTACCTACACAAGGATAGTATGTGGAATCATCCTTCGAGGTTGACGACCAGATAGCGGTATTACAGATTCCTGGCAATTTAGACAGATACTTCAATGCATGGCAAGTACGGAAGGTTGCTATGGCTACTATTCATGAGTTGGTAAATACACCTTTACCTGCTGTCAATTCTGCTCCAAGTTTGTACCCTAGTACCTGGAGAGGATTTAGAACGCAATGCCCTTGGCACAGAGAATCTCCTCCACTTACCTTGTCCCAGTCTATTTTCTGGCGAGTGAGAGGTAGGGCGCGCCTGAGGCCCTTGAACGTCTTCTCAGCCATTTC
Organism: Pisolithus thermaeus; assembly: GCA_024663475.1. NCBI lineage: Eukaryota > Fungi > Basidiomycota > Agaricomycetes > Boletales > Pisolithaceae > Pisolithus > Pisolithus thermaeus. The sequence continues at coordinate 60,123 of JANFAF010000094.1, forward strand.
ATGGTATGCATCGTTGAAAGATTTCTGCAATCTGCTTTCTTCAATATCGATAAGCGCGATGATTTTGGAAGAAGCAGAGCTGGGTTCTGCGTTAGCGACGGCCGGGGGTATCGGTATTGTTAGATCGTGTGATGTCTCGAGTTGAACCTGATACAGTCGATGAAGGCGTACGAAAAGAGACGGGAGTAAAGGACTTACATTTCCTTGCTCATAGTAATGGACGTTCACGAGTACTTTTCCTTCAATCGTCTGGCTGTTGAAGTCGATATGATACTGCGACCTCCATCTGCCTGACCTATGTAATCCCGCGATGAGGAGAGTGGGGATGAGCAAGTTATACAAATGCGCACCAGTAGTTGGATGGGTTGTACTTATTCGCGACTATTTGAACGACGAACTGGCTGGGGGGCTGCGCGGAAAACACGGCAACCACTCCGCTGCGATAATGTGCGGCAAGATACGACAGGGTAGATGACTCAAGGGCAGCGCTGATGCATCACAGTCAACCCTAGGTAACTAGATGGAGGAAACACTAACCGTAGCGGCTCAGCGTCGACATCTAGGTCTGCAGGTCTCGAATCCGTGGCTTCCTACCAGTAGGCGATGCCTCCTTCAGTTGACCTAGTCTGTTGGCGGATTCTACTGACCAGGCTAAGATGGTCAAACTTGAAAGACGTCTTTGAACGGGGATCGAGAAACCTTTCCTGATCTTCGTCGTTGGATGGTATCCGAGCAATATCGCTCACAATTGTCTGTCAAGAAAGAGAAACTCGTCTGTATTTCAAAGGCGACAGCATAATCTTTTCGTACCTGATGGGAAGTACCAGGGACATCGACCGTGATAAATTGTGTCAAGTTGTAGTCTCGAAGGGCAGGCAGAATCCCCCGCGCCAAGTTTTCCTCTTGAGGATCGGTCCACTGCGCCGAGCTGTGGTCTCCAGAGAGTCCCGACTGCACACCGTTGATTATGACACGAACATCTATTGTCGAACACGGTCGGATTGGGTCAATCTAAGACGTGTACTGAGAGGGTTCTCTCTTCCTTACCGTGAAGAACGTCATTGATTTCTCCGGGAGGGGACTGTAGAATAAAGCTGGACGCTACTGCGATGCGTTCGTCGTCTTGGTTCATCGGAGATCAAAGCTAAAGGTTCTTTGCTTGTCTTAACAGCGGTGGTCGTTCCAACCCTAACCCGACACATGACACGATAAATGGCTCCGTGTCATCGCTGCTCGCTGTCTCACAACTCTCCACCACACGCTTTCCTACTGACGTGCCGGGGGTGTCATAGGAGCTGGCATCACAGTGAGTGACTCAACGTCCAAGATCGCAGCGGAGATCTTCTTATCAATCAATTAGGATGTCATATCCCTCCCGTGGAGGATAAGGAACTCATACACCGTATTCACGCCACCAAGGCTGGAAACCGGGCGGAGGACTTAGCTGCATGGTTATGCAGGCGATGCAAGAAACGTGATGGGGATGGAAGTGATACAGCAGCCTCCGTAGCTACTATATCAAGTGGGGCAACCAGAGCGATTAGTCCTTCATTGCCGGTCAAGACTACCCCCGTGGAATTACCGTCAAAGAAGAGATCTGTATGCAAAAATTCCCCGTCTGGGGCATCTACTAAATGCTTCATAGGATGTAATACAGACACCGGCTTCCCCACCGGATATGGTCGTTGATAACCCCCGTAGTGACGACGACGACGACGACGACGACATTTACGGACCCCCTGTGGAGCGCCGTGTCATCCGTGTATTCCCCTCCCTATCGGAAGAGTTACGAGAGAAAACTCCAGTGCGGAGAGCTGTAATAAGCACTGGCCATAGTGCACCCAGCAAGGTCAGCTCCTCAATGTTGGTCTGTTGTCGTCGTTTTTGAGCTGGTTTAGGAGGCACCTCCAACATCAGTTCGCGAGGCTCGCCCGTCGACTCGCAGAAGGAAAGGGTTGAAGGTCAGAGCAAAAAAGCTTGAACGCTCCTCTGAGGATGATTGCCGTGCATTCTTTTTTCTCATCGATGACTGGTTACGAGAACGCCGCCGTGATAATAGTACATGCGTGTAGCATAGTACCAATATCCCAGCTCGATGTAAGTACTAGGTGGCGAGTTTGCAGAGTTTTGTCCGGTTTATTGAGTCAAGAAGACCTCGTGTGTCTTTACATCATGACCACCACAGCGGATCTGCCCAAGCTAACCGTTTCCCAGCTCAAAGCACTATGCAAAGAACGAGGGATTGCCGGCTACTCCAGACTGGCAAAAGCTACCCTAATCGAAAAGCTAGCAGCGAGCTCTCACGTATCGTCGAAAACATCGACCGAGCAGTCTGGAGCATCACACGGCTGTCTCAACACAAGCTTTATAGATCGGAACGTGGCAGAACGCGTGGTGGTCGGTGCAGGCCATGGTGGCGAAGTGTTTGGATCGCAGTCGCCGCAGGCTCTCGTCGTCGGGCAGCTTTGCTCGTCCCAGATCCCGCCACTCACTTGTAATTTATTGGTTCTCCAGGGCATTTCCGATCACCCGTCTCTTACTTCTCAAGAAACGTCCCAGCACTGCACGCTTAGCAAACACCCTGCGCATACAGCCACACTACTTGCCCGAAAGCGCGTCAAAATTAGCTTACCCTCTCAAGACTATGTTGCTTCGGAGCATAATCCTATCCAAACTCTCCAGCATGTCGGGGCGGAGCCCACCGACGGTGTCTTCAAGGTGCCTGCCTTGCCCAGTAAGAGCAAGACGTCCATCGTAGGCAAGCCTAGTTCACATGGACGGAGTGTTGCCGCGAGCAGGACTCACAGTCCCCCAACACGAACTGGTCGCTTCAAACCGCTGACCGTTCTTAGCCCGAAGACGCCTCCTGTAAAACGCCAACAAGAATCTCTCATCGGTGTGGTGCTACGACCTGGGACTGTGTTTTCTTCCACACCGGGCTTAGCTTCCACTGCGCCGACCCTTGTAAGCATATCATTAGTGCCTAATATCTCCGAAGGAAGGCAGGCGTACCGTTGGGCGGTTCTCCTTAGTGGTCTGGACGATGGCGGAAGACAGGTATGCACTCTTGTATCCAGGACATTTCGCTATGCAGGTAAGAAATCACTGTCGTATGCACCCTATCGTTTGATTGCGTCACTATACGTTGGAAACTGTTACCCATAGTTTACCTTTCGGCAGTGCACATACTCGAAAAAAAGCACTGTGGGGACCGCCTGGACTCGATTTTCCGAAAGTATTCAAAAGAGACGACAAATATGTGGCCGTACCTCCGGTTTCGCGAACGTGAAAATTTCCGAAGGCGTCAAGTATTCAAGGAATCGTTCCTTGGCAAATTACTTTCATTCGATCCACTCTCTGAGCGACTCTGGAGCTGCCCAGATCACGAGCGCCAAGTGGAGATTGCCCTTCGGTGGATCCGTTCCATGGATATCTCATAATGCAATGGATACTAACTGAGCGTCAGATTCGTCCTCACTAGAGTGTGGTTCGCAGTATCTTTGGGTGCATACGGCCATAGTCCTCTTGCTCTGGCCACCAACCGTGTCGTGGACGCCAAAGAAGTGCTGAAGGGAGAAGTTTGGCAAATTCGGACCCAGAAGGGGAACTTCACTGAGAACTTTTATGTGCTTGAAGCTACTTGCGAGGTCATTGGACACCCACCGACGCCTGGGTCTTCGAACTTGACTGAAGGGCATTCTCTCCGTGTTGACTGGTATACGTATATTGACCATCGATCATCGTGTTCGCCCTCTGTCGGAGCAACAAAATCTTGTCTGCTCGACCATGTTCATTGGTCGGACCGAGAAGAGTATAACTGGGGCATAAGCAAAGTATGGTTGCACCGTACCTTGAGGGAAGGAGATATGGGGAAAGATAAGAGGTGTGTGGCTGAGAGGTACATTTTGGCCAGCGTGGTGGCGAACGGGTAACAAAACACCTCTCGGTCTCTGAAAGCACTCACTTTCGACGTTTCTTTCCCAGCATCAGTGGAAAGTGGATGTCAACCACCTCTATGGCCCAAGATTTTTCCGGATTGCCAGGATGCGACGCCGTTCCCTCGAGACCAAAAGCGCCATCCCTAAACATGTACCTTCCTTCGTGCGTTCAACGACTCTTTAATGGCATGCCTTCTCAGTTGATTTCCTGCACACAGTCATCACTATGTCGAAAGTGTACACTTCACGACCTCCAGAGGAGAAGACTTGCATCCGGCCCTAGCAGTGGTGCAGACCCCTGCGAGAGAGTACTACGTTTTAAGGGACAACGGCATGCAGGTTGGGTGCGAGGAGGAAGGAGTCGCGGGTGTGTGGGCGGAAATCCTCAAATGCGACAACAAAGGGCGATCGTTGTAACGTGAGCAGCTTTCAGAAATGACGCACCAGACGCAAGCCTCGAGGTGGCCTATTTTCTAGCAGCAGCAGACAGAATCTGGTACCAGTTTCTGAAGTGAAAAGCGCAAAATACCATACTTGCTGTGGCGCATTCGCAATGAAGATTTACCACTCGCCAAATGAAAGCGACATTGCCCGCATGGGATTCGGGCGTATTTGTGTCGCGTGGACCACTATATATAAGAGTCGGGGAGTTGGGGGAGCTCGAAAATGTTGAATGCAGACTCTGCTTTTATCCTAGTAGACTTCTTCGACGTTGAGAATCAGAATAACTGGGAGAACATGCCTGGCTGGCGTCTTCCAGAAAGGGACGCAGTGTTAACGTGCGACCAAGCGTAAACCACGTTTGACTTGACCACCAATCCGAAGAGTCTTTGCGTTTTTAGTACCTGCCCCGCTCATTTCCTTTGCTTAGTGTATTACAATGGCTTTTGTTCCGGACCGAAGACCACCGAATTGACGTTGAGGAGCGCGTTGCCGCTCGTTGAGACTTGAAAGGATGTTCGTCGTTCTTGGAAGTTTCTACTGTGATCGGCGCCTTACAAAAGGTGGCAGTTTCGCTTGACGACCACGTGCCACGGTCCAGGTTCGACACTGCAAAATGCCACGTCCGGTAACGGTCAGTATGGCTGCTGGGATCAATAACTTGGGTCTGCTCTCTTCGCACCGCTGTACTAGTGACTGCATCTCTGAACAGTTCGATGTTGGGAAATAACAGGAGCTGTCAGAAGGACATGACGGCGGCGGTCCACTATGTCATTACGTAGTTCAACCTCCCCGTTCCGCCTGCAGTTACCGCAGTGAATTTATGCGACACTTCACATCGGTCACAGTCAAGTGGCAAACCCTGCCGTTATTCTGTACCCTCCAGACATATAAAAGAGTTCCATCCAAAGACTTGTAAATCCTCACCCCGTTTCCCCTGCACGACTTGGCTTGTCTGGCTTATCCTCTACACGATTATTACTATCATGACCCATAATAACGAGCTGTGGTTGTCCTATCACCAGGTGTCGCGCTGCAACAAACCGGTAACTGCTCAGCTCATTGAGCTCGAGTTCCAGAACCAGAAACTCGTGGACCTTGAGGACGTCCTTGACCACCTATTCCATCAGGGTTTCATCGAAGCCAGGTATAGACCGGTCGCATTCTGGGAAAATCACGAAGGTCAACGTATTCATGGAGCGCATGTAGTAGAAGACTTGCTGAAGAACGGCGTTGGGAAGTGTTCTCAGACCGCTCTCCGTCTTGTCATCGGTAAACCATCTGTTCGATCGTCCTACCTCATGTTTTAACTTCTCCTTCAGCCGATACTCCCCCTGCAGTGTGGTTCAGTTATCACTACCTTCACAGTCCTTTAGCTCCAGTAGTTACCCAGCGTATCAAGCTGGATGCCTCGCAGACCAAGTTTGAGCTAATTGCTCACCTCACCAACCACATCTTCGCTAGTGGATATCTCGCTCCCCATCTGAGAACTAAGGTTTACTGGCAAGGATCTTGTGGAAGGAGGATTGAAGAGCACGAGCACCTCGAGCATCTCCTCTGCGCAGGTGATGGGGTATCTGAGACAGCGTGTTTGCGTTTGGATATTGGTCAGTTTTCCTTCTTCGTTCCTACTGTCCCGATGTTTTATGGTGATCAGTAGATCGACAGGCAGGCCATTGCCTTCACAGATGTAGTGCACCGTGTTCACCGGTTCATTAGGGGGATGGACCGTTGGTGGTCTCTACTGCGTTACTGGGGACGTGTCTGTACCTGGTTTTGCTTCTAGTTAGGCGTGTCATACAGGTACTCGTGTGGTAATGATGATCTACTTTGAATGTCAGCGTTCGGGAGCTTTTTGGCATTTACGATTACACGTCAACCGACGATCGGAAAGGCCTGTAAAACCTTAAGTGCGGGGCCCGACTTGTGACCGATTTCCGTACTGTTCGGAAGAGTTCAACCACTTTTAGGCAGTTCACTAATTACTAGGCCCATACCTAAGAAGCATCTGAGTTTACATCTGAGATGGTACTGATGTCCCACTTCGGTCGTAGGTCAATCGAATAATTATCATAATCTCCAGAAATGAATCTATGCATAGCAGCCCACCCAATCATCACTGCATTGTCTGGGAAACAGGCTTGATATCGTGTCCCTCACCTGAGGAAAATAACTCACCGGTACAGAGCTCCAGTGGCGGAAAGACGAGGTCTATCTTAGCATCTAGACTGTAGATATCCAATGCTGCACGTAATCTATGCATAGAGGATATTTAGGGGCGTGAGGTAACTGAGAAGTAGAAACGGATTTACCTTGCTCTAAGGAACAAATTACTTGCCACGCCACCGCTCACCACAACATGACGCGGGTTGATATTTCTCAACGAGAGTTTTTCAAGTCCCAGCGTGAGCTTCTCACACAGCTGTCGAGCAGCAGCATCCTGGAAAGCACGGGCGAGTGCAACTCGATGGCCCTCCATAAGAGGCCCCTGTGTACTGGCTAGATATCGCTCTATTGAAGAATGTAGGCAACTGTACGAGAAAGCAAGCTTTCCCGCCATAGGAACAGAAAAAGAGCCGACGTCTGGAACGCCAGCGATGTCCTTGCGACAGAAATCTTCAAGGGCTGCTCCGGGACCCCTTGCGCCCCATGAGAGTCCCAACAGACGTGCAACCTTGTCAAACGAACGACCCACGCTTTCGTCTGCTGTCGTAGCAAGAATATCGAAAGACGTTTGCGACGTAGCGAGGAGGAGTAGGGTGTGACCGCCAGATATCAGCAGTGTGAGGAATGGAAACTCTGGTACCTGGTCAGCTGGAGCGGTCAGCAATGGTGTCAAAGCATGCGCTTGCTAGTTTGTATGAAGATGAGATACCCGACGACAATGCCCCACGATTCACGGACTGACCATGTGATGAACACCAACCAACGGTTTGTTGAGGGCAGCAGCAAGACATTTCGCTGCATTGGATCCAACGCTGAGACATCCTCCGATTCCTGTAAGTTGAACGTAAGCCGTTATCAGTATTGTCCGCTTTCTACGGTTGCTTGCCTGGTCCCCTGGTAAATGCGATCCCATCTATATCCTGCATTGTAAGTTTCGCATTCTCAAGTGCCCTGCGCACGGCTCCCGGCTATAAACTGTGTTCATGGCAGCGAATCATTTTTAAGCTATGAATTATGCTGACCATGTTGCGTTGGTGTGCTTCGATCGCAACAGTCGGGTGGATCCCACCGAACCCCTCATGTCTTGCAGAGAACTGACTTTTAGTGCGTCTAGACAATTTTTTTTTTGAAATGGACAACATACAGGTCATGCTGCTTCACGACAACGTTCGAAAGTATCTGACGGGACGATGTAACCACCGCAGCACAGGTATCGTCGGCTGAGCTCTCCAGAGCCAGTACCGTGAACAGCGTACGCCTGCACGCTAGTCGGAACGCTGCCCAATATTATTAGATGACTTGCACAAACGAGCGAAAGTGTAGCTGTGAACGTACGGTGTAATCCACGTGAGTGCCACGAGGACAGTCCAATGATTGTCGACATAACCGTAACTTGACTGCAAGTCGACCGACACCAAAATTTTGCACTGCCACCGCGTTGCAGTCACCAACTTGGCCCGCTCCACTGCCAGCCACGCACTATGTATGTTCGCAATTTGGCCGTATCGGCCTTGCAAGCCGCCAGATTAACGGTCGGGCGCACAAGAGCATCTCCAATATTGTCACCCGGATTTACTGCAGGAATCGTCGTCGCACGGCATGCTAGTTCATCTGCAGACAGAGAAACACTTGCAAAGTCTGCGGAACTACTCGACGCACTGGTGGGCTCGACGGCAGGTCTTAACCTCAATGACATACCCTACGGAGAGCCAGTTCCACAGGCACCAGAGACGTCCACAAGTTCGACTCTCCCTTCCGATACCGTGGACGATCCTCTCGCTCAAATGTTTATTCCCCCTGCCAACGACCCACTACTCGACTACCTCACGTCTGCACTCCAGAAAAATGGACATCGTGCCAAGGCTGCACGTCTTGTCTCACGGACACTACTTCACATCCACACTTCGACGAGGGCACCGCCCATGCCCATCGTACGGGAAGCCTTCTTGGCCGCGTCTCCGGCAGTAAAGCTCGGATCTCACAAATACGGGACAAAGTCATTGCAGGTTCCCTATGCCTTGACCGAAAAACAACGTATACATGCAGGAGTTAAGGCTGTTTTGGCGGCGAGTGAATCGAGGCCTGGAAAGTCCGTGGACATCAGGTTGGCTAGGGAGTTGATCGGAGTATTACAAGGCGAAAGCAGAGCGATCGTGGAGAAGGAGAGGTTACACAAGCTGGCTATGGTAAACAGGTGAGTCGACCCACTTGACCGTCTCTCGCCTTGATCGATCTCTCATGCGCTCTGTGAAGGGGTAACGTAGGTTTGAAACGATAGATACGGTCCTGTCTTTTCTTGTGATTCCTTCCTTCTCTGGTACATCGTTATTGCACATTGCTTGATGTGCAACACTCGTTCTCGTGGTGAAGGCAACAAATGACATACCCATACGTGCGGATGGTTATTAGGTTGTAATTAATACTATACTCATACATCAATAAGTGACCGTCCCTCCTCTCAGTTTAGAAGACCCACGGAATCAGCCTCCATCTCACCCGCTGACGCCATTCTTCCCAATCACTTTTAAAGGTAGCGTGCAGTACACGGTCCTCGCGAATACACCTATCGACCATCAGTGCAGTAGAGACGACTACCATGGCACTCCACAGCGATGCCCACACGATATATCCCACAGGGCAATGATACATCATACCCCCCTGCGTACCGTAGACGAGGGTGGCTCCAGCAAGCGCCAATATCCCGCCTGTGTATGAAGGGTGCCGCACGAAGGCGTATGGGCCAGACGTGATGAGTTTGTGATTCGATAGGATAGCGAGCTCGAACGTGAATAATCGTCCGAGAGCTCGGTAACACCATGCGCGAACGACTGCCCCCATACAAGCCAGAATGCACCCAACAATAGCACTTGAGGTGAGCCCGAGCTTCTCGACACACGTACTCGTCAAGAGCGCGCTTCCCATCATCCGTGCAATAAGCCGAGTGGTGATAAGAATGATTTCGGCAATGCCTGCAAATATATAAGAAGACTTTGGTTTTTTTGCTCTCGTCAACCGTGCACGAAAACCTTGAGCAAGCAAGGGGGAACATACCCGCATCACGGTCTTCATGAAGCCAATTGTTCTTTTCTCCACCACAGATACCTTGCGTTTCTCTCCCTCGCGGGGAGGAGGATTAGGCGGAGTAATGGTGACACGCAGAGCACATGTCGTACCCACCACCACTGCGAGCCGGAGCAGTAGTCCGGTAGTGGTAATGGACTCTACCATATGTCGAGGCGGTCTTCAGCTTTTTGGGAGGGGAAGACAAGGAGAGGGACGGACCGGACTTCTTCGTCCTTGACTTTTGGCTATTTAAGCGCGACTCTGTGCATGCGCCAACTATAATTTGAGCCCTTAACACTTGGCGCATGTCCACGGACGTCGCACACGCCTGGCCATCCCTAGTCTATAAGTGAGACAAGGCGCCCACATACTACCAGAACGAGGCAGCCCTGTTACGAAGTCATTTTACCACACTTGGGAAGTTGACGGCACACGTTTTGATTGGGTGTCTTACCTTCCATCTACATATTAAGTAACCGAGGGTCGGCATCAGCAGTTCTATATGCATGAAGACAGCCAAGGTTAGGTTCACTCTTCCCCATTGACGAGTTTGGCTTAAGTTGGCACCTACCCACATGGTCAGCCGGTAGATTGTGGGCTCACATTAATCCCATTGACATGCGACCTAGTAAATAAGTCAGAATTGCGACTGCAGCAGCTACTGGTATGGTTTAGCTGTCGTTTCTTCCATAGAACAATCTTCCGTCTGTGCCCAGGGCCATATGGCCAGCCGCTGGCCATGTCTACATAAGTATTTCCCCGGTCCCTGCATGGCGACGGACTTGCGACGTCAATGACAGGCGGCGTCGTAGTTAGCTAACGAGCACTCGGAACTAGAAGACAGCTGGATCGTCGCCGACGGCAGCTGCCACTTCAATCGGAGTTTCGAATGTCAACGTCCGCGCGGGTGTTGAAAAGGGCTGCTGCAGGTTCCTCTTGACCAGACACAACTGTGTATGTAGACTGATGCGCAAAATCGTATCGGACGAATCGTTGCCACTATGTGATGAAGTACATACATACGTACATGAACACCAACTTTACACGTTTACATTTCTTTTGGGTGCTTTCTCTCTATGGCATTGGTTCATCAGCAACCTACAACCTGGGGCCATTGATCGCCTCGAGGTATCGCCTCTCAGCTTCCTCGAAGTTGATGACGTTCCAGATGGCCTCCAGATACTTTTGCAAAATCATGAGTTCTACACAGACATCAGGCAGGGCAATCAATATACTCACCTTGGCCTTGACATTGAGATATTGGAGATAGAAAGCGTGCTCCCAGATATCAACACCGATGATGGGGACATGGGAAAGAAGGGGGTCTTGGTTGGCCGTGGTAACGATCTCGAGACGCCTGGACGCCGGGTTGAGTCCCTGCCGAGCCCGCGATCAGATGCATAAACCGTGCGGTCAACTGCTAATGAATGTGATAACGTACAAGCCAGCCCCAGCCTGAACCTTGAATGCCGGCGGTCGTAGTGTTGAACGCGGTTTTGAAAGTCTCGACAGAACCAAAGGTGGACACGATGGCCTCCTTCAAGGGACCGTCTCTCAAGACACCGCCGTTGGCGCTAGCGGGAGCGAGGTTCTCCCAGAAAAGCGAGTGGTTGATGTGACCTGTGGCGTTTTGGCGACCAATTACGAGAGGTGATAAGAAGACGGGATCAGCTCGTCGTGTACTCGCCATCGATGGGAGAGGGATACGCACCACCACCATTGAAGCGGAGCGCCGCCTGGAGGGCGATACGTTCCTTGGGAGTCGATGCCTTGGCGTAGGCAGCCTCCGCAGCGTTGAGCGCGTTGACATAGGTCTGATGATGCTTAGTGTGGTGGAGTTCCATGATCTGCCTCGAGATGTAGGGCTCGAGGGCATCGTAGGCATAGGGAAGAGGGGGTAGAGTGTGTTGCGCAGACATGCTGATGCGATGATGATGGTTGCGAAGAGAAGGGAGGAGCGGTGGGAGTCCAGACAGTCATCATGCATCACAGCTGATATCATCCGTTTATCTGAGTTGTCTCTTATTTTGCTATTTCCTTGCATGACACGATATCAGCGTGATCACTCGTATATGTACACGCAAGGCCGCCGGTATACAGAACGCGTAACAACGATCCAGTACACTACTACGCAGTCATCATCAGTATTCAGATAATGGCAGCACTTTTCCTAAGTAGGCGCCAATATGCATCAGCCTGACTCATTCCCTTAGACAAGGTAATAGATTAGAAAGACACACCAATATTCGCATGAGCACTCCGTTTGCGCCCTCCTAAAAGCTCTATATCTCCGCTGTCAAAGAAGGAATATCCCGCTGGAGTGCTCTGTGAGAGATCGCTACCACGCCGCATCACTACAGCAGGACGTACTCATGGTATCTTCGACGTCACCGCCGGCCATACCTTCCGAATTATTGGTTACTCCATTGATGGGTCTGCCGGTCTTCGAATCCCGGAGCACCCCCGAGTGATCAACAAACGGTGCTGGACGCTCGTTGGCAGACAAGTACAGCTGAACAAGCACACGCTGAATTTCTAGCAGGTAGCTTTGCAGCGAGTCCAGGAAACGCCGGGTCTGCAAATGCTTTGAAGACGCGACGCTTGTCGAAGGGTGTCTTCAAAAGAGCCTATGAGAACATTCGCAAGTGAAACCTACACGCTTATTCCATTCTCTTTGATGATGTATCCGATGCCATATCCGTCTGCGGCAACGGGCCCGAACCCAAACAAGCGGAGCGCTGGATTTCCGCAGTTTGAAGTCGAAAGTATAGACGTGCTGAGGAGACTCCAGCCAGGATCTGCAAAGATGGAAGGTAGCGGTGGGGTCTGCACCTCATCCTCAGTCACGTCACCATCTGCAAGCGGGCCGTCAACGCGTAGATCAAGATCCCCGTTGTGTTGACGTCGATGCAAGCAGTACAGCGCGTAAAGGTGCCTTAAAACGGAATTTCGACTTCGCTTGTTATCATTGGACGGAGACACTAACCTGTCTTGACCTAGACCCTGACTGCATTCTTTGGTCAAAGCAACGTGACCTTCACAAGCTTTGCGTAATGCATTCACTTTCTCCTCATTTGATGCTTCAGAGTAAAATATCTGACAGAAGAATGACTCGTGAGAATGACACAGTACAAGCGGATAACCGCAAAGCCTACAGACCTTCGTAAATTCTACGCTATGCGGCTGCACCGTTCGAATGGCTTCCGTACGTCCGTGCAGGAAGGCCTTGGTCATGGCAGGCTCATATGTGCATTCCGTCCTTCCTTTAAAAATAATGCCACGTGAAAGTTTCATTGAAGAAAATAACTGGCTTCTCTTACCATACAGCCCAAAATAGGCAGCTTGAAATGCCATTTGTACGAACGCGTCAGGGCTGAAACCATGGCTGGTAATAAAGTTCTTCCCGTATCCTCTGAATTCCAAAGCTTGACAATCATTCTGGCAAATTAAATCACTCAAGCGGGTCTCTGCGAAGCGGATGCCAACTCGAATAGGCGGTGTCATTGTCCATATAAGCTTGACTGGCGCCGTTTCATATTCACGAGCGAACGAAGGTTTGCCCTCGGTGGCCAGTTTCGATGGTTTATAGGATTTGGCGTGAGGAGAAAGGGGGGCATGGAATAACGTCGGTGCTGAGGGGTTGATCGACCGAGCAAGTAACATGAGGCCTTCTGTGAAGACGTCGGCGGCAAACCTGGAGTAGATTGTCAGTTACTACGAAATCGTATCTGCTGGTGAACCAAGACCTGAGGACAGTATGGCCATCGACCCCGGTGTGCTCAAAGTTAATTCCAGCTGCGCCGTCAGCACAAACAATTATTTGAAGCTGTGGCCCGCGTCAAACCGATAAGAGTTTCTGACCAAACTGGCAACAGACCTTGTCATACCACCTGTTAGTACAGGTCCCAACTTGGACCCCCTCTCTCAAATCATACGTTCCGCACAGGAAATTTGAGCACAATGCCGCAAGATCTTCATTGGACCCGGGCTTGTTGGGTTGCGCTCCACCATCAGTGCGAGCAGGAGCAGCATCGTCAAGGCAGACGATAAACAAGGCATCATCTACGAGACTCAGGCAGGCGGCGTTAGTTCGGTCTTCGGCAAGGGTGCGCCGCAGAGTTGACCACGTTTTCCTGTTCTCCGTAGTAAGAACGCCGGTAGCGTTGCGGGCAACCTGCGATGTAAGTTAGCAGGAGGTCTCTCCGCAGGGTAATTACGGAACGCACCTCGGTGATGGGAGTCTTGTCCGCGTCTTTCACGATAGCCTGGAGGTTACGGAGCACTTCTCTTTCCGTCAGCAGTGGACGATTGTCCTCGTCAAGAACGTCGAACCAATCTGGGTTGCAACAGTCAAACTATTCAAAAGCTGATATGTCACGGAGACTTACAGAACTGTCCCCGCCGGAGCACCACAATGTGACGTGCCTCCTCGTTAATGACCATCCTACATCCCATCTGTAGCATGGTCAGTTACACCCGTCTGCGATGGTAATAAACGGGAGATTTACGTCTGTGGGTATCCTAGCAGTGCCGAACAGGCGAGTGTATTGATCCATGTCAAGTGGACGGCCACGAACGGTGTCAGGGTTCAGCAATCCATGGCGGAGATCATGTATGAAGCCAAGTGACGAGATGATGAGTGCAGCTGCGCGAGGCAACTGGGATCCACGGTCTGGCGTGGGGTCGTTCCTGCCAGGAACATTATTCAGGTGGCAGTATGTGAGAGAATGATGACAACCCACTCTAATACGAAGAAGGGGTTAAGCGAGAGTACGACTGGGTCTCTATGCAATAGGTAGCTCTCGTACCTGACCCATCGATCGCGAGGACGGTGGTCAGCTTCAGCCAAGACCACGGGAGTATAGGAAACCTCACCAAAAGTCCTCGATATAGCTGGTGCGGGGGGGTGAGAGTCGCGCTAAACGACTCCGATACTCTGAAGTTTCCAACCTACCTTGCTCGACTTGCTGCCCACTCTATCAGACGCTCCTGAAGTTGAGGGCCTTCTCCTTCGAGGAAGCGTTGTACGGCACGAGTAGTTGCAGCATGTTCACGGTCGTCCTGCAATCCACGGAGCGCCTTCAAGTAGCGCTTGCAGGTATCTTCCAGGGGTGGAATGGGGAGCTTCGGTAGCTTGTCTTGATTTGCAAACGTCCGACTTGAAGGCGGAGTTGTTGGATGAAATGTGGTCCCTGAGTTGGCCAACATGATAATGAGGATAGATTGAGGGGGATAGAGTAGTAGTAACGCTGCACTAGTATGTCATATCGCAGTCTCCTTAAATTGCTACCCCATCAGCATAGCTGAGCACGCTCGGATTGGAAGGTGCGAGCGTGAGTTCACGTGAGCCCCTCTGCTCGGACATACAGCGGAGCATTCAGTTCAGGTTGGGGCTGCTCTTTGTTCGCTCAATCTCCGGCGTGACCGACTTGGCTGACATGTGATTCTTAACTAGCCCGATAGCCTGGCTTGATCCGCAATTGCACGCAATTCCGTCACCCACATATCGTAGCAAAAGGCCTGCAAGTCGGTAGTCCACGTATACAGATTAGTTGTCGTCCCCTTGTAGTTACTAACCTCTATCTCTGCGACCGTGCCTATCGCGATCACTGTCTTCGCGGTAGTCTTTCCGCCGTCGCGAGTCGTAGTCTCGTTCATCTCGCTCCCTCCTCCCATCACGCTCGCGGTACCTATCATCCCCCCGTCTATCTTTCTCCCGGTCATCATAATCTCTCCTTCTATCGCGGTCACTTGCATCACCGTAATTCCTGTCGTGCCGACTCCGACTCTTTGAATACTCGTCTCCGGTCCTCCCAGGCGGAGATCTGGAAGCCCTTCTGGAAGCCGTACCAGACCTACTGCTACCACTGTCTTCTCGTCCGTCCCTTCTCAAAACCGGAACATATCGTTTATCTTTGGATTTCTTGTGGGACTTTCCCGATCCGTCATTTAGCGTCTCTTGTTCCTTAGCACCGATCCCGAGCAGAGCGGGTCGTGCTTGGGGTAGGTATGGCTCTACGAGACCATGTTTTTTCCCCTTATCCGATTTCGATGCCACCGTTCCCTCCGTCCAACCCATACCACGGAGCATGGCAAGACCGAAAGCAGAAACGGGAACCCGAGCATAATCCTCCTCGGTTGCACAGTCTGGCAATGCATCAACGTCTTGGCGAAGTGCGTCTGTTTCAGTGAGGGCTGGAGTGGGAATGGCATCAATGTCAACCGCAGAACCATCCTCGCCAGCTAGGAGTGCTCGGATCGCCCTCTGGTCTTCTGTCTCTTCCACCTCCATGCTCTGCTCGTGTGCGCTTTCCACAACCGTCGTAGTCGTGGTTTCTGTCTGTTCTACGATGTCTTGGCCGAGTTCTACTTTTGCTTTTTTGTTGACTTGTAGTCCGACCAGTTGTGGTCCCGAGTTGATGGTATCTCTCGTTCCAAGCCCACCCACACTTCCATCTGCGCCAGTAGTAGCACGCGCTGAGTCTGGGACAAAGATAGGTCGAGAGCGTGTGACGTTCGGTTTGGCGGCAGCGCGGCGCTTTCGAGCTGCCTCCCGCCAGTCCGGGTTTGGCAAAGAGGGTATGACCAGCGACGCAGGCTCTGGAGCCTTGTTCTTCTTGTTACTTGCACTATAGGACGACCCAATGCAGAACGGTTCCATTTGTGCACATGTGAACACTTCCGTGAGCTCAATCTCACCGGGACATAGAATAGGATGAGAACCGACGCACCGCTGGACGCTGAACTGATCGAACTCGGTAACGAGTTCTTCTTCTACACTTGCACCATCGTCGTCGCTTGATTCTTCATATTCTCTTCCACCAGTGCCACGACTAGTTCCATTTTTTGAAAATACTATGCCCATTTCACCCTCGTCGTCTGACCCCTCTCGCGAACTTGCCAGCGGACTTCCTGTGGCGGATCTTGCATCGGCTAAGTGACGGGGAAGAGCGGGCACCTTGAACTGGCCATCAGACTCTGGTCCCGTTGATGAGGGTCGAGACAGAGGTGTTGGGCGCCGAACTGTAAAAGAGACCTTGGATGTTGCGGACATATAATCGTTCGTCTGAGATCGTTGCTATGTCCAAATTACTTTTCTCCCATCCCGCCAAGTCACGTGCCTCGCTCTGACTGATCTCAAGTCCACCCGGCCTCCGTCGTGTTGTTCCACACAGCATCATTCAAATGGCGGTCACCAGCGCGCTGCCGTGGTTCAGCCGGTCTTCACAGTGCTGGAGGCAGGCAACCCGTGCCTACTTTAGCACGTTGGCGTTTCATGCCCATATTCCTATGTTACGGTGTCGGATGCCTTCGTATGTTTCTCCACCGCCCCGAAGAACAAACAGGCTGGCCGGCACACACATTCGCCTACTATCTGCACAAGTTCCACCGATTCCGGCCTCTCGCGCTGTAGTCCAGATATCACCGACACCACAGGAACTAGAAGAAGCTGAAATGGAGGCTGATCTAATACCCGAAGACGAAGTCCAGCTCAGGCTCACGGATCGTGCTGCAGAAGTACGTGGCCCTTTTCGTACTCGTTGATGGGGTACTTACTAGTCCTCACAGCAGTTAAAATCAATTTCTTCTCGAGAGGGCAATTCACACGCGGCCATTCGTATCTCCGTGGAGTCGGGAGGGTGTCATGGATTCCAGTACAAAATTGAACTAGCAACCCAACGGGGCCCGGGGGATTAGTGCGTGTTTTCTGTCCACCTGTTCACACGGTTTCGTGCGACCGCATTACCTCGTTTTTTTTAATAGTCATCTTATCCATCCCGAGGTCCAACCATCTAACTTATACATCGACCCAATATCTCTTTCTATGATCAATGGATCAACCGTTGACTTCGCCACAGAACTCATAGGTAGCTCCTTTCGAGTAGTCGATAACCCTCATGCGAAGGGCGGCTGCGGCTGTGGAGTAAGTTGGGAGATGAAATGATGACGTTCTGCGCGAAGCAGGCTTGGTCATGGACTATCTCACAACATAACAAATCCGTAAGCCATCTAGTGGAATCGCTCTGTTTGTGATTTGAGTTTGGTATTTTTTCCCCACGCAGCTGCTCATATCACGTCCGGTCGCTGACACGTATCCTAACCTCACAACTTCCGACACGGGAAAACTAATCTCCAGACTAAACAGCTTGTACGCGATACCGCCTGAATTAGGATCGTTTAGCGCGTGGTAGAGCCACTTCTCCACTGTCCTTAATCATTAGTTGTCAGAGATACACCATTGCGCCTTCTTTATCGGCAAGTCTTTGCCGTACAAGTTCCTTGGATCGGAAAGCCGAAACTTCCCATCACGGATCTAATGATGCAGCTAGGAATCGTTTTCCCGTTCCAGTCAGGTTCATGGTTCTCTATCGTGCACGTATAAGTATTAGAGTTAGAGTCCGTTGCTCAGTCATCCAACCTCGCCACGATGTCCTTCAAACTTAACCCACCCTTCCGTGCTGAACACTTAGGTTCCCTCCTCCGCCCCGACTATCTACTCCAAGCGAGGAAGCAATTCGACAACAAAGAAATTACTTATGAGCAACTCCGTGTGCTGGAAGACAAAGCCGTCGCGGAAGCTGTACGCTTGCAAAGGGAAGTCGGTATCAAGTCCTTCACAGATGGCGAATATAGGTGAGTGAAGAGATAATATCTCATCAGCTGTGTCACCGACTTCTTTTGTTGTCTTTTGTAGGCGTCACATGTCCGTTATAGAAAATGTCATGGATAGTCTTCCCCTTATCATCCTTCTAGGTTCTACGATGGGTTCTTCGATCATCTTGAAGGCTTTGAAGGTATGCTGTGATCAGACCTGGACGACATCCAACTAACAACTGTTCAGAAATCCAAGATCCACCAGCAGATATCTTCAAGGCAAGTCAATCAGAGGTGCTGCAAGTGGTCTGCCGATAACCGCTGTCTTCTAGACCTATGTTCCCGATGTCCAGGCCTTCCTCGCTAAGAGTGTGTTGACAGTTATTGACGTTATTCAGCGCTTACTTTTCCATCCTTCGCTAGATATCAAGCGTGCCAGCACGACGCTCTGCACGGGCAAGATTAGGCACGTCAAATCCGGCTACCTACCACAATTCGAAGCCCTGAAGGCCCTCGTGCAGCCCGAGGAAGTAAAGAACATCAAGCTGACCTTGGCTGCTCCAGAGTGGTTTCACCTCCGTCATGGTAAGTCTGTCGCGCCGTCTGATTCTATTTTCTTTTAAAAAAAACGCAACAGGGGAGCATGCCTTCAGACCGGGTGTATATGCCAATCGAGACGAATACTTTGATGACATTGCAGCCGCGTACCGCCGCGAACTCGAGGTTCTCTACGCTGCCGGACTGCGTAATGCACAGTTCGATGCCCCACTGCTCGCTTACTTCTGTTCCGAGTCAATGCTCAAAGGCATGCAGGAAGCTGGCGAGGACTCGGAGGCGCTGTTGGATCGCTACATACAGCTGTACAATGACTGTCTTGCGGGTCGCCCCGAAGACATGACAATCGGCTTACACTTGTGCCGCGGCAACTTCCGACATTCCATCCACTTCTCTGAGGGTGGATACGACGCCATCGCGGTGAAGTTGTTTAACCGGATTAACGTGGATTGTTATTATCTTGAATATGACACTGAACGTGCTGGTGAGTCGCATTTCAATTTGGGATGTCCGCAAATTAACCGGGCCATTTAGGAACTTTCGAACCACTGCGGCATCTTCCAAAGAACAAGTCGGTGGTCCTCGGCCTCGTAACAAGTAAATTTCCGGAATTAGAGGACATTGGTGCGCTAAGGGAACGTGTGATGGAAGCAGCGAAAGTCATGACAGCCGGTACCGGAGAAAGCGAGGAAGAAGCATTGCAACGAATATGCGTCTCCCCGCAGTGTGGTTTCGCCTCGCACTCGGACGGTAATTTACTTGGCATGGATGATATGAAAAAGAAATTGGCGTTGGTCAAAGATTTAGCCACAAGCATCTGGCCAGATGCTTGACGCTGTAAAAGTGTAGTGATAGCATCTAATCTGTGTAAAACCACCTAATGTTCATCCGATCGAACTGCGTGCTTACCTTAGCAACTACGCTGGCTCACACTTGAGCTACAGGTCTGTCCCATAAATGGTGTGGACACCAGGCTAGGGGGCGTAACGACAATCATTTTCTCCGATTCTGTTTCTCCGCATCTGGACACCGCGGGTCCATCGTCCGCTTCCAATGAGGTGTCCTTCAAATTCCTCACAGCCTCTTCCAGCAGAGCAAAGGGTATTGGTTTCCGGTTACTACAAATAGCGCTGACGAGCACGTCAGCCCCATTACAGTAAACTAGCCGGAATGCCACGTAATGGCTCAATGATGTTGGAGGCGAACGAAGACACTGGAAGGATCGGCGATGAGTGCATGGGCAGGGCATCCAACTTCTGTTGACGAAATTGGTCCAGTTGTTCAGCCCTTAGCATGTGACCATAGTGCATAATAAGGGAGATGGGACTCTGCGAACATTGCTTGGGATCGGAACACCGGGATGTCTTTGAGGGCTGGAACAGCCCCTGCGATCTGGGGAATCTGGAGGGCGGCGCACAGCACGTCTTTAAAGAAAAAATCCAGAAAAAATCGACAGTTACTAAGAATCCGGCCAGATAGACGGGCCTCCTAAGGCACGTCGATCGAAAAAGGAGTGGGCCGGGGATCCACCTACCATCATAGTAAAGCGGCACCGGAACCAAGGAAGCGCACCAGATAATCCCAGCTCTGGTACGTACAAGACACCTCCCTCTTTGCCTGTGTGTATAGGGAGGCACCTCAACGTCAAACCAGAACGCACTGTCGAACTGCAAGGTTTTGGGATACGATGCATAATTTGGCAGTTAGAGAGTCTGTTACCGGTAAGTTAGAAAACGACATCGGTCCTTTGCAGTTCGCCAACGCCGATTGTCATCCGGTCGTCTCTATACTTTGGCCGACTTTTTTTTTTCTTTCGCACGTGAGAATGAGTTCAACAACAAAAGTGGAAACACCCAGTTTCTAGACCACATGCTTTCGCACGTCATGATACCAGCTCGAAACGTATCCATTGCGGAACTTAAAGCTTGTAAGACTGATGGATTACGAGGGTAGCCATCAAATATCAGCCCTTGCTTATACACAGCACGGAGATTGCTGGAACGTCCCTGCCGACCAACCTGCCCTGACCACGCCATCCCCGTTATAAATGGATTACCGAGGACCAAACTGCGGAGGCTGAATCAGACGATTAGTTAAGTCGTCTGCTAGTTCCCGGTAGTCCTCCACGCATTAGGCATAGAGGAACCGCTGTGGGTGGAAGACTTACAAACTTGTATCATCGCCCTTGAGACTATGGTAACCCAATAATGACCGACGGTTATTAGGTTTACGAATTGCGCACTGCTCTGAGGCACTGAAACGAATACATAAAGCAAAGAAAGCAGCAGTAGAAGTAGGTACCACCATCGTTGATCGAAAAATCACCTGTCTCACACCTCCGATGCGCGCCGCATTTGCTATCTCCTATACACTTCTCATCATCGTTCAGGCTGTATGGGCTGCGCCCCATCCAGTCCCACAGATAAATGCACCCAGTGATAGAAGAGCACCCACCTTTGGACCTGGCCCAGAGTGCCTACCGCAGTGCGCTCCTGAGTGTTGGTGTTGAGAAGGAGGCGCGTAGTAACCTACCGTCAACTGGTGAGCTTACATTTCGGAGCGCGAGGACTACTAGGTGTTTACGGCCATTTGAAGGAGAAAGGATGGTGTACAACATACGGCTAGTTACTCTGAAGTATGTTGAGGTGGGGTGGTCTTGACAAGAGGATGGTAACGGATCCCAGAGTTGCGGATATTCAGTCCTAGTCTCGCTTGTATAGACTCGGAAATGAGGTAGTCGGATTATTAAGGCTCAGTCAGCCGAATATGGGCGATCGCAGATCAGATTTTGGCTTAGTCAGCGCAATGGGGTGAGGGCGAATTTGAGCGCATGGGTACAGCGTCGTCGTAGAACTTGGACGCCGAGTTGAACGTTCATCATCATGGCCTCTAAGAAACCCAATAAGCTGGCATTCTTGTCGATGCCAGCACCGGCGTCTTACGTTGCTGGTCTTGGACGAGGGTGTGTACAAGAATCTTTGTTCGTGGAACTTTGGCGCGCTCATCTATCCTTGTAGTGCTTCTGGTTTCACGACTCGCTCAGATATCGGTCCAGCGAGAGAAGGTCCGTCGGCGGAGACGATAGCGTGCGTTTACTTAGTCGTTTCCCCTATTTCTCCCGCTTACACTTCCAACAGCGAAGCTCAAGCCAGACGTGGCGAGGAACCCGAGATTGACTCGGAACAGTTTCAAGATCCAGACAATGAATACGGCCTTTTTGCTGGGACGACTTACGAGGCTGACGATGAAGAAGCCGACAAAATATATGAGGCAGTGGATCGTAACATGGACGCACGGCGGCGGGCACGGAGGTGTGTGCTTCCTGGTTAGTTCGTATCGCTTATTGTCATTCATACATTTTACCGTCATTTAGGGAGGCACATGAAAACGAAGAACTCTCAAAGTACCGTGCAGAACGCCCGAAGATTCAGCAACAGTTTGTTGACTTAAAGCGCGGTTTGGCTGTCATAACCGACGAGGAATGGGAGAGTATTCCAGACGTAGGTAATCTCACAAGGAAGAAGAGGAGGAAGGATGAACGATCGTTCGTCGTTTCGGACAGCATTCTCGTCGGAGATAGAGCGCAAACCGAGTATGAAAGTTCTTTGGACATCAAGCAACAACAGGTAGGATGGCTCTTATTGAGCGTTTTCTTGGCGCTAACAGTTGTTTCGCGCACCTCATCAGGATGGTTTTGTAACACCTGCGGACGCAGGTGCAATGACGAACTTTGTTGAAATCGGACAAGCCCGAGACAAGATTCTCTCTCTGAAGTTGGATCAGGTGAGATGTTCAAAGTGGAATCATGCGACGACGTTCTGCTTACTTTCACTCAGATATCCGGCACATCCACTGTCTCAGGTTCCGCTACTTCCGTTGACCCCAAGGGATACCTCACTTCTCTTAATTCGGTCGTTCTGAAAAGCGAGGCGGAAATAGGTGATATCAAGCGGGCGCGCATGCTGTTCGATTCGCTTGTGAAATCCAATCCGAAGCACGCTCCCGGTTGGATAGCAGCAGCGTGTTTGGAAGAGCATGCCGGTCGCATGGTCGCTGCTCGCAAGCTGATCAAAGCTGGCTGCGAACACTGTCCTAAGAGCGAAGACGTCTGGCTCGAGGCCGCACGGCTACATGTAAGTGCTTTGCATATGAGGGAATGGTGCGTGCACAGTAGTTAACCTGTGATTAGAGTCAAGATGATGCCAAGGTCATCCTTGCCAATGCCGTGCAACATGTCGGACAGAGTGTGAAAGTCTGGCTTGCTGCGGCTGACCTGGAACAAGATGTCCAGGCAAAGAAGCGGGTACTTCGCAAAGGTCAGTTCCGTCGTAAGTTCTGCTTCGTCAACCACTTCTGATACTCTCTCCAGCACTTGAAAATATCCCAAACTCCGTTCGTCTTTGGAAAGAGACAGTCAATCTCGAGACGTCACCTGCCGACGCGCGCATCCTCCTTTCTCGTGCTGTCGAGGTCATCCCGCTTTCCGTCGAACTCTGGCTTGCTCTTGCTCGCCTTGAGACTCCTGATCGCGCTAAGGCGGTCCTGAACAAAGCACGCAAGTCGGTACCAACATCGCATGAGATATGGATTGCCGCCGGACGTTTACTGGAGCAAGTGGCTACGGGAGATCCACAGAAATCTTCCGAGGCACGTAACAAGGAGCTTGAGGCGGTCGATCGGACAATAGAGGCTGGAGTGCGCGAATTGCGGCGGCATCAGGTACTATTGACACGAGAGCAATGGCTGAAGGAGGCGGAGCGGTGCGAGTCGGAGGGCTCTCCTAGGACTTGCGAAGCAATAGTGAAGGCTACAATTAGCATGGAAGTTGAAGAGGAGGATAGATTAGATACATGGATGGGAGACGCGGAGAGTGCGGAGTCAAGGGGTAAGGTTGGCACAGCACGGGCAATCTTGGCATATGCCTTGAAGGTGTTCCCCGATAAACGGCACCTATGGCGAAGAGCAGCAGACCTCGAGAAGGCCTACGGTGATCGGTGAGTGTACAGAACGCCTTTGCTGGTTAAATCTCTGACTAAGAACTTAGGGAATCTCTGGATGCTATATTGTCGCAAGCTGTGCACTACTGCCCGCAGGCGGAGGTTCTATGGCTCATGGCAGCCAAAGAGAAATGGCTAGCTGGCGATGTAACTGCCGCACGAGAAGTTCTTGAAAAAGCTTTCATTGCAAACCCGGAGAGCGAACAAATATGGCTCGCTGCTGTCAAGTTGGAAGCGGAGAACGGTGAGCTGGGCGTTGCCAGAGAACTCCTCGTTCGCGCGCGTACAGTTGCGGACACTGAGAGGGTAAGTACATTGTGTCCGGTGACGGTTGTTATTTGACGTCATGATAGATTTGGATGAAATCCGCTGTTTTCGAGCGGCAACAAGGGCAATACGCAGCCGCGCTCGAGACAGTCTCTAGTGCGCTGTCGAAGTTCCCCAAGTTTGCCAAACTATATATGATTCAAGGACAAATTCATCAGTTACAGAAAAATCACGCAGCTGCGCGTGCATCGTATGCTGCTGGGATAAAGGCGTGCCCTAAGGATGTAACGCTCTGGGTGCTCGCAAGTAGACTTGAGGAACTCGATGGCAAGAGCATCAAAGCACGAGCCCTCCTGGAGAAGGCACGTCTACTCAACCCTGCTAATGAGACTCTGTGGGCCGAGTCCGTCGGTGTCGAAGAACGTGCGGGAGGCGCAGCACAGGCGAAGACAATGCTCGCCCGGGGCATGCAGGAGTGTCCCACGTCTGGCTTGCTCTGGTCTATGGCTATCTGGGCAGAGCCACGCCCAGCTCGCAAGTCGCGTTCGGTCGACGCACTGAAAAAGTCCAAGGACAACGCCCTGGTAACATGCACAGTTGCCCGCCTCTTTTGGGCGGAGCGCAAGATCGAGAAAGCGCGTGATTGGTTTGCACGCTCAGTCGCTACAGAACAAGACAAGGATATTGGTGACCATTGGGGATGGTGGCTCAAGTTTGAGAAACAACATGGCACACCGGTACGTCAGGTTCGTATATATCGCGTCGACGTTTCTCATTGTCCATAGGAACATGTTGCTGAGGTAACTAAGCGGTGCGTCGCCGCGGAACCTCATCATGGACCTGTCTGGCAATCAATAGCAAAAGACGACAAGAACATCGGAAAGGGGACGAAGGAAATTTTGGAGTTAGTGGCCGATGCGCTGCAGTAGTTAGCTCGCTGTATCCTTCGAATCTCGTCTCTATACTTCCAACCTGTACTTCTTACGCTGGGACATGAAAAAAATGAGCTTTCGATAGCGAGGCGGCCTTTTCGGGAACCGACCCCGCGGTCTGCGCGAAACGGCAATGACATTTACCAGGCTACGTCTCCTACATTCAACCTATCTCTGAGAATCAGGTTGCGGGAGGACGAACGTGAAGAATAACCCTAGGAAGCTTCTTTCTACCACTGGCAGAAGTTACAGAGGCAGCAGGCTGGGTCGAGCTGTCTTGTTCAGTCCCACTCTCTGGCGCTGGAGAACACCCTCCACTAGAGCCCTCGATTACAGAAGGCGTATCCACTCGCCCCGAAGCTGCCGTACTCCCGCCATCACGTGGATCTTTCTTTCGTTCACGAAGCGTTCGAGCCGTTGAGGGAACGCGACTACCACGAGAACTCGCAGACGATGGAGTGGGTTTTGGATCAAGAATTGCAAGTATCTCCACAGTACGAGAAAGCCAATCTTCTGGAGGGGAAGGCAGGGATGGGCGAAAACCCTTCCGGGTTTTGATAACTTTCTCGAGCTGTTCGTAGCTTGAGGACCGACCGCCGTTAACTGCGCCGAAGAGAATCTGAACTTACTTTACTTATATTTTCCGTATTCCACCATTCTTCGTCCACCCAGTCTCTTTCCTCCCCTTCCAACTCCACTAAACCGCAAACATGAGCCATAGCGCCACTTATAAGCGCTTTATCACTGTATCCTCCTTCCAGTACGCTAACTAGCCGACCCCGTGCATACTGATCAGCAAGGGAACAGGTGTCGCGCGTGAAACGATGGTAGAAAGATGCAGGGACCCTGCGACCATGGCGCGACATGGACGGATATTCGTGTTCGCAAGCGTCAAAGCCGCAACTATTGGTTTCTGGAGTCAGTAACAAAGTGCACTTGTTGACCGGAAAACAAACCTGATGAAAACAAGAACGTCGTCTCCGGGTCCTCCCGTGCGATCAAGGAAGTCTCTCGCACGATGGATGAGATTAAGGTATTTGGGATATAGTACGCTCCAGAAGTGTTCGCTAGAATCATATTGCTGCAGGTGAATGTTTTCAACATGTTGTCCATGCGCGCCGTGGATGGATGTTGAAGCTGCCTGAACCATGTGTGGCTTGCCATCCTGTACTGCAATTAATATGTTGGCACATCCTGTGGTTGACTAGGCTCACCTCGCACGGGTACGAAAGGATGTCGTGGAGTGATCCATAGTATATTTGAAGGCCATCCTGCGTGGGAGGCGAATTGATTCGTGAACCCTCGGACTCCAGTGATTTGAGGTAGGTCTCTTCATTTATCTGCCACACAAGTGACTGTGTACCATTACCTACACATTCAGCGAAAGTAAGGAAGGTGCCACGCGAAACCGCTATAGACCAACCATGATGCAAGTCGATGTCAAGTACAACAACTCGTTTGATACTGTGCTTTAAGTGAGCTACAGCGTGTCAGCATCTATGGATGTCCACCATCCGTGCACGTACCATGTGCAGCACCGATGACTACGTTGTTGACAAAGCAAAAACCACCAGGAGTGTCCTCACCACAGTGGTGACCTGGAGGCCGAACAGCCACAAAGGCTCGTTCGCAGCCCCTACCACCTCCCTCTGAAGGCGAATGCGTGTCAGAGGTGAGTACGTTATCAACGGCTTCGCATACCGCGCCAATAGCCCCTTGAATAGCGTCGATAGACGTTGGACAGACTAGAGAGCATCATGGGCGGATCGACGACTGGAATTGGTAGCGTGTACTTACGATACAAATCCAGTGGTGGGATTCCATCTGGGATCTCGAGACCCTTCTTGGCGATATTGTCCTGGCTGTCTCGTGCCCAGGCAGTGAGGTTTTCAAGATACACCTCGCCGTCGACGTCCCCATGAACATACTTCACGGCGGGGTGACCGAGCAGATCAACCTTTGCTGCAGTGCGGCAAAAAGTTACAGACGCGGGCCATAGCTGCTGATCCTGGGCCTGTCCGATCTTCATTCGCCCCAGGGCAACCGCCAGCGTGTCCGCCTCCGTAGAGGGGATTTTGCCAGTCGTGCCGCCCTCAGCGTCATTCTTGCCAAGCGCAATGTATTTCGCAGAGAGTTCCCCTGCGTGAGCGATCGCCGCTGAGAGACCTACTTTGACTGCGCGAAGGCGTTCGGGACGCTCGACGATACCCGAAGTATCCTTGGACCTTATGAAGCGGTGCTGAAGGCAATCATCCTGAAGATACAATGCAGTACGTTTGCCAGAACGTGGACTCTCGGGCAGCGACGCTCTGGGCGTGATATCCAGACCTCCTTCCGGCACAAGTTCGCGAGAAGAAACGTCTACAGCTCCACCTTGTTCATGACGGCCAATTCCTGTGTGCATGTTGCCCTACAAAAAGGCCCGTGATTCGAATTCTCATACAGGAACCAAACTGGAATGATCGTACACGACAGTACAGTTACAAGATGTGTGGAGCGCGTTGTGTACATGTGTTTGCACCACACCGATAATCCAAGCCCGATCCATATACCAACCAAGGTTGGTAACAAATACCTACCGTACACTTGGATTTTTGTCTCTGAGATCAGAAGCCCTGAAGTTTATCCATCAAGATTGCCCACTCCAGCATTGTGACACCTTTCCTCAGCATCTCCTCTTTCATCTCGCGATCCCGGGTTTCCTCTCTCAGACGTACCAACGCGCGAAGATGCTCACGCTGCTTGATGCCCAAACTGTAGAGCACCGGCGCGATGTGCAGCAGCGACGGCTGGCAGGAGGCAAGTACCATTTCCACGGATGTCGTTGAGGTGGACCGTGTCCTCCCAACCGGAGGGCTCATTCTGGGCTCCGCCCTGGTGTGACGCGGAGATGAAACCATGCTTGCACTTCTGTTGTAGTAAGTTCCATTATTCCCCAAGGCGATATTACGCGGAGGAGAGTTCTTCTGTCCTGTTAGTGCGCTAATTTCCGCCATGGTGTATATTCTCTCCGATCGCGTTGGGCTGGGGGACTTGACTCTTTTTGCTCGCTTTGCACCAATCGCCTGCTGCTGCGGATGTTTGGGTGGGTGAAATGTGTTCAGCTCTGAGGAAGTGTACATCCGTTCGGATCGGTAGGACTGCGATGCGTTGGACTGGCTTCGGCGGAGGGTCCCCTTGACATTCTGTAGGGCATTTAATTCAGGAGGGTAATTTTCATATCCGCCTTTCCCTACCTGGACCTCCCTGGGATGAGGGATCCTTGCTTCCGTCGAGCGTATCTTGCTGCATGTGTGCTGTGCCGAACTACTGACTTGCGAAGGCGACTCTCCAGATTCTTCGGCACTGGTGCCATTGCGTGCAACCTCTTCCCTCCAGATGTTCACCCTCCCGGATCGATCACCTTCCATTACTGGTTTGGTTAGTGGTTCCGGTCCCCCTCCAAACCTTGGGGTAGCACTCTGCCTGGGAGAGCCTCGTTCGGCGGCGATTTCCTGGAGTCGTCTTGACACCTCATCCATGTACATCCCATAATCTGTAGGCAGTGGTCCCTGGCGATAATTGACCTCGTATTTTTCTGCCCATTCGCCGTACACACCACTAAATCGTGGTTCCGTATCCTCCTCCAAGCCTACTCGCCTCACGGTTCGAACTTCAGTTACGCCATCAAGAAATTGCATTTCTGTTCCGCCAGCATCGAAATCTGCGTCGTGTGTTACGGCATCGAAGTCATCGCCGACTGCTTGCACTGTCGTCGGCGCGCGAGGGTGCCGTCGCGGAGGAACCGGAACCGGAACTATATCATACGACGAGTCTTTTCATCACCGATGAGCCGCATCAGTATACCTAACATAACCTAGTAGGCCAACTCACCGCTGTTTCCGTCTCTTCGCGGCATCACGGACAGGGATGGTTCAGGGGAAGTCCTAGAGTGAAGTGAAGGATGACTGGTGTCCTCTTCTCCCTACCTTGCCGTGGGCCAGGATTCACGCCCTTTGAATCAACGGGCCACCCTCCAAAATTTCCTGGAACGCTCAAAACACGAGGTGCCAAACAGTTATCTAATGTATCCAGCCTATCACCACCGAACTGGGGACGCGTGTGTGGGGGATGTGAACGGTGCGATTTACACGTGCATTGTGGGCAATAATCTTGGGAATAGTCCTAACTGATTGATTTGATGATCGTGGAGTCTGCCAGGAAGCTGTATGCAACGCACTTCATGGTACCACGACCTTCTCCATTACCTCCCCGAGGTCTATAATGGTATACGTACATACGCGGGTCTCGTGTACCTAATAATTAGCGTGCATGCACAGGCGTGCCTTTCACAGCTTCCGTTGATACTTCGGAAACCAAATATATTTCAGCACGTTGTGAACGCATGTCGATGACGGCTCGTCTCCCCGCTCCCGCGGTCCGTCCCGACACATCCGTACCCAAATCTGACTTGCAATGTGGGCACAGGGTGTACACGTTACTCAGCTTGGACAACCATCGTTGAGTATGCCCGGCCTTCGGGTTCCAAAACGCTCGGGTCTACCAGTAAACGAAACTAAAATTTTCCCCCTCTATCTTGGGACACTGAGAACGACAATTCTTATGAAGTTCCATATCCATCGCGGGCGACCGGATACATACACGCTTGACGATGCTGTTCTGTCTTGAATCCTTTGATACTACAGGAACTTCGTTAAATACATGTAGAGTCAATCGATGCATTCCTCATCGGCTATCTCCGCCGAGTTTAAAATGAGCCGATCTCCGCCCCGACGCCTATTAGTAAGCCCTCCCTGTCCCTTTTTGCCTCTTTTTTTTTCCCAGCGTCTCTTCCAACCCTTCCCCGACCTCCCATCATTATGTTGGGCACTCCACGATCTATTCAGGTGAGTTATTCCATTTTCAAGTTCTCTGTTGGAATGTCTATGATTTCAAACAAAATTATACTGATTTAATGAATACGACCTGCCGAAGGCAGGGATGACTCCCACTCGAGATTGATGAGACTTCCCTGGACATGACTCGACTAGTCATGATATCTTCAGAATACTGACACTATGGTCCTTTTTAGGTGTCATCGAGGCTTTGCCCTCTTCATATTTGCTGGTGATCTAATCGATTGAGTTGATGAGCTTGGAGTTGGGGAGTGCGGCGATTTTTTTTCTGGTTCTGTAACGATGTCCTAAGGATTTTCCTGTAGTGGTACTTGTCTAATCTCCATCCCTCCCAACGTTTCTGTCTATTCCTGGTTGTGAGGAACTGCGGATTCTATCTGAACTCCTTCATGACCGGTGATCCCCCGGTGGGATCCAAGTGTCTGGAGTGCATTGGAGGGTGTTAATTCTCGATAGCCCTCCAGAGTCTAAACCTAGTTTTTCCATATGCGGTAATGTGTTACGTTGGTACTCCAGGGTAACCTACAGGAAGCGGGTATCGGGGGAGGGCAGAAGGTGAGCTATTAGCGCACAAGACCTCAGCACTTATTTAAATAGTTTTACCCCCAGGATCAGGATGTCTAGGACTTCCAGAGAGCATCCCTGCAAATGATGGCAGCATGCTGCTCCAATCTACGTCCTTGCCGTCCTCATTTACCTCAAGACAGGATGTACATTGTGACGTTTTCAATGGATGGTTTGACTGGTGTTCCCTTGAAAGATATCCTCGAAGGAGCACCGATCGACCAGCCGTCCGACGATGTCTCCGTGGAATTCCAAGGGGATTGCATATTATTGTCTCTACAGGTTAGCGTGCTGTTTCCTGATTTGTCCCCGCGCGGTTCTAATAATTTCTAATAGTGGCCAGGTTACGAATCCAACCTGCTGCAAAAATTCCGGCATAATTTCGTTGAAAGAGCAGTAGACGGGGTCCCTACTACCCGACAGGAGCTCGCAATACAAATATGTCTTCTTTTCTTTTCTTTCCACAAAATGGCTTCCGTAGGTGAGCTCTTCTCTTTATTTGTTTGGTCAGTCTGACCCTATATTTTTCAGAAACTTAGAATAAGTGACAGTCGGAGGAAATTTGGCCCTGGTGAGGATGACATCCGCGTGACAGATGTTGTCCTCTACTCCGTGCATTACTGCAACTACACAAATACATGGATTCCAAATTTTGGCATCGTTGATCGAGCAGGTCTCGAAAGACATAACTGGTTTACCACACCGGAACAGCAGCTGCATTGTCCGCACTGCAGCATTCAATAACATTATTCTGGGACGCATTTGTCCAATTAATATGTACAACATACCCCCTGTAAACAAGTGCAATGAAGCGAGCAGATTCCTGAGCTTCACAGTATCAGTACCAGCAACAGACAGGATCAACCTGATCTAGTAGTCGCACTTGCACACCTGAAGAGGTCATGTGTTTCCCGGTATTCGATACTGCCGCTGGGGAGGGAAGGGTGTTCGGATGCTCACACTCCTGTCCACTCTCCACACCAAGTGTTCGGGGATGTGACGGGCGCTATAGGTGGGCATTCTGAAGTTCCGAGTATATACGCGTAAAGGTTGGCCACTAAACTTGCACAACACTGGTACGATCACAGGGAAGCGGCTGCTGCAAAGGTGACGTTCCGAGTATTCCTCGGAGAGCGATAACACCTACCTTGAATGCTGAGTTTTTTTGGGTTGAAAGAGACAGCTGGCTGTCGAGATGAAAGATAAAATTCGAAGCTAGATATGTTGCGGGTATGTCGACGACCCGATCGTGCGTGTGACACATTGGACCATGAGGAGCCATGTCCGTACGACCGGTAGCAGCAAAAAGTACCTGACGCATGCCCTCAAACAACCTCTATGCGACATGATACTACCTTTCACCCAATCACCTAATTTATCATAAAGAACGGTTACCAATCCATACAAGCCCAGTGCGTCTTAGAGAGTAGTGACCACTCCGCTACGATAACCTGCACCAGCGTCCGCATCCCCCGTTCGGGTCACGAGGTCGCAGAAGATGTGATGGCTTCTGTGGGTGAGGTATTACACTGGAGGATCGACTGCCCACGAGCAAAGCCGTCAAGACCGTGCGCTCTATGTGTCCCTGCAATCCCACCTCATCAATGACCCTCCATCTTCTCTTACCATAATTGAGGTATTTTTGCAGGGGCGGAAGATACAGTATCCAACCGTCTAAGAGCACTCAAACATCCGCAGCGTGACTCATCACCGCCGCCTGCTCATTTCTCGGAATAGACTGACTTGATTAGTTTTTGCCTTCGAGTGCCACTGGCGTCGGTATCGATCACTGACGAATCTTTGAAATTCACCCGACCCTCCGAATTGATACGTATGAATGCTTTGGTACGGTATCATCCTTTTCCAATCAGTGCTTGTCAGCCATGAATCACGAATGCTGGATCCACTCACGTCGCATGGATATACGCTCAGTCTTCCAGTGCCACAAGTCACTTGCTCACTCGCATCAGAACCTGGAGCGAAGGAACCCTACACCCCAAGGTGGCGAACGCTCTCGATCCAAACGGCCCTACCGAATGCGGTATCTCGTTGCTATTTTATGCAACCGTCTCTCCGTTCCTTGTCTCTGCTCTCGCCAGGATCCTCCTCCACGCCATATGGCGTCATAAATTGACCAAGGCTAGAGGCTAAACTCTGAAGTCAACATGTCATTGACCGCCAAAAATGAAGATCCTAGCGGAGCTGGAGGCATAAAAAGCATGTCGAAGTCCTCACAATTTCCGGCCCACTTGCGGAGGTATACCCCGCAAAGACAATGATTCTTATTTCGGTTGTTACGTTTGTGCGCGCACAACGATGTGCTGTGTGTCCAGACACAGTAAACAGCTTGCCCTTCATGATCATAGCCTGTGACTGGGATGACAATATTTGTTGCATGTGAGCACCCCACTGCATCCAAAGAGCATTATTCTCCTGTCGCGTAGCTTGTTCAGTTTTTGGGACGAGGGCAACAGCATCCATTGTGAAGTTGAAAATACTATACTGGCCCTCGATGTATTACGCCGCGTAGCTTATTTCTTGTGCACAACAACCTCCAGCGAGTGGGACAGAACCCGGACTCGGCCCTTCCTTACTCTAGCCACTATAATTTCCGTAGTAGCATGGAAACAACCACGAACTGCTATCGGCGCCGGAATAATTCACAATGATGCGGTTCTTAAGGCCACTTGACGAGGACAACAAGAAAATCACGAGGATGAACCAATCGCCAACGCGAACCAGAAGTTGCCGAGGTGAGAAATCATTGCAAACATGTGTTTCGTAGGCGTAGTTTTTCCGCTGTGAGCTGTGTAGATATCCGTTTGCAATCGCGCTGTGGTGAATGCTTCGTGGAGTGATGTCACAGTTGCTGGGGTGCTAGTCAGGCCTGGACCAGCCGGCGGAACCGTGCACTTTCCCACGATTTTTTTTCCTTGACGATCGGGAAGACACTTGGTTTGGTAATAGGAAGGCACTTGAACCTCTTCCTCTCCCCCGAATCATCCGCCTCCGCGTGTGGCATGGCACCCTCGCATGCTGGCAATGGAAAAGACTCTGGCACCGCTAGAGTGCTTGGCTCTGGGGCATCTGGTAACGTGGACAATTCGTGCGTGTCAAGCCAGGTTGTTCATCCGGTGTTTCCGCAGGCGTAGCAGAGCTTGTGGTCTTCCACCCTGTAGATACAGTCGCAAAGCGCCTTATGAGCAACAAGTCCAAGGTCTTTTCTGCCGTTCATCTGTGACGATCCGCCTTGCTGATTGCGGGAGGTCATATAACTAAGGTGTCGATGTCGACGCTATCTTCGATCATATTCAGAGACCATGCCAGCGCATCCCTGAGACAGAAGTTTCTGTCCTTGTTCCCTGGACTAGGCTACGCTGCAGGTTACAAAGTTGCACAGCGTATTTACAAATTTGGCGGTCAGCCGTGGTTCAACGACATTATTTCACGACATTACAAGGACGACTTTACACGTCTCTTTGGAGAACGCAAGGGGAAAATGTTAATGCAGGCGGCGGCTGGAAGGTACAATCACCCGTTCATTCTTGCTGTACCTGCCACTCACAAAATCATAGTTTGACTGGTATTGGTGAAGTGGTATGTTCGATTCCAGGGTGGAACATCTAATCAGTTAGTGAACTTCACACAAGGTCCTTCTGCCATTGGATGCACTTAAGATCAAAAGGCAAGTCAATCCCGAGGCCTTCCGTGGACGAGGTGTGGTCCGCATATTTATGGAAGAGGGAACAACGTTATATCGTGGATGGGGCTGGACCATGGCGCGAAATGCACCAGGCTCTTTTGCTGTAAGTAGTATCCGTGCTCGGTTTATTGAGGTGGCGCCCCCTAACGTGGTAATTCCAGCTCTTCGGTGCATCGGCTGCCACGAAGGAGTACATCCTAGGCGTCTCAGATTACTCGAAGGCAACTTGGACGCAAAACTTTATAGCCTCCGTCGCTGGTGCTGTTGCATCGATTACCATTGCCGCACCACTCGACACAGTCAAGACTCGTATTCAAAATGCAAATTTTGAACAGAAGGTTCCTGGCTTAGCGGTCATCAGAGATCTTGTCCGCAACGAAGGCCCGCTCGCCTTCTTCAAAGGGTTGACCCCCAAAGTCCGTATTCTGGTGTTCTCTGCTTAGTTTTCACATCTCACTTGGTTGATCGTAGATCCTTGTGGTGGGCCCGAAGCTGGTTTTCAGCTATACCCTCGCTCAGTCACTGATACCCATGTTTTCCAAGTACGTATAGACATGAGGGGGAGCGTTCGAACAACGTGGCTGCGTAAGACTATTTATGACATCCGGGCTTTTTCTGGCGAGATAATGTGCTTGGAGGCTCGGTGCGATAGAGAACTACATATATGCTCCGACTGGAATAATACGACACTACTCACTCTCGTTGCTTGACATTCGGCTTTTGAGTCATATTCATCCTGCAGGGTAATTTGGCTGGCATTTACTGCAAGATACGCTGGGGAACGCAACGGCGGGAACGAGCCTCCTCAAGTAAGTCCCTCATCAAGTCCAGCTCGTCGATCGTTTTCGGGGCGAGTGTTCTGTCCTTGACCGTAGAAAACACGGTGGTGTTGCAGACGATGTAAACCTTTTGATCTGGTAGGTCGGCCTCCCGCAGGTTTCGCTGGACGGTTGCCCGTGTTTCTTTGATGTATTGCTCGCGGGCAGTATTGTACAGCTCTGTACGCCGCGCTCGGTCATCACTGCTACTGTCGTACCCAATGTCGCGCATGATATTGCGGATGTGCGTGTCCGCTTTCGAACGGACGATGTAGGTCGGGATTTGGAATCGCTGGCAGTTTTTGAGAATGGCAATGTCCGTGGTGGTGAAACGCGCGTCGAAGAGAACGATGATGCAGTCAAAGACAAAGAGTCCCTGACTATTGAAGTATAGCCAGTCGGACTGCTGGAGCGTACCCGCCCCTGGAATATCGTACCATACAAATGGATTCCTGGGGTTTGGGTCGGGATAGCGGTCGACCGTGGATGTCGTTTCGACGATGCCTGTCGCAGCTGCACCGACGTCCTTGTTGCGTAAACCCCGGAAGGCGTTGATCAGCGATGATTTCCCGCTCCCGGAGACTCCTGCGATGGCGAAGTGGAAGAGGTTGTCCTGATACTGCACCTTTGACTTGGCAGCGGCGACTTCTTCAGCAGTGGGTATGATGACGGGTTGGATGCCTCTCCTTAGGTTTGCTTCCGCCTCCTCTTGAGCTTGCTTTGCAATTCTGGCCTTTTCTGCGGCTTCTCTTGACACGCGCTCTGCCATATCCTGAGCAGCCCTTGCCCTCTCCCTTTCCTCTCTGATCACCTGTCTGGCTGCCTCTGCCTCTTCTTCAGCCTTCGCTATGGCACTCTCGATCTCTGCCAGTGACCTCTCATCAGACGGCCTAACCTCACCAGTTCCCGTGAATGTCAAGCTGCTCTCCGAATCCAAATCGATGTGCGCAGATGTGCCTATCCTTGCCTGGTCGATACGGAGCCGGTCGAGCGCCCGGTGATGGGGATCGTAGCTACCCTCACCACCGACTTGCCTGCGAAGCTGCTCTAACTGCAGGATCGCTTCCTGAGCTCGGCGCCTTGCCTCCTCTGCCTGGTAGAGGGCTGCTGCTGCCTGCCTCCGCGCTTGATCTGCTTCCAGGCGTGCCGCCTCCGCCTCGTCCCGTGCTGCTTGTACCATCCGCCTCATGTACTCCGCTCCACTCCTCGCATTGATGATGTTTCGCAGTCTTGGATTGTCCCGTACAAAGGAGCGGGTCATGTAATTTACAATGGAAAGGACCGCCCTAGCAGTTCTGACGGTCGCGGCGAGCCCGGCGCTGACTGCTGCTGACTGGACGTTCCCCATGTGTCGTAAGTTTGACTTGTCCTGAGTACAGAAGTTGTCATCACTGAGTCGTCGATAACGACCTTTAATACGGTGGTGAGACCTACGCTTAGTGGACTGGCTGGATGGACGTCAGACTCAGAGGGGACGGCGAACCCTTTTCCAACCCACAAGTTAGTACACGAGGACACCTTCTATAACCCGCTTTTGCGAACGACGATCATTAACGACAGCCGCCTTGCTAACACTATTAGAAAACGAATGACAAATACTAGACTAATGTGACTACGACTCTAAGGCGATAATGAGAAATATTGAACAATAATGTACGTGCAATGTGAGTATGTATATAACATGTGGTAGAATGCTCGGGGATCCTTCGAGTTCACAGAGATACGTTTCACATATGAAGCCGCCAGTGCTTCATGCCACGACGCCTTTGAGGACATAAAACTCCGGCACCCATTGATCAGTATAATAATGAATGGACAACAGGAAAATATCGGAAATCCTAACGTGTTCATGCTTAAATGACCACTGTTCGTATTCAGGGGCTATGGGTTGATTCTGGAAGCAAGCCACATGAATCCTTGAGTAAATGCAAGGGAAGCAATAAAGATCTACGCCTACCTGTTTGGACTGGGCGAAATTGCGTAGAACCCCACAGATAGTCTTTGCCAGTTCCTGACGCGTGATTGGTTGCTGTTCTGGGCCCGTGTAGGTTTCAATACGTGCACACTGTAGATCCCCGTGCCTTCGACGTGCGTATCCTGGCCACTGCATAGGTTATTGCTTGTCAGTCCTCTTGTCAAGGGTCGAAACCCACGAAGATGCACCACCCACTTCAAGTGATATCCTGGTTGATCTCCACCCAAATCGCAAGAAAGGAGTATCGTACGGGGTATCTACCCAAAGTGTCCCATTCAATATATCCCTGACCCGCGCACCGGGCCAGCCATTTGTGCTAAATGTAATAGGGGGGTGGGATTGATTGGATGCCGTGTACATTGGCGAACGCGGGACACGTATCAGCCGTCGCTGATCAGGAAGGAACCACACTTCTGGCATTTCTTGACTCCAGGTAGACGGGTGTGGAGGGGGATTAGATGCAATAGCATAATACTAGACGAGCGGGGGGTGAGTTTAACTTCGTGAAGGAATGTGAGTGGCAGACGTACTGTCGATGTTCCCGGACCAATGGGGTTGCGCATAAGGAAATCGGGGTTGCTAATGTAGGCCATTGCTTCCAAAATAATCTCCCTTGAGGTCGGTTAACAAGAAGTCGGATGGGTGTTGAAAGGGAAAAAATTGCTAGCTTTCTCCAACACCTACCATCAGACTTTATAGCAAAGAAACAAAGGTTCCCTGATTGTGGGTGGACGGTCGTGACATGGATTACATCAGGGAGGTTGTGGAAAGGAAGGGGCCGAAATCGGAAACACCATCGACCACAACTTCAGTACCATTCTCCTAGGCTGACGTAAAGGCTTTAGAGACAATGTCGGACTGACCTGCGGACACCCTTCTTTGCGTTCGGGAAAGCGTACGGTTGAATCCAAACGTCTAAAAGCGATAAGAACAACGCCGGGGGTCATTGTTGTGGTGTTTGGACCTTCCTAGATTATGAGGCAATGAGTCGGCTTCTCGAGACCGCCGTCAGCTCTAAAAGCAATGTCAATAACTGACCTTTAGAGTCTCACTTATTGTTGCCCGTGGATGACATAGGATCCCAGTCTCGGGAGCTTTGAAATAATTAGAAGTGACGGTTTCTCACCAGGCTGCCAGACTGGTAAGTCGTAGAAATTCAGCTAGCAAGTATTTCCGTCGAACACCATCAGGGTCCACCAGAAGTGCCGCGTCCTTGCGACGACCCAAGCGTAACTATCTTCGCGGCTTCAGCCATCTAATTTCACGGTCTCCACCCTACCCTGGCATTCGGCAATTTCCATGCACCGGATTCAGACCGAGGTAAATCCTCTCTTGTTAGTTGTAGGCCATTCACTAGAACTAGCGAGCCCGCGACCTTGGATAGAGCTGTCGCTGTATCTCTCACGGAAGTCACAAAGGTCAAAGCTTTCAAGGCTCAAGAGGGAACGACTGTTGTGTGTTGTCTTTCACGGTCTGACTCGGGCATAAACAACAGTAAATA
The DNA here is from genome assembly GCA_024663475.1 of Pisolithus thermaeus. Lineage (NCBI taxonomy): Eukaryota > Fungi > Basidiomycota > Agaricomycetes > Boletales > Pisolithaceae > Pisolithus > Pisolithus thermaeus. The sequence continues at coordinate 98,533 of JANFAF010000094.1, forward strand.
TCTGACAGGGGGAAGCGCAACCACACAGAAATAAAGTCAGTGCATGTCACCTGCAAATTTCTCGCACTAAGTATTATGAAAGTTAGGGGGGTTAAATGCATCGATACGCTACATTGAGTTCGTCAACTATAGTGGCTTTATTTAGCTAGTGTGTGGACCCAGATAAAACGATGTGGGGATAACAATAAGAAATTGGCTATAGAGTGTGGTGACATCATGCCGGCAAATGCAATATTGAAGGAGTGTGGCTGAGCCTGCAACTGCGAAGGCTGCAAAGAGGAAGGGGGAAACAAGAAAACCGAGATAGTTTGATATTGAACGCGGAAGGGGGCATTTTTCTCACTTCATTCGAAGATGTAGAGCTCTGGAATCCACTGGGTCCTGTAATAATGGATGGACAAAAGAATGACATCCGATGGACGAATACCCTCTTTGAGGGACCACTTTTCGAAACCCTTAGCAATGTTTTTGTTCTGCACAGGGATGTTAGGACACCCGAGTCGCAAACATGGGAAAATGAGGTCATCGTACTTGCGCGGCTTGATGAAAGTATTGGACAACATTCGCAACTTGAGACGCAAGGTCTTGACGCGTAATAGGACCCTGCGGCGTCACGACATCAAACCTCAAGATTTGCGGATCATGAAAGGTGCTCCGAGGGTAACCTGGCCACTAGATTATCCGTGCTGGCACGTCAACGACTTCACCCAGACCGCAAAAGAACAGTAAACTCACTTCAAGGTTGAGGACAGTAGCACGCCAGCCCAAGTGTGCCATAGGCGTGGAGTAAGGATCATCAACTATCACTTGGTTCCTTGTAAGGTCCTTGATGCGAACACCAGGCCATCCGCGCACGCTGAACGTGATAGGTGGAAAAGTTTCCATCGGCGGGGTATAGTTGAGGGAACGGGGAAGATGTACTACATGTCGACCGTCTGGAAGTACCCAGTACTCTGGCATCTGAGAGTGCATGACCGACGGATGGGGAGGCGGGTTGGACACGACAGAGTAATGCTGTGACGAGCGTTGGCTCACCGATTCATAGTGGGCAAAGAGGAACTCACATATGCCGACCCAGGCCCGCTGGGGTCTATCATTAAATTGCCAGGGTTGACGTAGGCCATCGGCTAGAGAGTCTATGATATTAGAAAATACGGTGTAGAATTCTGGAGAGCGCTGCTCTGAGAGATTTCGAGGCTGCGACAGGATGTTCATCCTCAGTCAACAATCTCTGGTTTTATGCATTTCATAGGATATGAAGTGTCCTCAGACTTCTTCAGAACGTCTTTGGTGAGCGGAGGTGGACGCGTATTGATGGTCAATCACAGGCTGGCAACTCAAAGCGACGACAGCAATGCGGGATGACAAAGCACGAAACACCATCCTCTATAGCGGGAGATCTAATTTAAAAGGACAAAAAGAACTGTGGACTCAGCTGTCGATATTTGTTATTTACTATCATTTTGCGCCGAAGCCGACCGACGGTGGAGCACTCGAGAAATCATTCAGAGAAAAAAAAAAAGGCGGAGCGGGAGCATTGTCTCTTGTTTCTTCGCGACTCGGTAAAGAGAGCGCCATTGCTTGGTTCTCTGAATACCTGCATTGGCGAAAAACGACAAAGCACCTTTGTGCGTCAAAGCGTGGAAGCTCCACCGGGACACCCTGTGGAAATCGTGAAACACACGTGAACTTCGGTGTACTCTCGCTTAGGATCATACTAAGAGAATCTGCTGTGAATGAGGGAAAGGTTACTCTATTCCAATGTACCAACCGCTGCCCCCTCAACCGATTCGGCTGGTCCAGAAAATCAACCTGGAGCATGCCGCACGGCAGGTGTCCAATCGATTTTGGGTAAGACCTTTCGTCGAAGTCTGTTTCATTGTTAGCGACGATACTTTGAAACTACCCAAGGCTTGACCACAGTCAAACCAAGGACTCGAAGCAATGAAAGTGAAACGCAACTGTCACGCTTTCCTTTGAGGCCAATATCGATCGACTTGTGTCAGCTTGCTTTTTGTGGACATGACAAACAAACCACGGCAGCTCCCGGTGCCTGGCACGTATTTGAATAGGCCACAACAAGTCTCCGGTGTAGCAAAAGATTCGATGTGACGACGTCGGCCCGATCGGTAAGCGCCTCGAATTCGAGCGCAGACGTCAAGAGTGTCGTCTAGTCTGGTTACCATAAATCCAGATTCGGGTTCCACCCCCGAGTAGCTCAACCACTGCGCCAGCAAGAGTCTACGGCAACTTCGTTATACGTTCTGAGCAGCAGAATCTCTTCTGTAAATCGAGGAAACTACACGGCATATTGTAAGGACACCAAAAACCCTGCGTCCATCGTGCTAGTTGAGCCATCATTTCAGCCTTCTTCGGTGCCGCGCTTCCCTAACTTCAGGGAATGATCCAACGGGCACGCATTGATAGTTGCGCTATTCGAGCCGCTGATTGTGAAAGGCGTTACCTACTGGGTTTGGCTCTCAATTATTGCGTCGAGCACGGGGCCCTGCCTACAGGCAGGTGGATCCTCTTGTCTTGGTCGCACTTACTCCTAGGCAAGCAGAGAAATATAGCAGGCTATTGCTAGCCACGAGGATTCCATGCAACGTGTAACGTATCCGTTGACAGCAATAATTGGGTCGTTAATTGCTAGTTATACTGGTACAAATCACAGTTGGAGGTATATAGATTGACATGTGGTCTTAAGTGACGTAAAGGACGAGAGTCCGTCCGGAGTAGCCAATTACATCTCCGTACCCTTCAACAACACGGTGCGATTACTATCACAGGAAGAGGACAAAGTCAGAAACGAAAAGTGGCTATTAGTGACACCAGGCAGATGTGAAGGCCACAGTAGAAGAAAATAGAGCGGGAACACACTTAGGCACTGAATGCCTTCTCGTCTTCGACCTCCCGTATCGACCTCGGGCGATCAACTTGGTCGTCATCCATGAACGCATCGTCGTGGCCTCCACCTTCCTCAAAAGCGGCTTTATGCTTCTCAAAGTGGGAGGCGTGATTTTCGGGTCCCACGATGGTAACAATAACCACGTAGGCAGCGACGACGCCAATCAAGATACCCTGCACAGTGGCATAGTCGTTGACGACTTCTGGCTGCCCATTCTTGATGATGGTGGTCTTAATATGGGATCCCGCGGCTGTGAACCACTTCAATATCTAACTCCCACTTACGGATGAGATGAGGAATACGTACTGGCTTCAATTTGCGCTGACGCCGACGACACCATCTGTAAGTGATTGTATCAGTATTGGCGAACAAAAACGGAGAAAGAGAGGGCAGACGCACGTTACCAATTTGGTAGGCAACTCCTGGGAAGGTTGCTCGGAATGCGGGTGGAGACATCTCAGCGAGTTGGATCGGAATCTGAGCACGGTAAGACCCCAATGAGCGGTACAAAGAGGGCCGCATCACTCACAACACCCCATGCACCCTGCACACCAAACTGGACCCAGAAAGCACCAGCGGACAAGGCCGAAAACGACGAAGGAATGATCCAGAGAGGGATAAACGCTACGGAAGCGAGGGAGATGTTAAACTCGATACACTGGGGCATATGAGCATGACACATACCCCCGACGAGGAAGACGCAGAGGATGATTGTGAGTCGACGGCCGATGTATTGACTGCCCCAGCCCGCAATAGCGCCTCCGCTGTATGTTATAAAAGGTGGTTAGTTTTCGCGTGCAAAGCATGGGTCACAAACGTACGCGATAGCACCCTAGAAGGGAACTGCAGTCAGAACAGAGAAGGAGCCATAACAAACGGACGTACGCAGTTACCGATTATAGTTGCGATCGTAGCGTCGTGCGAAGAGAAGCCTTTCGTGGTTTCGAGGTATGTAGGGTAGAGATCCTGCAATGGATATATCAGAACGTGACCTTCTACGAGTGGCGAACTGCGACTTACTTGCGAACCATGCGACAAGAAGTTAAAACCTAATAACGTGCAAGTGCGTCAAGAGCCATGATACGGTGTGGAAGTAACTTATAAACGTACCAGTCATGAGGAGGACCGCATAGATGCACAGCTTCCAATGCAGTTTCAACATCTCTTTGGTCTCGTGGATGAACACCTTGGTCTTCGTGGCAGTATTGGCACCCTTCGCTCTTTCCAGTTCTTTGGCTTTGATGAAGACCTCAGATTCGGGGACAAGCGTGCGGATAATAGCGGCAAAGAACGAAATGCATGCGCCGAAATAGAAGAGGGCACGCCAGTTGTGACGAGGGACAATGGTAAGGTTAATGACAGCGGCAAGGAGGTAGCCGACTGCGTATCCTTGCTGGAGTATGCCGCTAGCGAGACCGCGGAGTTCGACAGGGATGTTCTCGAGGGCGTTGGAAGACGAGAGACCCCAGATCCCACCCATGGCAATACCAAAGAGGGAGCGGACAGCCAGGAACTGAGAGAAAGTTTGGACGAAGCCAGTTCCGAGTTCAAGCACGCAACAGATGATGAGATTGATGATTAGGGGCCATTTACGGCCGAAACGATCGGATAAGATGCCAAAGATCACCTTGGGGATAAATAAGATGAGCGCGGGAAAAAAAAGGGGGGGATCAGAGCACGTACAGCACCAACCGATCGAAAGAGGAGGGTGAGGGTGATGGCTGTGGTCTATAAGGGAAATCAGGAGAGATAAGCCGGAAGGGATCGAAGTAACCCACGATTGTTTGCGAGCTTTTCCCGAATTGCACGACAAGGTCGGTGACAGTGAGGGACACGCTGAAGAAATCGAGGGCATCACAGGTCCACGCTAACCAACTGTAAAACAGGGTTATGTTATGTTAACTGCAACTGTCAAAACGGGGAGGGACATAGCCTTACCCTGACCAGAATTGGGCCCATTGAACCCAAGTCAGACTTGCCAGGGCAGGGATGATCCCAGAGTTGTCAGTGTTGCCCCTGCGTGGGACGAGGTTCTTTATGAAATACGGGGCCATATATGGTGACGTGAACAGCGCTGGGGCCAAAGGGTGGAGAGGATACGATGGCAGACGGAGAACGGGCGCCTGACTTTCGAGGACGGGAACGAGAGCGTTTTATAGTTGTTCGATTCCGGAGGTAATGAAGGAAAGATGGCCCTCTAATCTACGTATGATCAGGCACAGTGCACGCGAAGAGAAGGTAGAAGAAAAATGACAAAAGGCTGTCCTTCTGACGGCAGAGGGGTGTCAAAGTGCTGCTGCCCTGACCGGTAGCTATATAGTCCGCCGACTCACCAATCAAGCGTGGCAAAAGCCAGTTTTTCATGTCGGTATCATGAAAACGGTGTGAACATACTGCCGGAAAGATCGTCCTAAGGTGGTGAGGGGATGTTAGGGGAGATGTAGACTGACGTCACCTGGGGGGTGGACTTGGGCGCTGGGGAAGACTTTTTCTACGCGGTGTATCTGCGACCGCGACCGAGGTGGTGTCTGAGCGTTCCTGGAAGGAACTCGGGCTGGCGGACGAGGCCGTATCGCTGACTTCTTGTTGCGTTTGCATGACTACTGCCATCGAATACCCCACCAGTGCCCACTCCATTCCCCAGAGTTTGTGCATTGAGACCGTTCTCACCCGCACGTCAAAAAGGTTATTCAGGAACATAAGACCGCTGGCGGGGTCAGTCGATGTGGAGGTGCCCGATCCACTTCAAGTGCGAGCGTACTGGCGGGCCTTGGAACTGTGCCTCGTCAGCAACAGTGCCAAATCACTATTGCATGACCCGTTCTCGTTCTTCATTGACGGTCAACCGCGTCGTCTTGTTGAGTCAGGGCGCGACACGCTCGGGGTAAGTTTCTCTATCAACTTCTATCAGCCACTCAATATTCAGCCCAACCCGACGACAAGTAGTCTGCCAAGTTCCGCTTATCCTTCCTGTTTCCTCTCCTCGTCCCAGTATCGTCGCAGAGGCAGATCTTTGAGGCGGAAAGGCGGGGAGACGAAGAGACAGGGGAGGACCCACCCATCCTCCGATCCTCGTGACGGTCACCGCTGCGCTCATGACAGTGCTAATTATGATAAGCATATCCTTCCTCGCATTTCCCCGTCTGAAGTCCCCCTCTTAACTTACCAGGTTCCCTTTCCATCGTAACAACAAACCATTGCACTCACATGGAACGCTGAAGATAAACCAGGCAAGCATTCGTCATTCCACATATTACAATACATGCATCCTTACATTCAGCATCCATTTCACTCACAATGCGCTTTCAGGCGACGGTCATGATTGTCTAACTCCGCTGTTCCACCTTCCCCCCGGCGATTAGAGTCCTCCTATGCCCCAGGCACAGACTCGCTACCCCGCGATACCAGGGAGGGAAATGGCCAGCGCAAACGATCGACGACTCCCTCATGCGACCTCATCATCGTCCTTCCCATCCAGCTCGCGTATCGAACGTGGCTTTTCTAATACGTCATCATCCTCCATTTCGTCCGCACCGGCACCTTCCTCGAACGCCGTTTTGGCGTTCTCGAAGTGCGCAGCGTGATTCCTTTTCGAAATCATCATGTAAGTCGCACGGGGCATCGCTAACCAGCAAAAGATACGCACTCAGGTCCAAGGATAGTGATAACGATCAGATAGGCAGCGACGACGCCAATGAGGATGCCTTGTACCTATTATTGCCATCAAACAGTGAGTCGATCTGCAATTATGGAGACACTAAATCACGAGAAGACATACCGTAGCGTAGTCGGGCACGTTCTTTTTCACGCCATTCACAGTAACCGTGGTTCTGAAGTTTTGTCCGCCGACTATTTGTTGTCATCGCCATTCGTCAAGGGCGGAAACACGTGACCGCCGACATGTCCATATGGTGATTAGATTGCAGGACGGCGGGAGATAAAAAAAGTCCGACATCGTCAATTGGGCGTTGACATGGTTTCACCCAGTAAGGAAATGCGATTATCGCGTCCAGATGGGAAGTAGCAACAGGGTCCATAGCAAAAACATTCCATTCACGGAGGAGATGGCGAAGAAATCAGAGGCAGAGTCAAGAGCAACGATGGTCAGCATGGAACACCTTAGTGTTGTAGACGCGATAACAGGGGACTCACCGGCTTCGATCTGGGCAGATGCCGCGGAAATCATCTTACGAACGGGTTAGTCGAGGGATTTGAAATGGAAAGGAAAATAGACACACATTTCCAAGTTGGTACGCAACACCCGGGAATGTAGCGCGGAATGCGGGAGGCGACATCTCTGCGAGTTGGATAGGGACCTGAATTTAGTGGTAAGCAAACGTCCTTCCATCCTAAACGTAGAGGGAGACTCACAACGCCCCAGGCACCTTGAACACCGACTTGCACGCAGAACGCACCAGCTGCAAGAGCCGAGAATGATTTAGGGAGGATCCAGAGCGGGATGAACGCGCCAACGAGGAGAATAAAGATTCTACAAGGGAACTGGTGAGCCGGCCTGCTTGAGACAAGTGGTCAACTTACACGATTGTCAAGCGGCGGCCAATGTACTGGCTTGCCCAACCTGCTATAGCACCGCCACTATGATTATGCGTATGTCGCGATCAGCACGCGGTTGCCCGATCCGGATTCCTCGAAAATACAAAAATGAGAAGATACTCACGAAATCGCACCCTATTAATTATCGTGCAGGTAAGCTTTTATTCATCATGACATGATTAAATGAAGAAAGATAGTGCATCGGACGGAAAACGCTCCTTGCACACATGGAACAAAGTGATGCGGGAACCCAAAGAAAGGCACGTACGCAATTTGAGATCATGGTGGCGATCGTGGCAGAATGCGAGGAGAAACCTTTCGACGTTTCGAGGTAGGTCGGGTAGAGGTCCTGTCATACCCGAAGGAGGGTGTTAGCGCTTGTCTCACCTTGATCAAGAATCAGATTGCGGGGGAGTATCAGTTACCTGTGAACCATGCGACAAAAAGTTAAAACCTGAAAAGCCGCGAAATGACCTTGTCAGTCCCGCCGTGTTTCTACTCGAGGAAGACCCGCAGAAGACGACACACACCGGTCATCAGGAGGACAGCGTAGATGCAAAGCTTCCAGTGCGCTTTGAGCATAGCCTTCGTCTCCCGGATGAAAATCTTAGTCTTCTCGCCTGGTGCATGGCCTCCATGTGCTTTTTCAATGGCTTTTGCGCGGAGGAAGACTGCACTCTCTGGTGTGAGCGCGCGCAGGACGGCCGTGGAAGATGACAAGCAAGCTGCAGCCCAGAAGAGTGCACGCCAGCTGTGCGAGGTATGTGGAACAACGGTAAGGTTGATCACAGATGCGAAGAGGTAACCGCATGCATAACCCTGTTGAACGATACCTGAACCAAGGCCACGCAGCTCGACTGGCAAGTTTTCCAGTGCGGTGGAGGCGGCGAGACCCCAAATACCACCCATGGCAATACCGAAGAGAGCACGGGCAGCCAGAAATTGGGTGAAAGTCTTCACGAAACTGGTTCCAATCTCAATCGAGCAGACAATGGCCAGATTTGCGACCAGGGGCCATTTACGACCAAAACGATCTGAGAGGATACCGAAGATCACCTATTATGCAAACACAGGGCAAATCTGATTAGCCTATTCTGCGGATGCAGGAGATGTTTGGATCGGACGCACCGCACCGACTGACCTGAAGAGGAGAGTCAACGTGATGGCGGTAGTCTGGTTAATGATAAGTACCCCAAGAGTCACGACACGAGACTTATTAATCACTTACGATTTGCCCTGGTTCCTTGTCAAAATCTGCTGCTAATGTGTTGACAGAAAGTGAAACGCAGAAGAAATCGAAGGCGTCGCATGTCCAAGCCAACCACCTGGGTGAAGAACGTTGAGTTTTTCCTTAAATAGGTAGCAGATAATCGTGCTTACCCAGTGATGAATTGCAATATTTGTAGAAATGTCAGGCTTTTGAGAGCACGTAAGGTGCCGCCGCCGTTGCGTTTCTCCCTACGGGGGACAAGACTTTGGAGGAACCTCGGTGCCATGGTACGGCTGAAAAAAAGCGAACTTCCAGAGACCTGGATGGTAGCCAGAGGGAAGGCGGATATGCATCAGGAGTTTTATAGGTGAGTGGACAGCGTGGGTTTACCGAACAGATCTTGCCGAAGGAAGGACCCCATCTCTTCAAATGTTGCCGGAACATCGATCAACCAATATGCAAAAAGCGTGGTTCCTATGCAGATATTGTCAAATTTCTTTGCAAGTCGTGTACCTAGACTAACAACAAGTCATCACTGCAGACGGCTAGCCCAATAGAAGGGAAGATTATACTCGATTCGTCTAAACCCCAAAGGTGTGCCAGCACGCTAGTTTTTCCCTCCGTGGAAAACGAAGTCGCAAATACCTCAGGTAACTGATTTCGTTCGATTAGTATGGCAATCTCCACATCATGAAGTAGAGATGATTTGGTGCGCCTGAACCTGACTCATCGGCACGTATCGGCGTCTGGAGAGCTCTTCTCCACCTCAAACCCCAGCGTATCAAGCGATATGAGAGAATTTCAGGCTTCCCGCAACTGCCCGCACCATGACACTTCTCCAGGCAGTGCTTCTTCAGTATTGTTTCCGACGTTTCGATGGTGACCGTAAAACGTGCTCGAAATTTATCATACACGTCTGTCCTCCGTAAAGCTGGTTGTCGTGCAGGGTCGACAGAGAGGGATTGGGCTCTATTCTAACATCCCAACGCATCTTGGGCGCAGTTTGAAGTGTCCAATCTAAATCTGGTGTACCCATCATGACGGGTAGATAATCAATGCGTGCCTTGAGTAGCCATGGCGGTCGCTTTCGTTCCACCGAATTGTCACTAATCCGTGGAAGCCTTGGTTTGAAGGGCAACCCGCCGTCAGCGCTCTTCCGAGTTACGCCTCGACCACCGATACACTCACGTGGCGCCACGGCTTGGGCGGATGTATTACAGGTCCATCGAAAGTGTCGTCGGTGTTTAATTATGTAAGTAAGTTATCCTCAAAAACTACGAGGGTCGTTACAGAACGGGTTCCACTCTCTGATATGACGCAACGGATAACGCGTAGGGTCGGGCATGTGCGGGCGCGGAACACACGAAATGTCTCCGACTCCTTCCTGAACCCGGATCGGAAGAGCCTGGTGGAGATGCCACGTACGTCCTCTCACGCGTATTATTGGCACACGAATCAATGAGCATTGCCTCAGGATATTTCTGCCATCCTGTCGGTTAGGGCCATCCACGTGCACTAACAGAGTGACGGTCTTTCTTTTCATAATCTGTCAGTCTAATATTTCTAACAATTTGAGGTTGCTGAGCTCCCCGATGGGGTATACGCCCCGACGTGACGGGAAACAGAGCCCTTATTCCGAGTGACAGTCGGTTAGGACCGGGTGCCTGGTCGTCTGGCGTACTCTCTACAATTAATCTTCCGCCGCGGGGCCTTACAACTCGAGCTCCATTGCATAGCGTTTGAGATATTGAATCAGGAACTGTGTAACGGATGTCCCCCAACGGGTTCATCAGAAGTGATCGCGGTAGCTTTCTACGACCGCTTCTTCTTCTTCCCCTTTCGAGTTTTCTCTCCGTTTCCCTCATTGGATATCGTCTTCCGCTTTTGACCTACAGGGGCGGTACTTCGCACGCTCACAACTGTCGATCCTTTCGCCCCCGTTGCCAGTCTCGTTGCTTGTGCTTCTGCCGCACTCCAGTCCTTTGCACTATCATTGATCGCGTACCTATCAGAAGGCATACGTTCCCGTCATGTACATATCGGCAAGATAGGGGGCTCTCACTGGGATAGATCGAGGGCCTCGAACATGGCACGCTGTCGCTCACGCAGGATACGTGTCGCTTCGTCACCAGCTTCATCCAATTCATCTTCGATGCTGGTGTTTATGGGTTTCCATGTATCCATGTCAGTCCCTTCTGTCCCCCCTGCGTCAACACTGGAAGTCACGCGAGACAAATTGCTGGGCGCTACTGGCGGGATGTCGGCACCAACCGCTTCCCTTTGGATATCTTGCAACTTCTTAGTAATCTTGCGTATGAGTTTTACGAAAAGAGCAAGCGTTTGGGAGACAGGCAGAGATAGTTCTTGCTGTGGAGGTATTAGGGAAAGTTCAAACTGAATCAGCTTGAGAATCTTACCTCAAGTTCTTCAACACTCTTCCGCTGCAGTCCCATCCCAAGGAGAATGGATGCCTGAACGGCCGACAGACTTACATCGCCCAATCGTTTCCCAAAGAAGAGAGCCGCGATTATTGGGAGGAGATCTATGATTACGTGATAGTCGAGCATGTTGTTCGCATACGACTCGAGACGTTTGAGGTCATACGGCGTCATATGAAGGGAAAGCTCCTGTGTAGTGAGTGCTGCAGTTAGGACATGATGAATGGTCATTCAGATCCAGGGAACGGGAAGATCGATCCAAAAGTAGACGCACCACGGGTAGTACACCCATCCGCCTTGATGCCAGCGTTCGCAGCTTCCAAAATGCTGAGCCCCATGACACTCCCGAATTCTCTAAATTTGAAAGACAGCAACGAGAGGAACCGCCGACGAAAGTCTAACAAGGAAAGCGTATCAAGCCAGAATCCTTCATGGATAAGATGAGCAACGATATACCACTTGCAAATTCGCCCAGCCACTCCAGTTCAGTCTCCGTAGAACTGTTCAACCCCCGAACCATCACACACGTGTGCTCTCCAGTGAGTTCACTTTGTGTTTGTCTGATGTAGAGTGGAATATAGCCTGCCCTCTTCCAGAACCTGTTCACACATGTAGAAACAAGATTATAGAACATAGTACTAAGTCAGTAAACGTTACAACCATGGTGTAGGCATGCCCACCGGAGTAACTGAGGTGTTAAACCATACGAAACACCCAGGTAATCCAGATTTTCCGGTTTCCGCTCGGACAGGCGTTGTAAAAGGGGAGGCATCGCATTCGGTGAACGGACGGTAGGGAGATCGGTTTGAAGGTTCGTGGACTATAGCAAGTTAAAGCAGATAATCAAAGCGTGAAATTCGAGTTCCCAGGGCAACTTACAGGGTCGATTGCAGTCACATCAGGATAGGACGGTTCCACTGCTGCGGCTTCGTCGAGATTGAAATACTCGCCAGAGTAAAATTCGTTTAGTGCTTTTAGCGCACGGGAGCCATAGCCCATCTATCATATACCAGTTAGTGTTGAGCAAATACAGTTTTTCCATATAAATAGAGGCTGAAGCACCTTTGCGTAGTCGGGATGTGTCGCAATGCGTACTATTCGAGCCCCCGAAAGCTGTGCAAACTTGTTTTCTTGGAACTGTTGGCTCACCAGCCATGGGATCATGTCACCACCCGCGCGGAAACCACGGGTAAGCCCTTCCATGATCACGCCCTTGCTAATGTTACCCTCCAGTGCAACCTGGAGAACGACGAGCGGTTCTGGAAGGTGGCTCTCGTCATCTTTGAGGGGCGGAAGGAGGACGAACAGGTGGTGGGCTGGTGCATCAGACAGTAATTGGAGGTCATTCGGTTGATTTTTATAATGCGACGCCACATAAAGAGCCATCATACGCTGCAAGAAGAGTTCCGAAGCTGGGTGGAAACTGAACAGCGTATCACGCGAAACATAGTAGAGCTCGCACGTAGAAGGATGGGGGCAGCCCTGCAGCGCTGAGGAGGACTTGGTTGGCAATGTTGCATCGAGACACAGCAGCGAATGCAACCATTGTTCGATCTTGTCCGCTGCGGCGTATCTGATAGGTGTTTCTAGTTTGATTTCGTGCAGAGTTCTCGCGCGAGGAGCGTTAGCGTGAATGGGCTTTTTGGAGCTCGCCGATGTAGGAACATCTTCTCCAACGACAGCTTCCTTGGTGACTGACGGGCGCGTACTCTCGCGCAGTTGCTGAATAAGTTTCAGAGACAGAGAGCGCCCGGTACCCTCGTAGCCATTGATAGTGGATGCCATGAAAACAAGGTACGGCCCCATCAAATTTCGCACTAATGGAAGAGGGATTGCAGCGGCCTCGTCAATAATGACAAGTTCGGCCTGACCGAGGACATGTGCATCTTCAGGTTGAATGTACTACATGCGGTCCAAGTGTCGTGAGCAAGGGAAGCAAAATGGCTACGATTACTTACCTGTATCGTTTGTCGATGTTGCCGGAACACGTTCACGCGGACAATGGCCTTATTAAAATCCGGATTTGTACTCTGAGCTATGTCGTAATCAAGATGTTCTTCATATCCCAGGGCATCAAGGCCCTTGAATACGAAGTCAAACAAGGTCTTCAAATTTTCTGGACTAGGGCTCGTTACGAATATGTTAGCATACCCGTGTCCAAGGGCGGCGGCAATTGCGAGGCCAAGTGCTGCGGACTTCCCCCGACCACGAGCAGCCGTTAGGACGACTGTACTCGACAAAGTCTTTTCTGCGATCGCCTCAACGAACGTCAGTAGCGCCTGTGCCTGGTCACGCGTCCGTGCGAGTTTCAGCAGTTCGCCCACGTGAGGTGTTTCTGCTAGGCTATCTTGTAGCTCTTTTAGTTCTGCTGTACCTGGATCCGGTGGAAGTGCATCCTCTACGGGCGTAATGTCTTTGGCTTTGGATATGGGGAGGACATTGAGCTCATCATCGAGAACAAGGCAATCGGAGCATGCCCCGAGGGACAGTATGAAACGTTCATTAAACCGTGCAACCACTGCATCGTGCGATGAAGTCCGATAGCGCGCATGAACGTCCTGCAGCACCGGTTTCAGCGTTGACACAGCGAATTTAATATGAAGGTACCATAGTCAGAGTGTATAACTGCCGCAAAGATGTCATGGTTTTGAGAAGTAAAACAACAAGGCCACCGCCCTCCACGGTTTCTACTGTGCGTGCTAGGAGGTTGGGCGTAATGGCTTCGAAATCTTGAAGTACACACATGCCAAAGGTGTTTCCCAAGATCTTATGAGACTCCTTATAGTACCTGCAGGCGACGGTCGAGTGAGTAAAGGGTCAGAGAAGGTTGGGATTGCTCACGTGTAGCGGATGTCGGTGACGGTGACGAAGATCTCAAAAGGGCTTTGCTCGTTAGGTTCACGAATGCCACGCTTGACATCACGCTTTATTTTGGCTTCACGTTTTTTTCGATGGCTGAGAGACCAACATTAGCATCCTGACTGAGTATGGCATGTGCACAAGGATGCGTCTCAAAAGGTTGAAAATCTCTGCCGATCTCAGAGGAAGGGAAGTTCTGCAACACATAAAAGTTTGTTGCAGACGGATGCGAAGGGTTCGGCACTCCGATCGGACTATGTACATATCACGGACCAAAGACTCACGTTGTGAAGCCCAATTCTTTTTTGTAACACCACAACACGGAAGGCCGAGCAGATACCCTTGCTTGAGACAGCAAGAAATGCAAGTTCACAATCTAAAGCCGAAGCCGCACGCATCATCAACCCGATGACATCTTCGGGCGGTTGTAGCGACATACCTGGTCACGTCCCTTGTCACCGACCAAGACAATGAATGAGCGATGGTTTTTCTTTACATTGTTGTTGATAAGGGTCGGTATGCGTGGGTCAAGTTGCTTGCGCATTCTGAACTCAAATGATCCCACAGCGGGCAGAACTTGCCCAAGAAACTCGGACAGAAGGTGAAAAAGCTGGTAACTGAATACGGAAGGTATCTCTCACGACAGTTTGGATGCTACTTGTCACGGCCAGCGCTGCCGCCGGTCGGTGCGACTTGACAGTTGCTCTCGTCATTATGTAATGATCCCAGTGTTGCTGACCAGTTACTATAGCCTTCGTCATTCTGGTGTTTGGCAACAAACTAATCATTGGAAAGATCGACATTCTCAGCTCCCCGGAAAACCGCAATGCCTGATCCTCGCTGGAATGCCCATCCTCAGTGAGGGCTTCACCCGTAATGTGGCACGAGATTGCGAACGCATCTCTTGGGTAAGTATAAATTGTGGAACTGGGTAACGGCAGATACAACAGATACACAGTGACTCACCTGTGCCTCATCGTGCGATTCCCCGTGACTGTGGAAGCGCTACTGAATGAGTCCATTAAGTGGTCCACCTAACCCAAAGCCGACAGTTTAAAGAACATTTTTCATTCTCTCCCGCAGGTGCAAGCTAGCTTTGTCTCTATGGCACGTTCCACCAGGATAGCATGTCTTGTCCAAAGTCCGCTTTGACCTAACTATTTCAGCGGACTCATTTTAAGCCCTTCAATGATCACCATTGTCGCGATAAAGCGCAAGCGAAGCCACCAATCTGTAGGAGTCCCTTTTGACCCTCCTCATTTTTGGTTGCATCGATACACGAAGTCCACAGACGTGCATGCCACGGGAACGCGGGGGGAAATAAAAGGCTCATCGCTAAGACACCTCTCAACTGCAGCCCCACGTGAACCCACTTGATCGAGAGTTATTCGTGATTTTTAAACGTGTTCGTGCTGCATTCATCTATCGTCTGCCGTTCATTCCCCTACTTCCCATGGCTGAGGTCTTTCAGCCGTTTGCACTAGACAAACTTCGTGGATGCCTCTGTTCTTGCGGAGCACCAACAATAGCAGAACACGAATTTTGTTTCTGTTCCCCCAAGTGCGCTCGTGAAGACGCCCTTCGTGCTCTCGGAGCATCGGAATCCCACTATCGAACCGTGTTCAAGCGTGCCTGCATACCACCGCAGCCTAGCCTGCGGCGGTTGGCGTCTTCCAGAGTGCTTCGCCCGGATCCAACCAACCAGCCAGGATGGGCGACAAAGTTAAAGGCATCGAAATTTGTAAACCCAGAACCACATAAAAACAATGTTACACTTGGAACTCTTCCGACACTTGAACAGGTCACTGGCGCTGTCCTGGCGAAGAAGGCTAAGAACGGCGGGTATCATGGCTCAGATCGCGATCGTGCTAGGTGGGGCGGTCTCGGAGACATTGATGGTGAGAGGGGAGACGCACGCCAAACCACAGCGCATCAAGAAAGATCGTATGGAAATATTCACATGCCACCTCCACAGATCTCCCTATACGCCATACCTATGCCGCAGGATGTTCCATCTCGACCCGCACTGAGGGAACAGCCATCGACGACAGGAATGAAAGACATCATCCACAAGCAGAGCGTGCAATTTTCCAACAAAGGGAAAGCAAAGGCTCGAGAGAACACAGTCGAGTTTGGTTTCCAGCAATATTCGGAGGCAGCAAAGGGAAATCCAACGTTCGGACACACTGCTAATCCTGGCCATACTCCGCCAAATCATTCGAAGCCTTTTCCTCCTCGGCCATTCCCCCAAGCACCTCCTGTCATCCGCCCACTTCCCCCGATTCCTCCCGGTAATCCTGTCGTTCCTACTCCAATCAAGATGCGAAGGTCACAAACTCTGCGGAGGTCTGCTTCGTTCGCGGGGTGGGATATCCCGACTGGAAGCCCACATATCGGTGGCGACGAGGCTCTCAGGCGCGCATTTGCCGAAGTCAGAGCGGAGTTGAGAGCTGTTGGAGATGAAGAGTTCGATCCCAGAGACTACTTTAGGGACGAGGAAGACGACTGACAACTGATCACATTGATCAAGTTCCCTGGAGGTGTTTCCATAGTTCCGAGGTTTCATTAGCAATCTTACTCCGCCCAACTCGTAGTATAAAACGGTCTTTAACGTGTCTAAGTATTCAAATAGTTTTACGATTATATTGGATTTCGAATTTGATCACCTGCTAGCGGTGACAATCGCCCGTTAAGGAAAGCCCCCCTAAGTTTCGGCCGGCACCCGGGCAAAGTGCCACCGGGCTCATAAATGCTACGTCAATTGGAAGCAGCCTTCCGATAACCTATAGTCTACCACTATCACCAGCTGGCACCAAGATGTCCACCGACGACGCGCTCTTAGCTCAAATCCTTGCACAGCTCAACTCGCTGCAAGTGTCTCAGCAGACACTCCTGGCAAAGGTGCGAGTTGTGTCTTGCCGCGAATTCAATCGGTTCTCTTCACTTGTCATCCGTCATGCTGATACGGGTTTCCTCTTCAGTTGGACTCACTCACCACACCTGCCTCGCCTTCCCGTAACGGGTTTTCAAGTCCAAGTCGACAACCGGACTCACCAACATCTCCGAATCTTCTCTTCTCGCCGCCTACCACTCTCAGTCGAACTCAAATTGTATCTTCTCCACCCATCGGGACCTCTGTCGAGCAGATAATTTCTGGCGAAGACCGCGAGAGAGCCCTATATCCTGGTCGCGTCCTCCTGACGAGTGAGTTAGACTCTCATTCTTCCATGATGTTATCTCTTTGCCTTCGGTGCCATTGAGCACAATACGGGCATGCACATTTCACATGCTCCGGACCTTAGCCAGTATTAGCCGCGGTGACCTCGCTGCTTATGTACACAAACTGGATGCTCAAGAAGTGCCGCCGAAGAAGCGAAGAAGTCACTAACCACCGTATCGTCTAGCTTACCCGGACCAACACGGAATCAAGCCATATCCACTCCAGTGGGGAGCGCCTGACCCATCAGATCGAGGCCCCGTCATTTGTTCTCGGCTACCTTCCTCCATTAAGCAGCGTAATGCAATTGGAGCGCATTCTGGCTCTTACTCGATATACCGTGCACTTGCCATTGCAATGGGCACGTTATCACCATCTCACAAGCCCGACTATTCCAAGACCGAACCGCCGGTACCAATTCCCCCCCAATCCGCGTGGTCCGACCCTCATAAAATTGTATCATTTGATCCATGGGGTCATCTCGTTCCCCAAGTATTCAAGCGTGAAATAGAGGAACTCGGTCTGGACGTGCGCCCCAGCATAGCTGTCACAAAGGCACACATCAAATTGAGTGAGATGGACGAATCTGCGAGGCGTGGCGACATAGTAGTCGATGGACACATTGTTCTCCGTACAAGACCTCTGAAGAATCCAGATGGTTCCGAGAGCGACGCGGATCCCGGTATAGAGGTCACGACAAGCAAGGCTGCCGTAGAGCCCGTTTGGTACCTCCCTGGTGTTGCGGAGCGCTTTGGCATGTAAGTAACGATTGGTGCACGTGTAACTTTTGGTTTATTATCAGGCATATAGTTCCGAGAGTCTCCTTCGCCGGGCTCTGTTTGAGGACACCGGAGGAATGTACCCCGAACTCATCACTCGCCCTGACATCAAAGTTTTCCTTCCTCCCATCGGCAACCTAACGGTGTACATCTGTGCGTGCGACGGATATTGTTTGAGCTATTCATATTGATTCTCTTCTAGTTGGAAACCCTGAATACCTGACGGACGAGAGCAAAGAACTTACCCTGCGTGTTCACGACGAATGTACGTCTTCGTCGTACAAAGGTTTGCTTGTGGTATTGATGTCGCGATGTTCCAGGCAATGGGTCGGATGTATTCGGGTCGGATATATGCACGTGTAAGCCTTACCTTGTCTTCGCCATCGAGGAATGCGTGCGCTGTGCGCAACGCGGGGGTGTCGGTGTGGTCGTGTATTTCCGCAAAGAAGGAAGAGCCCTTGGCGAAGTTACCAAGCACGTAACCTTTACCTTCAGCTACTTGTCGTCTTACCAATCCTGATACGCCAGATACCTTGTGTATAATCTCCGCAAGCGCGGTGGTGATACTGCCGACAAGTACTTCAGGGCTACGGAACTCATCGCAGGTGTGAAGGACATGCGCTTCCAGGCGCTTATGCCCGACGTTCTTCACTGGTTGGGTATCAAGAAGATCGACAACATGGTGTCCATGAGTGACATGTGACGTTGCCTTTTTCTTTGACCAATACCATATATCTGATCAAACGTAGGAAATACAACGCTATCGTTCAATCTGGGATACCCATCCTCAAACGATATGATTTACCTGGTAAGTGCTTTTTGAGTGTGTTAGGGGTGTTTTCATATCTTGCCTCGTCATAGAGCACCTTATTCCCCCAGACTCACGGGTCGAGATTGATGCGAAAATCGCTGCAGGCTATTTCACCAGTGGAAAGAAGATTACTGAGGCAGATCTGATCAAGACCGTGGGGAGGACTTGGGAGGAAGCAGAGCACTAGACCAGAGATGCCTTGCGGTCCGGAGCGTAAATCGTGTCTTTTGTTTTGCTTTTTTGTGTCACTTCTGTAACGTACATGCATACCAGAGTAGCAAGGATGACAATAGAAGACTTTCTTCCCTGCAAGTACAGGAGATCTAGTGTATGACGAAGTATTGCGAAGTCGAGCACATGTGCTGTGCGCTTCCCGTTCTACAACTGCTCACATAAATGATGCTTCGAGCTTCACACCTTTATACTGCCCCACATATCGCCAATACCCCATTGGGCTATCGCTTTCTCCGCCGCTGCAAACCTGGCTTCTTCTTGGCTGACACGTCCTCTTTTCTCTGCCTTTGCTTGGACAGGTTCTAAGCCACTGACCGTAATGGTACAGACCACATTACCCTTCTCTTCCGTGTAGTCGTAAGCGATCTGCTTATGTTGTTGGGAAACCCAAATTCCAAGGCGTGATACGGGATGCAGGACGTCAACATTCTCCTTAACGACCCGTTCTAGGCAATCCATGATTCCCAGCGTTCGAAGTAAAGTGCGAACGGTCTCGATGTTCCCGCTCGAATCGAGGAACACGGCACCAATAATGCTCTCAATCATGTCGCTAAGGAATTTGGGTGGTTGCAAACGCGTGAGCGCTGCCCACGGGAAAACCCTGCCCACACTAAGTGCCTCTTCGATCTCTGCACTGTTTTTCTCAAAACGTTTGAATGACAACCTTTGCTCGTCTAAGACGACTGTAGAGGAATGTAGGAGACACTGGAAGAGATGGATGCGATCCGTCTTGCGCTGAAGAGAGATCCGACCACCCGGACTAGGCATAGGCATGCTGGCGTCCACCTCGACGGAGAGCTGAAGACAACGATAGGCAAGGAAGTACGTGTTAACCATCGCGGCCTTGAAACAGTGCATGTCACGTGGGGTGAACGCACGCCCGGCGAAGTGGTACAGGTAGTCAATGACAAACATGTCAAGAAGAGCGTCACCCAGAAATTCCATACGCTCGTATGACACGGTTTCGGTATCGAAGTGGTAGCTTGCATGAGTGAGTGCCTCAACTAGCAGAAGTTTGCGTTGGAAGGTATACCCGATCATCCGTTCCACGTCACCAAGCCGACTAGAGAAGCCGGTAGAAGGTTCAACACGACTGAGAATCGTCTCGACATTGTCTCGAACTCCGCTGAGATCCAAACCAAGGCGGAACAGTCGAGCGCACTCGATACCGAGGTCAAATCCTCCATGAATGTACGCGGCGCCGATCAGAGATTCGACCACGTCAGCCAACATCTTCGTAGACAATTGTTCGGATTCACTTTTCGGCTTTTCGCTCTCTGCGGCGGGTTCCTCCTCGAGGGATACGTCCATGCGACTGAGATCTGTTGGTTGAGTGAGATATAGGGGTATGTATTTCCTCGGAGTAAAGTTGGTTCGAATGATCCATTTGTATAGCGCGACCTTGGTTGCTGCCTTAGCGAGACGTCCGTTGTTCACTGTTTGGTCTTTGCGCTGAGTGAGGTAGCCCTCGGGCCAAAGTGGGTACCGTGCCATAAGATTCACAGCAACGATGAACTTCAGGACAGCATCTCCAAGGGATTCCAGTCGCTGATAATTTAAGAGCTCGTTCGCAGCAGGAGCGGTGATTGCAGGAATGAGGAGGGATACAGGTATGTTGGCTAGTCCGGGAGCCTTCGTGAACAGTGTGCGCCGAAGTGACTCAGCGGTCATAGCGACAGTAAGGTGACGAAGGATAGACGGAAGCATATAGGAATATTCACATTCTGCAGACGAACAGAGTTCGATGCAGGAATACTTGGGTATGAAGAATGTGTACTTTCCGGGTTTTGCGACCGGTCGCGGCAGTAGAAGGTTGACCTTGTTAGAGAGAGGTTCCGCAACGAGAAGTGGATACGTCACCTCCAAACCTTCGATACGTGAGTACCTTCGCGAAGTGCGTAATTCTTCTTCTTGTTCGGAGGATAGCTTTTCGAACTGCCATCCGACGAAACGATAGGCCTTTCCAGATGAACCACCTTCACGAACGTAGGTAATATCGGTTGGGTAGTTATAAACCCTGCCAAAGGCCTCAGCGTTGGCTAAGAGAACTTTCCTGGGATCGACATCTTCGTTCTGACTCCTGCACCATTCACGACGTCCTTTCCAGACAGCGGCGTTCGGGTCACCGTAGGACATGAAAAGATACGCAAAGTCAAGGTGGTCCCATGTCATCCGAGGGCCAACCCGAGTCCAGAAAAGTCTCCTAGTGTAGTAACGAGCCGCTTCCCCGTCTTCCGCGGAGAGCTTAACTAGTCTTGCTGGTGAAGTGGTGACTGTCAGTGGCCCCTTAACAGGGTGATAAAGGTTCAGTAGAGTATCGTTGTTGAGGGTTGGCACCTCTACTTGCGCAAACAACGTAAGGGGAGGGAGACCGTGGATGGCTATGTCCACTGACCACCAGCTATCCTGAACTTCAGCTGGTTGCCAGGGGTTGAGCTGTCTTGCGACAGAGGCAAAGCCGGAACGCTTGTCGATGAGGGCGCGCAATAGCTGTTCATCTTCATCCAAGACTCGCTCCTTTACGCTCATCAAAGGAAGGAGATGGTCGTTGAGGAGACCGGCCTCATACAAAGCTACATAAGCCTGAAATGCGGCATGCTGGTAGGCTGATCGTTTCGAAAGATGTACTCGTTTGACAACATGGACGCGGAGTTTGGCATCTATTACCTTCGGTAGTGTCAGAGTGCAGCCAAAGGGTCCCTGGTAAGGCAAGATATCGTCGTAGCGGGGTTCAAAAGAGTGCCACCCTTCAGGCATGTCTGGCGGATCTATGTCGTAGAGAACCTGGTAATTTTCATGCCGAGTAGCGGGAAGAAGTGAACAAAAATGGTTCAGATGACTGATAGCTGCTGAGAGAGTGAGCACCGCCCTGAGAGTGTTTATATTAGCATATGCAGCAACCATTTACAATTTCCGCTTACCCTGTCGATTTCACTCTGAACACGGTATCAGTGTCTTCACCATCGACTCCCGATCGGAGCTGATCCGTCTCCGCAGCAATTCTTCTGCGTTCCTTGTTATACATTTCCTCCATTCTCCTTTCCTGCTCCTCGAACTCCGCAATGCGACCATCATCGAACTCGGCTTCAAACATGAGCACAAAGGAGCTGCGCTTTCTTCTCGCCCGACCCCTGCTCTGAACCCAGCTTGCCATATTAGCCGGGATATCCCAGCGAATCACGCTTCCGCAAGCCTGTATATCTAGGCCCTCTTCTGCAACTGCGGTTGCCACAACCAGATTTATGTCACCAGATCGGAATTCCGTCAAGGTATCAGCCTGTGACTTAACATCCATCTTCCGGGTGATATCCAAGGGGGCGGTCCGGTAAGAGCTTTCCGAAGCTCCAACAAGGGTACCTATCTGAAAGGCATCCCGCGTAAGTGGGTGGCATTTCAAAATGCCGTACAACGCGAGGACAGCGTCACGACGGGTAACAAAAATGAGGCCACTGTATGGTTCATTGAAGCTCTCTGAGCGGGTCTTCTCCTCTGCAAGTGTCCGAAGGAGCGCTTGCACTTTGTCCGAGATGCGGGAGTCGATAGTTTCAGGATCAGGAGAGACCAAAGAGCTTTTGATTTTGCTGAGGTGCTCGATGAGATAAGCTTTCTCTTTGTGTTGCCAAGGCGAGATGACTTCGTTGAACGGGGTGACACTTTTCAGGCCATGATCTACGGCCTCTTGAACAAACCAATCGGAAGCCCAAGGACCCAGGTCATAGCAGATATCATGTGCTGTCTTTTCGAGGTTCCGTAGTCCTCTGTGGGTATAAGAATCCTTCTTGTGTATGACTTTGGACAACTTTTGGTCCACACGTTGCCGCTCAGGCCCCGGAGGTCGTTTACGAAGATCCTCACGGAGCGCAAGAACATAGGGATCTTGTTCAATGTCCAACGCTCCTACGACCTGTTTAAGGACTTGCAGATTTGGTGAATCCAGATGACATGTGTAGTATTGCTTGTGCTGGGTATATACAACATGCCGGAAAGTCGGTCGATGTACGTAATCAGCGAGGTTGCCCAGGTGTCGCCTTGGTCTCCGAATGACGCTGTCGAGATTCTTTTCTAGGTTTCTAAGGAGGCGGATAAGGGAACAGAAACACGATCAGCTGGACAAAACTCAACTGGAAAGCTTCGGCTACGTCACCACCAAACATGGGGCTGGCAGTGAGGCCTAAGACCATAGGTCTTTCCTCTCTGACAGGCCCATGGTTGGAGGTCATTGCAGGTTGGCGCACCGGAAGGGAAAAGTAATGGTCCCTCATGATACAATTCATCGGATGATTTTCGGTGGCGTGGTGTGCTTCATCGAAAACGAGAAGACCGATTTGATTACCGAGGCTAACGTATCCGTGGCTGAGAGCATCTAGAAGAACCTGGGGGGTAGAAACAATCACACGATTGTTCTTTATGACTGTATTCCAGAGTTCCGGATCCGTCCATTGCTTTGGTTCAAGGCCGCCATGAACCAGCCCCACTGACCCAATTGCCTGGGAGATCACGACATGTTGTTGCTCACAGAGAGTGACTGTAGGGGCCAAAAACCACGAGACCTGTATTCAAGGCGTTACAAGAAGTGTAGACAGAAAAGAGCACGTTTGACCTTGTGAGGCTGGCGCTCGCACTCAATTTTCATCCTGAGGACTGCAATATGTGTCTTGCCGGACCCCGTATCCTGGGCAACGATGATATTCTCCAGGAGGCTAGCTTCAAGCATTTCTTGTTGATAGCTGCGAGTCACTACGTTGTCGGTGGGAGGTGTCAACGTGGTCTCTTGCACATCTTCCATCCTTGCGACCAGTTGGCAGTGTGTGGATCTGAACAACACTCCCATCAGCACCAGTGTTCAGGTAAAAACGAGGGAACAACGAGAAAGGACGGGAGAATAAGTGTACTACATGACCTCTGGTTCGTACCACAAGTAGGGCGGGGTCATGGGCTAGGAATCGGGGTGACTTACATGCGAGATGGTGGATGTGATAACGATGGCGTATCAGACGCTCGTAGCCTCTTAAATAACCCTCGACTGCGGTCCTCTGATGGCCTACCGCACCCGACTTGGAGCAGAAATCCTCTGATTCGTGCATGGGGGAACCTCTTGGATTGCCGCAGTCTAGGAGAGACCGTAGAATAATACATAGAATGGACGACCAATTCGATTCCAAAAGAACCCCCTACATACACCCTGCAGGAAGCTCCAAATCATTTGAGTTGTGATAGGTTGAGCTTCCGCGGCCGAAATTCTGATATCCGCTACTAATTTCGAACCTGCGCAGTACCTTACAAGCGTCTCTCGCTAATACATACGTACTACCGCATGTCGCAACCAATCCCCCTTCCCCGCATTCGCTCACCCGTATCCAATCGGTTTCTCACTGAAGAACCCCCCTCGTCGCCTCAGAGTATCGAAGATGTTTTTCCCGGCTCCGTCTCCTTCGACGAGCCTCCAGATCCAATCAAATCACCACACAAGCGTGCCATCTTCGATCTTCTCGAAAGGCCCACTTCCTCTTCGTCCGCATTCCTGGTCCACTTCGCATCGACATCTTTAATCGTCTTTTCTGCCGTGGTCACCATATTAGAAACGGTACCGAGCTTTCACACAATTTCTCCTCGTGTGTGGTTTGGACTCGAAACAAGTCTCGTTGCTTTGTTCACTGTGGAATACAGTGCGCGTATCTTTGCATGGAGTTCTTCGTGGATAACACTCGTCAAATGGATGTTCTGTGCGTTCGTTTTCTTTACTCCTAAGCACTACTTATGACAACCCATGCAGCGTTTTACGGCCTGGTCGATGCTTTGGGAATACTACCTTATTACATAGAAGTAATGCTGCACCAAGATACTGTATGCTGCCAGTTCCATATCTCACAGCCCGATACCAACAAACCTCTCCCAGTCTGTCATGTTCCGTTTCTCTATTCTTAGGATGTTTCGCTTGTTGCGAGTTTTCAGACCGTTCAGATACAGCAGCACTATCCTCTTGTGAGCCAGCCCAAGTCAACTCGCGAAGAAGATTCTTCTCACCCAAATCTCTTAAAGAACTATTGAAGTCATGTATTTGGCCATCAGGAGATCTCATCATGCATTACTTGCACTGAGTTTCTTCATAGCCATGGTACTCACTGTATTCAGCACCCTACTGTGAGTACCGATATCTCTTCCTACACTGCGTTTGACCACTCCACAGATACTTTGCCGAGCGAGGCACCTGGGATGACACGCTGGAGATGTTCATCAATCCCGACGGAGATCCGTCCCAATTCCCCGTAAGATTTTGGTGAATGTCATGGGACACCTGCTGACTCGTCGCAGTCTATCCCAGCCGCGGCCTGGTAAGTGTGACTAATTGCTCAGAATGCTCCATCTCACTGGTATGGAACAAAAGGTTCGTCCTCGTTAGTAAGTTTAACCTGCGTATCTTAGAAGAGGATCTCGCTTATTGGCTTCTCGGTACTGTATAGCAATCACCACCGTCGGGTACGGAGAGATCACCCCGCGCTCGTTTTTGGGCCGATTGATCACGGTACCGTTACTCATGTTTGGGCTTCTGCTTATTGCCTTGCCGTCTTTCGTACTGGGAAGGGAGTTTAGTATTGTCTGGGAGTCGATGGCGAAGCACGAAGTAGGTCCCTGTTCATCAACTCACAACCACTCACAACCATATCTTTGGTTATTTTAGGCTGACCCACAAGCTACGAATGCTACCCTTCCGCCTTTCATGCCACACCATCCCCTCGACTCTCAATTGGAGTCGCGAGACCTCTCAAATAGGAAGTTGGCCCAGAACCAGACGGAATTAAGTCGACAGATTTCAGAGTTGCGTGTGACGGTGGAGCTGCAGAGTCAAATGATGAAACAACTACTGGCCATATTAGAAGGCCAAGAGCAGGGGAAACGAAGAGAGAGTGTCAGTACGACAAGGAATTCTATAAGCTAACAGTACTATCACTTGGATTGGATTATTTTCGGTTCATTGGGTGCGGATACGTGCCGATGACTGCCTTCAGTTCTCGGCGTTTCTCGTGAATTCGTCATACGGATTAGTATGTTTGCGAAATCACGTCTACTACATTTCTTCATGGCCTGGGTTGCGGGTACTGCAGCTGCGGCTGGCAGCCATGATTATGTAATAATCGAATACCCCTCCCTAACAGACTGTCGAGGACTGGAGTATGAGCTGACATGGCCGATTCTTTCGCTGATCTGTGGACTTCGTCTGCACCTGCGAAACAGACCCAACAGCCCAAAAGGCTCGAAGCATCTGCCTCCCAAAAACCAAACCCGCCGAGTCAACGCCCGCAGCGGGATGCGTTCTCTGTCCTTTCGGCATCACAACCAACACGAACACACCCGCCTCTTCAGGCACAGGTCCAACAGAAACCAGTGACGGTTCCGCAAAGACAGAATGTCTCCTCTGATGCTTTCAGTGGACTTTTTGACGCTTCCATGGGTTTCGGAAGCGGGAATACTAACGCTACCAGCAATATGTCCATGGCTGAGAAGGCCACTTTGGTACAGAAAGGAAAGCAACTGCCGGTGGACAAGGGGGGGATTTCTTCACAATCACCAGTACTATCGGCATGGGATGGTCTCGATTCTCTTGCACAAACCGGTGTTCCCGTTGTCCCCTCTACCATGACGACTGCTCCATCCCAAGATAATTTTGATCTCACACTTGGACACGCGAAGGCTATCCAAAAAGTTGATTCCGGTGCTAACATAAGTGGAGATGACTGGGGATTGTCAGACTTCTCCTCGTCCCACCTATCTACGCAGCTGCAAGCGCAGTCCGGCGCCCAGTCCTTGTGGGATCTGGACGATTTTTCTTCTCCGTCCCCTCACCACTCCCAGAGGGATGCCTCAACATCCTTCAATCTTGCCAATCAGAGCGACCGCGAGAGTACCCTTTTTGATGGTACCGGATATGAAGATGATATCCTCGGCGACCTTGGCAAGCCAGTCGTACGTACCATTTATTTATCTTTCTTTCTGCGATTCCTCGATTCACGCTCTTTCTGTCTATGTGTCTGTTACTATGTCCTGCCCATCGCTAAATCCGCAACAGAACCCTTCTACTCACTCATCACCTTCTCGACGACTTTCCCCCATTCCGTCTGCCGCTCAACAGTCATCATGCACAACGACAGCCTCTCCACCCCCTCATATAACTGGTCAACTAGTTGAAATGGGGTTTACACCCCAAATTGCTCGGTCGGCCTTGGTATCCACCAGTACAGCCGATGGTTTTGACGTACAGGCGGCTTTGGACTGGCTCCTTGCTCACAGAGAAGCATCATCTCCCTCCGAGTCGGACAACCACCGTCCTGGGGGACTGAACTATAATCGAGATTCGGAAACGGTGGTTCATACGTCTAAGAGACCTCAGACCCGCACGACTCGTAGACCGACTCAACTCGATTCCCGGAGCGCTCGACAAGCGCAGCCCAATTCTGACACCACAGACTTTCCCGCGTCTGCTGATCGGCTTCTCGCTCAGGCAGGTGAAATTGGGCGTGGCATGTTCAGTCGTGCAAATGCGCTGTTTAAAGAAGGGAAGGAGAAGGCTATGAAGATGTACGAGGAACGGGCCGGCGCTTCTAGTAGCGCCGACGGAAGACCACGTTGGATGCGAGGAAGCTCTGGTGAGGGTGGATTACGGGAAGATACGCTACAAGGGAGTTTCAAAGATCCCAGTCACGAATCCAAGGCATGCACATCCAAATCGTTCCACGGCTCTCCTAGCAATGTCCAATCCGAAGCACCACCGCTGGCGATGGGTGAAGATGTCGATTTGTTTAGCAACGATGCTTCTCAGATTATACACCAGCCTTATCCCCCCACGGGAAAGCCGAACGCGGAGACAACGCCACCTACCTCAAATTCCACATCTTCCCGCTCACCGCCCCAGGAGCCGCCGCACGTTCCCTCGCCCCAACTCACTGCTACAATTCCCTCCGCAGTCTTTGGGACGTACCAGTCTCAAAAGTCAGCAGGCACTGATGCCTACAGGCTTGGCCAGTATCCTGCTGCTGCTGCTGCTTACTCGCGAGCACTCGCATCACTACCGGAAGGACATGTACTGTGCCTTCCTCTTCTTACAAATCGTGCTGCGGCACTATCCAAGGTTGGCGAACTTTCTGGCGTTGCAGAGGATTGCAGTGCGGCGATTGTTCTGGTAGAAAGATACGTCAGTAATGTGACTGTTGTGAATACGAAGATTGGGCGGATACGTGTTGTCATTGACGCCACTGGCGGAACAAACAAGGATACAGAAGTCGATCTCGCCGGTGGACTTATGAAGGCATATCAACGTCGTGCAGAAGCGTACGAGGGCCTTGAAAAGTGGGCACGAGCGCTTGCAGATTGGAAGGTGTTGATCGGTGCAGAATGGGCGGTTCCGGCACGATCATTGGCCGCAAGTGGTGCAGCACGGTGCCAGGGAATGATCGGTGGTGGGGACGAATCTGTATCAAACAGACCTAAGAGACCTGGGATCCGGTCATCTGCCTCATCGAACGTAGTGTCCCAGCCACCAAAACCGCGTCCTAAACGTCCCACAGCTTCTACCTCTGTTGGAGCGGGTGAATCATCGGCAGTTGCAGCACTTCGTGCGGCAGCGAATGTTGCTGCCTCTGAGGACGCTGAGCGTTCCTCTCACAAAGATGCTGTTGACGCGCGGTTACTCGCTTGGCGGCAGGGAAAGGAAACAAACATCCGCGCATTATTAACTACTTTGGATGGTGTGCTCTGGCCGGAGCTTGGATGGAAGAAGGTGGGAATGGCTGAAGTTGTCGGAAAAGGGCAAGTCAAGGTTGCATACATGCGTGCAATTGCTCGGGTGCACCCTGACAAGGTGAGTCTCGTCGGACTCATGTTCATGACCGCTAACCGACCACTACATGATAGCTAAACACGAACAATACCACTGTTGAGCAGCGGATGATTGCGAGCGGCGTTTTTGGAACTCTCAACGAGGCGTGGAACGCATTTCTGCAGCAGCAGTGAATCCTAGCATCGAATCATCACTACGGGCCATAGTCTACATGACACTAATACCCTACCGTGATTTATAGAACGAACCAGTACCGAATGCGAGCCTCTGTCACTCGTCCGACAGTCGGTGATCTTCATCGAAGTTCATATCGAAGTGATTAGCTGCCTTCTAATTGGACCTACATGTTCCTGCGCTCGAGTCTCGCTGTAATAGAAACCCACCTGAAGGTGTGGACGTACAAAGCGAATACCGCATCACAGGTTTAATCAAACGCCTTCCCCTCCTTGCTGGAGGGTGTGAGGGGCGGCCCCGTTGAACTCGGCCTAACTATGCATTTACCAAATATCCCTTAGCAAACGCAAAGCGCCCGCGGACAACCTTGGCCCCACTCCGTGCGAATATAATGCCCACGCTATGAGTAAGACGCCATTCCTCGCGCACAGAAAGAGCGTGACGTTTTAGTCACGGTACGTACAACAAGCTATTCTTTGATTGATCCCATCACCTTCGCATTTCTATGGCAAATTTCACGTTATGGCTCGGCTCAACCGTTATGATGATGGCAGAGTCCCAAACAATTGATTGCACTCTTCGGCCAACAACACTGAGTACGTGCAGGATGCTAGTAGTGACTTGTGATTCCGAGTGCTAAAGCGCTGGTGACTCAGGGTATAAGGAATGACTGGTTTGCGAAACTTAACGGGACACGACCCTGGTTGTGTAGTGCGCCGGTCTTTTATTTCATTTCCGACGGCGCGGTCAATCCCCCAACTTGTGAATACAGACGCGGACAACATCTCAGTTCTTAGTAACCTGGAATGACTTGAACGTAACTTTGTACGTGCCACATTATGGTCTCCAATTCCACGGGAAAATTGTGTATGCGGGACACATATGATCATCCTACAACATATAATCTGGTTGGTCTCTGCGCCTATTCGGCTGCATCTTTTTTGACCCTTCCGCTCCTTAACACGCCGCCATGAGTACCTTGTCCAGGCTTATCCCTCTCGTGGCTCTTTTACTACCGGCACGCGCGCTGGGTGGTAGTTCCGACAAGGCTGATTTTCAAGCCTGGTCAGGTGCAGCAGATGCTGTCCGCTCTGCCATGCAAGCCTCTATTAGGACGAGGTGCGTTGCCCATATTGTCGCTTTTCCACTTCGAGTCTGAGTTACTCTCTCAGCTGGGAGCAAGGAACTGCAGCTGGGGCAATTCTAGAGTGGAATGACGCTGAATATTCTGTCTTTGCGCCCAACCCATTTGTATCGAATGGTCGATTCCCACTGGACTCCCTTCAGTTTGCATACAGTGCAGCCGTCCGCCAAACTCCGGATGGAAGGCTCAGTCAGAATATCAACGATGCTCTTGACGGTGCGGCTCTGGATGGAGCGTCTGCCGGTTCCGTTGTTCTTATGGGTAAGAGGTCCAAGTTCTACTCTTTTTTAACCGGGTAGCATTAATTATGTTAGGCACTTTCACGGATACGAATACTAGTCGTGTCTCTTACTGGGAAAATGCTGCAGACGCAGAGCTCAATTATGTATAGTCACTTCCTCAAAATGTGTATGTGGGTACGCTAATGTATTCCTGCAGATCCTGAATGTCGCACCCCGAACCAGGACAGGTGCCATCTCGGCCAGAGACGACAGTGCCCAGTACTGGTAAGTGTGATATGCACCTCCTTTCGTTCGCCCTGAGGGACGTCCTCGGTAGGTCTGACGGGGTCTACATGGGCTTCCCGTTCATCGCTTATTACGGTGCAGTGAAGAACAACGGAACGCTCTTACAGATTGCATATGACCAGTGTCGTCTCTATCGAGATGCCCTGTTGATTGACGGTCCCACTGGCAAACTTTGGGCTCATATCTACGATGATACTACCTCTTCGTGGATTGACGAGGGCATTTGGGCTACCGGTATGACAGCCAATTTCAGCATTCTGCACATACTTCCTAATCACCACACAGGTAATGGATGGGCTGCTTTGGGAATGCTTCGCGTTGCCGTCACCATTCAGAAGACTCCTTTCTATTCCAGCATGACTTCGCAAGTGTCAGATCTACTCTCTTGGGTCAAGGAGATCTTGGATGGCGAATTTGCCGCCCTGGTGAGCTCACCTTTTATCGGAAAAGTGTTAGCCGACTGACGGCGGTGTTTCTGTTCTAGGGCAGCGATAATCTTCTTCCAGACTACTTAACTGGTGGGCCAAACTTTGGCGATGCGTCCTCTTCAGCGGCCTTGGCATCCGTTGCATACAGGGTCGCGACATTTTATCCTGATCAGTTCGGTTCCAACTACACTGACATCGCTGCGAACATTCGGGATGCCGTTCTAAATGGCGTCACTAACCTTGGGAGTGTTAGTCCTGTCGTCAATCCATTAATTTGGACCGAGACTGGCTTGTTGTCGACGGAAGCCCAAGCGTTTACTCTGATGATGCTTTCCGGATGGAGGGACTGGATCGGTGCCTGACCCGTGTTCCTGCGCGGTTTTCGGACTAGATGAGCCACTTGGCACTGCACAAAAAATTCATTCATTTCTAACCCACGCTCTTTTACTTCGCACTCGTTTGTAAAGTTCCGTCCTTCTCTTCATTTTTAATTCTGCCGGTTTCGTAGCACCTGCTCAGACCGTAGGTCGCTTGGATCGAAAATCGGAGTGTCGATTTCTAGTGTGCATTATTTATATAGTAACTACATTTGGGAAATCAGATCAGGTTTCTTGACTCAAAACACTGATTAGCTGAGTCGTACAGCACAAATCATTTATGGTTATTGGCTGAGAGTCGAGACTTGGTAATAAGTCTGGACTACGCGTGAAGAGCCTGGCAGAACACAACCGAGCTATTTCCTGATGGCCTGCATACGGCTTCTACGTCGGACATTCAGCAAACCCTAGTATCACGAATGACTGCGAGTCCCCTCCACTTGCTGTTCTGCGTCAACCGAGTGACTAGGTGACACGCACCATGGACTCATGCGCCACTTAAAGTAGCTCAGTTAACTATTACTGTGTAAGCCTATCAGCGAAATGACCAGTGGTAACCGATGGTAACCGAGTGGTTCTGACTGGTCCTGATGACAGCCCGTCCCTCCGATGAATGAGTACCAAGATGAAGATGCGCAAGGCAAAACGCGTGACATCAAACGCACGTGACTACCGAACGCGCCGTTACATAACGTTAGTCGTGTTTATCGTCCTTGGGCCTACTGCGACCAACAAGACATCACTCACACGCATGTCAGGCCACAGCCCACCGCAAGGCTATTATTTATCAACCCTCTCGCTGTTTTAAACCACGAAGAGATGCCTACCGGCACGCCATATCACTCCTTTGCTCTCCCATACCCAATCCGCGTAGATAACTTCACCGACACCGTAAACGACTTACCCTCGCCATACAATAAGCCAGCCCTGCATCTGTTAACTCATACACACTCGGACCATCTAATTGGTCTGGCCTCGAAGTCATTCGGTTATCAAATTATTTGTTCCCCAGATGCAAAGGAAATGCTCCTGCGCCACGAAGTATATGCGGAGCGTTTGCTCTTCGATCACGAATATCGCGCGCAGAAAACCAAGACTTACAGTCACCTGAAGGTGGCACCCTGTGTAATGCCCAACGGTGAAAAGTTCTACGCAGGGTCCAGGGACCTCCTCGTACGCTTGTCAAAGATTCTTCCCTTCTCATACACTGAGACTTACTAGCGCGCGGTGCCTTTGCATACACCCACTGAATTCGAATTATACGATAATGAAACTGTTACTGTCACTTTAATTGACGCCAACCATTGTCCAGGCGCGGTAATGTATATACCCCGATACCTGACATGTCCGTTTTCCCATATCTGTGTGTAGGTTCCTCATTGAGGGCCCTCGTGGATCAGTGTTGCATACAGGCGATATGCGCGCAGAACCTTGGTTTCTTTCCTCTCTTTCACGTAACCCTTTTCTTCAACGGTACCTTGCGGACTCTGCAGAAAACCTGAACGTCCTTGTGGCACGTAACGAGGTAATACACGTGGAAGCAACGGGACTCGTAAAGACCTTAGAAGCCATCTACCTTGACACAGCCAGTCTACTCTCCATAACCATGGTACCAACCAAGGCGAGTTATGTTCCCGTTATCTTCGTGGTCTCGACGGCATCCAGGCATCATTGGCGCTGATCGTAATCCACAGGAGTGTGCGGTGCAAGGTCTCATAGAACTTATCGCCATGTTCCCAACGACTACCTTTTTCTTCATTAATTCATGGACATGGGGTTATGAGGATATCTTAAAGGGCATTGCGCTTGCCTTCCATTGTAAGGTAGGATCCCTACTTCGGTTACTTCCAGAAATTCTAGTTTCTGTAGAATTTGGGTTCTCAACAACTCTCCTCAGATTCACTTTGACCGTTATAAGTATGGCATTTATACGCACACTTCCGATCCTCTGATGCGTGCTCTTGCCACCTGTGATCCTTCATCTACCCGATTCCATGCGTGCGAGCGCTTTGATCGTTGTCCTTTGGTCGATGTTCCCCAGCATGAATGCGGTGTGGGGGGAACCATTGGGCCGCTCAGTATGGGGGGAAAGAACGTTGTTCTTGTTAACCCTGTGACTATGGGAGGTGCGCAGTGGGACAATTACAGGAATGAGATCAAGCAACGTCTCTTGAGAGGTAAGAGTGTGGACTCACTGGTGAGAACCATATCATCCCGGGCAACCAGCATGTTCGCTGACAAGATACTTGATACCCTTTTAACGAATAAATGCACAATAAGCTCGTGCCTCTCAGCCGCCACTCTCCACTCCCTGAGTTGATGAATTTTGTCTCTCTGTTCCGCCCCCACCGTGTGATACCTAACACTTTGCATTCGTCTTTGAATGGACTCGACTGGAGAGCCATGAGTGCAATGTTTGAGAGTTGCGTCTCTCCGCTGCCAACCCCTCAAGTCCATTCCCGCTTCAGCTATGTTACGGCTCCCCCATGCTCATTGACATCCAACATAAATCTCGAATCCACTCCCCAGCCTACGATCTTGTCGACATCAAATCCAGAACTCTCGGTAATAAATCCGGCGCTCAAAAACGAAGAGATAGATGTGGCTATCCAGAATCTTATTGGGCCGTTATCCGCAGCGGAAAAGTGGGCCGACATGGGGAGTAAGCAGTCAAAACTAGAAGTCATAAACATGTGGTTGTCCAGGGGGGATAAGAGCAAAGCACGACAAATCCGTGGACTGCAGTGGAATATGTTGGATAAACCTACTGGAACTCCTGTCGCTGGGCCGAGTTCGAGCGCTTCCAAACAGCTAAGCGCGTTTTCAAGCAGAGTCGATGTGCTAAAGGATATCGAGAACCACTATGTCGTTGACTCGGATGATTCTTCCGCCGAAGACGGATCAAACGACCACGCGCACACTGCATGGATACTTTTCGGGTCAGGACTCCCGGGCGGAATGCCCACGAGTGGAGCATCACCTTCGCATAGCGGATCTCTACCGAGACCGATGGACGAAGATGGGATACTCCCTACACCCGTTGCATCACCGGTCCTCGGTTTGTCTGTAAATATCTCGTGCACAACAAACGTCCAACGCGCGACCACCAAACTAATGGGGCAATCGGATGATCCGTCCCCTTCACCCTTATCGTTGCCGTCTCCGGTGTTCCAGTCTCCGTCCAGTAGGTCCACGTGCAACTCCCCATTTGCATCACTTGGCAACCCTGGGTTTGAGGTCACAAATAGCTCTCCTAGAGGTGAGTTTCGGAGACGGTACTCGCAACGTGACGTGGGGCCATTTGCCTGCATCGATAATGTACTTGCTTCCCAAATAACCGCGGACCTTGGACCGCTGATAGACGACGCTCGGACCCAAACTACTCAGGGCCGGCGGCGAGATTCTGTTTCTGGAGGTCGGCAGCGAAAACGGCCCTCTGAGGAAATAACGAATTCCGTTCTTCAGCCCGAAAATAGTCCGCCGTGCATGAAGCGTCCCAAGTTAGACCAAGTGCGAACACCTGCACCATTGGAGTCAGGGAAGGAGGCTAAGACACATGCGTACAACCAGTCAATCAGTGGTTCGCCTATCACCATGACACTGAATCCCCAAGAATTAGCCGATGCAGACGAGACTACACCCCTCGTTTCGACACCTTTAATGGCCATGAAAACCACACCCACACTACCATCGTTGCTGTCCCCAAAAGTAGCACGTTCTCCTTGTCTTACCCGGGTATCTTCCACCTCAACATGTCTTCGTTCAACTACTTCGTCAACGGAGATCATCGCAGCGGAGGGAACGTTTGGCACAACGTCAGTGGGAATCCACGATCCTACCACTGTTGTAAGTCCTGTCAGCCCAAGGACCACAGAACGCCGCGCACGCCGCAGAGAGCGGAAAGTCCTGACGGATAAACTTCGTCTTGCGCGACCAGATCTTGCACAGGCTCCCAAACCCACAATGCAGCCGTCGAAGGGAGCAACGATCCAAGCGGAGCAACGCCCACCAGTGTCATCTGGGTCTTCTTTTTCGGTTCTTCCGCCTAATTCGGTAACGAGTCCTACATGGGACTCGACATGCATCGAGAACACAAATATTGACTGGGAAAGGAGTCTGAGACTGGCGGAGGAAGTGAGAAAGACGATGAAGAAAGGTGGAAGGGCGAGCCATGTTCTACCGCAATTGACATGCTTACGGCATTGATGTTGGAAACGCCCTTGATATGCATCGACTAAGATACGTAGGTTTTAGTTCGAGAATCCTCACCCGGTTGTCAGTGCAGGACGCCTTTGCACGTCGATGCAGGCTCCAGATGCCAATACAGTAGACCACACTATCTGTATCACGCATACCGCTATGATGAGCAAGACGCACTAAATTCCATCGCCAGTCAGTCGCGATACCTGACAATAGGCTTACTTGATCATCATGAGCGTAGTTATATTTCTTGTTGGTTCCAACGTACCATGCAGTTCGTGGAAAAGTGTACGGCGTTACCCATTTGACCCTATGGTGCCCCACGTTGTCACGAGGTAAATCCGAGCGTAACTTGCTGAAGTAACTATCGATACGGGTAAGACCCGTAGTGCTCGTTCGCCGCTACACTTGGTGGAATACCCTGTCACTCAGTCGCCACCCCCATGACAATCGCGTTGCCTCTACCGCCTAAAAATCATGAACAAGTGATTCATACACACGCAGCCAGTCATCGAAGATCCGATAGCTAGCGCAGAAACTCGTTCGACAACGCCGTACAGCCAGAAAAGACATACCAGACATGCCTTAAAGCTCATCTCAGACGTGGTGCAGTGGATCACGATGGCTTCCCCCTACGCAGTAGTACAAGAATTGAAGGACACCGTGATTCTTTCAGTTTTGACTTGCAATGTGCACCACCAACGCGACAGAAGGCAAGTGGGGAGAGAACCGTCCAGAACAATGGGAAATCATGGGTGTATCATGGAGGGTGGTACTACTACAGATGCTCCAGATTGTTCGTCCTTGAAGCTTGAAGGGTCAATTTTTTGTGAACTTTGCATTCCGTGGAGGGATAGAAGAAACGGCAAGATCATTTGCAACCCTGAGACGGCGGCCCGGCTGGCGGCAACTATTGCACAAAACTGTGCTTTGTAAGCACAACTCCTGGACTGGGGTTAGGGTTGTGCGCGTGATGACTACGTCTCTGAATCTACCACTGGGAGCGACGCGAGTTCCTTCAAGCTTCAAGACTCATCTGCAAGGTCACCATAATGCTTCCTTTGTTTGGAGATGAGCATAGGAGAAGGCGAACGATCAATCTAGGAGGGTCACAGTCCGTAACCTCCCAGGCTGCGATCCTCGAACAAGCAAGGGCACTGAGACTCAAACGTGAGGTGTTGCGGAGGAGGGAAGAAAGCGCGCTTAAGATCCAGTCTTGGTGGAGGGGCACTTTAGAGGCTCGGAGTGTCAGACATTACATGCGACAATTATTCTTGCAGGACATGACAAGCCTCATGGGCCTCAGGTGCCTTGTGTTCATCGGACAGGACGATGACCTCCTCCGGCAATGGTCTGCGGCGATGTCCGCGGATGACCGTAAGTGGCCGTACTCTTGTCGTTTGGCGTTTGTTTGACTTGCATGCAGATCTGTTATTTGGAGGCGCGGCGGGCCAAGATAAAGCCCATTGGGTTACGTTGCTATGTCGAGTCTCAGTCCTCTTGATTAAGTCTGTGGCGAAGGAACCCTCGTGAGTTCTGCTATTATACTTGTCCTCGTCATTTTTCATTTCAACCCTCCAAAGATCACACTCCGCGCTCACGCATTTGCAAGTGTTGTGTAAGCTGTTGGATCCATCATACGGGGCAAGAGTACTTGGGCTATCCGACTTCGACCTACCCCGCGTATTGACTCAATATGTCATGCAATATGACCTGTACCAGAATATTCGCAGCTCCATAGAAGCAATTGTACGTCTTATGTGCGTAGCGTTGGTTTGTGGCCACACTCATATCACAATAGGCTATAGATTCCAAGGATGACCCGGCAATTCCATACCTCGTCAAACTTGTTTATCTGCCATTTTCAAACGTTCCACCTTTGACGGAACTATTCACGCAGTATATGCATGCTCTAGCTATTCACATATTGACAATTCCCCTCCTCCCTTATCGCATGCCACTTCGATCTCTGTCACAGTTTTCCGCCAAACTTCCACTTGCATACCTACAAGCCCTTTCATCGTGTACAACTGACATTGTCATGCAAACTTCGATATCGGCACAGATCAACATTATTGCAAACTTACTCCATTTCACTCCTCCCCGATATGCCATTCTTCCGTTGCCTACACTTACAGCGTACATCCAACTGCTACGCGCGCTTCTTTCGGCACTACCTGTGCACGCTCTCGATCCTCCCCTTCCGGACTCAAAATCACCCACCTGGGAAGAGGACAGCGATGTTGACGACGAACATGTCCCTGGAGGCCCAGCTATTCCGCGTGCCGCACTGCCTGTGTTGGACGCGAGAACACGAAAGAAGCTGCAAACCTTACCTTCTGGCGCCCACCTGAATACACTTCTGAAGCTTACACATCAACACCCCCAGTTGTTGCCAGACATGGTTGCTCTACTGGTGACTCTCCACATTGTTTGGCCTACGGCTAAAGACGAGGTACTTGGAACGCTACTTTTATATGGCGGCGGTGGCCTAGTGCGAGAGATTTATCGTGACCAAGTTCGTCCTACGCCGCTAGGTCGCGATGATAATATCGTCACTATCATGGGTACGCATAGCTCTATCTTCCCTATATTATCGCTGTTGAAGGTGTTTGTATGCAGACCCCTCTCTTCAAGATTGGTGGCCCCCACTATTACTCCTGACGGAGTTGTACACGCACACGCTTCGTACGATGGGGGACGATGAGTTCTTTTCCAATTCACGGACGCTCCTCACTCTGAACGAACTTGTCCCATTCTCCCGTACTCTGTTTAACATCGCGTTCACTTTGTATTGGCGAGATGAACACTTGAGGCTTCAAGATACCCACGTCCCAGGGCTTAGTCTTCGCTGGACTGATGTACGCGAGAGGTTGACAAAGTGTCTACAGGCTATTCATGCTCGAGAGTAAGAGTTTTGGTATATAATCTGCAGGTTCGTGCTAAAAGCACTCAACAATAGCTCCCGGCGGCCGTTCATGCCTCCAAACCACTGGAGTGTAGGAACACAGATCGATATGAGTTCTTTCATCGATGCTGCTGTGTAAGGTTCTTCTCCACCTCGAGCTCTATAACCAATTGATCGGAACTGCAGGCACGAAGAACAGCAGACAGACGAAGTTTCTGGGCCACTTACGACCGCAAAAGGTCGCCAGACTTACTTTTCTCATCTCTTCCCGCGTCTAGGGATCCTCAGTAACATTCCGTTTGCAATACCGTTTGAGACCCGTGTGCACATTTTCCGCCTATTCGTCCAAACTGACATGACGAAACGGGGTTTTGATCAATTTTCGCGCTTCAACCGTGTGGAAGTGTCCGTTCGCAGGGGTCATATTGCCCAAGATGGTTACGACAAACTTTCAGGTGTAAATCTTCGGGCACAAATAGCCATAACGTTCATCGATCAATTCGGAGAGCCTGAGTAGGTTCAGGGAATGCCTCTACTTCTGGCTGATTCAACATAATTTCTGCTATTACAGAGCCGGTATCGACGGTGGGGGTGTCTTTAAGGAATTCTTTACCTCCTTGTGCAAAGAAGTGTTTGACACCGACCGCGGGTTGTGGTTGGAGACCAAGAAAAACGAGATTTATCCGAATCCTCACTCGTATGCTTCGGAGGGTGAGTCGCCAGAGGTTATTTTCCGCTGCATCGTGCTAAGCAAGGCGTAGCACACAGTCTGAGCTGGTACCGTTTCATTGGTCGCATTCTTGGCAAAGCGCTATACGATGGAATTCTCGTCGAAGTTGCATTTGCAGGCTTTTTCCTTGCGAAGGTGAGCGCTGATCAGAGAACGACGCGTGCACACCCTAACTCACAGCTTTCGGCAGTGGCTTGACAAGCAGAGTTTCCTCGACGACCTGGCCTCCCTCGACCCAGACCTATATCAAGGTCTGGTTTTCCTTAAGAACTACACGGGCAACGTAGAAGACCTTTCCCTCAATTTCACAGTTGCTACCGAAGGTAATGGCTCTTATGCAATCTCCGATCGTTCTAAAGTTTCTGCCTAAGAGTTCGGAGTTACCAAAGCTGTGGATCTTATTCCGAACGGAAGCAACGTTGCTGTGACGCGCGAGAACAGGCTGCAATACATATGCCTGGTCTCGCATTATAGATTGTCGACGCAAATCAAGCTGCAGAGTGAAGCTTTCTTCGAGGGATTGTCTGAGATGATAGATCCCAAATGGCTTCGGTAGGTACACCATTCCGACAGACCCATGTCGAAACCCTCTAAGCTTCACATCAGTATGTTTAATCAGCAGGAGTTACAAATACTCCTAGGTGGGGCCAATTCACCCATCGACTTTGGAGATCTTCGACAGCACACTCAATATGGGGGACTCTATGGTGATGAGGACCCAACGATACGGGCTTTCTGGAAGGTACGCTATGGCTTACTCGGTTGTGGAAATGGGAGGGTCACGTTATGCACCATATAGGTCATGGAAAGCTTCGATCAGGAGCAGAGGCGGGCATTTCTGCGCTTCGTCACGAGTTGTAGCAGACCTCCACTTCTGTAAGTTTGCCGGTTACGTGCCTGTTGGGTATTCCCAAGACGTTTGACTGGGCACGACACACAGAGGCTTTAAGCAACTCACCCCGAATTTCGCGATTCGTGACGCCGGAGATGATCAGCATCGTCTGCCGACCGCTAGCACGTGTGTCAATCTGCTGAAAGTGAGCAACCACCGTAGGTCATGTTCTCGATCCTAACGAGTGTTGTAACAGCTCCCGAGGTATACGAACGAACGCGTTTTGAGGGAAAAGCTACTCCAGGCAATCTCGTCTGGTGCAGGGTTTGACCTGTCGTAAGAGGGACAGAGGGATCACTTCGATTTGCTATTTCTACATGTAAAGAGAGGATGTACAGTTGTTTCTTTTAGAAGCACACGAAGCTTCGAAGGTATCGAGTTACTTCTATTTTGATCCGAGAAGAGCCTTGAAAGTGTCATGGGCCTTCGCATTACCGCATCGTTCTTCCTTGAAATAGTTGGAAATCAAGAAAGCAAGATCTACGGTTTGGGGGTAAGCTGGCTACCCAGGAAACACCAACTGTACACATACCGAGCGACTGTTCAAAGTTGAGCCTGGGATCGCAAAAAGACTACGTCGAAAGATGTCAGTGAGAAACAAGAAACGGTATACAACGAGGGAGTACACGTACCTGGTATCGCAACTCGAGTTGATCCTCACTCAATTCCATGCTACCCCCGAGGCACTCGGTGACGCTGAAACCTTCGTCGTTCAATTCTCCCGTGAATTCGAGGCTTACTCCTCCTAGGCGTGATTGACAATCGGAATGAATACTGATGCAAGACGTTAGTTCGCTTATAATCGTGCCAAAGTTACGCGTCTTGAGTCCGCTGGCGGACGTAAGTGTGCTGTAACGGTGGATGAGAAGGGGAAGGTCGATGCGTCATAATCCTACGCGGACAGCCTGACGTACTTGCCATGCATGGGATCACACACCCAAGCGACTGGATGTCCTGAGTCCCTGACTGCCTGAACATGACCGGGTAGGTAGTCGCGGATCTAGAACCAAACAACACAATAAACCGCAACCAAAAAGGGGTGGAACAATAGCACACCTTGCCGGCGCCATATCGCGTGATTAGCGTGACCCGACCAGGTTCCTTTTTAGGATTGACAACTAGTACACAGAAGCACGGCATAAAAATGGAGGCTGAGAACAGTTATGGGACTGCGGGAAACATACTGTGCAACAGCTCGACGAGTTCCTCGTTGCCGAGGGACGGTCCTACTTTGATACCTATTGGGTTTCGGATTCCTCGGAAATATTCCACATGAGCTCCGTCGAGCTGACGCGTACGATCCCCTATCCACAGGAAATGGGCCGATGTATTGTAGAACCCCGCTTTCGGTTTTTCGGGTGCTGTTGCATCTGCGTTGCCGCCTACGAGTGGGAACTCGCGCGTCATGGCCTGCTCGTAACCGAGCATAAGTCCTTCATGACTACAACGGGCCAACCGATGAGCCAAAGCTTGGATGAGTGCGAGACAT
The DNA here is from genome assembly GCA_024663475.1 of Pisolithus thermaeus. NCBI lineage: Eukaryota > Fungi > Basidiomycota > Agaricomycetes > Boletales > Pisolithaceae > Pisolithus > Pisolithus thermaeus. Next base: position 140,244 of record JANFAF010000094.1, read on the forward strand.
GAGAAAGAAGGTAAAAACAGACCTGGTGTAGAAATCTACTTCGCCGACGACACCGCGACCGCCGCCGCGTTCGAATGGGACGCTTTCTCTACCTGAATCCACCCCTATCGTATGACTGAAGTCTAATGCGTCGGCTAAGCCTTCCGTAATCTGCTCATACTTGCGTCTGTGGGACAATCACATGTCAACGGGTGCGGTTGGGGGATGGAACGGAGGGCGGGGCTAACCTGAGCGAATGAGATCGTACATGGGAAAGAGACCAGTCCCGCGGATGATGCAGGGATGCGAAACCAGAGGTCAGAAGTCCTCGAACATAGTTGAGTGTAGCGCTAGAATGGAAATATGCCCTACGATGCGCGTAAAAATTATGTGGGGATGCGAAGAATTAAACCGCGAACCTAAGTAAGCGCTCCGGGTCCGGAGTCCTGTCGTTCGGGTCCAAGCTTGGCAAGATTGAGAGAATTGTGGAGACAGGGAATGGAGGATGTCATACCCGTTTACATTATCGCCCCTGAATTTCGCTTATTAGTATGGGACGATGCGGTGCAACGCATGGGAAACAATGTGTATGTACCGGAAACTCAGGACTTGTTTATCCCCAATTTTTTCCGTCTGGCTACTCCTCGGCTTCGCGTACTGACCAGCAATGCGTCCGATGCGTACCTTTTATTAGCCGCGTGACGTGGGTTCGACGCTAATGGATGTAAGGATGTAGGACAACGTACTACAGGTAGACGAGCACCCCAAATGAGGATGAGGGAGAAAGAAAGGATAAGGCCGATCTTGGCAGAAATGTCTTGCTACGGAGGGGTTAGAAGTTAGAACAACGATCTTGACGTGACAGCGTACCTGTGTGCAGGCATCGAAGCTCTCGGCACAGTCGCCGGCATGGAGAAGGAAAGCTTCGTTCCGCTGTACTGCGCTGAGCTGATAACGGAGGCGCTCGATCTTGATATCAAGGACCGGTGTTAAACGGAGGGTGACCAGACGATTGAAATACGGACCTCTGCGTGAGTGACAAGGGGAGGCAGGGTGGTTATCTTTGCCAGCACGCTAGAGCGTTGATTAGCACTGGGCCGAGATAAGGGACGCCAACGGTTTGGACCTATCAAGATGCTTCCGGTCGGGATAATCTACAGACTGTTGCAGTACAACGACAGTCAGCGCCGTGACAGTTGCCACCTCAGAACTGGAAGGATTCTCCTACCTGAAGAGCTGGTTTCGATGCCCAAGAAGAGGGCGACCAAATCGCAGTGTCCGTTGCCATGAGATCTCCCTACGAACCCACAGCACCTAGTTCGAGCGCTGACGCCATCTAAGCTAGAGGATAAATATTTGGTGGGAGCTGTGATTATCGTAGACTAGTTCTAACACGACCGGACCGACAACGGGTAAGTTGATCTCGCCAGCATGACACTGCATATGCTACTGTAACGCTGGCCAGCTTGGCCGAGCCGTGCACACACAGTCCGAAAGGGTCGGCATGCATCGGTGGTGGACTGGCAGCGGTGTACCGTGTGGTTGGCCGTTGGCATGACAGTTCCTCCACGGTTCGCCAACGCCGCCCCACCGTCGAACCTCGAATGAGTCGAACGGCGACGGGCAAGGGTCGCGGTTTTTGTTTGCTTTTCTGTTTCTCCGCGGACGAGGCAGGGCCACACGTCTCGGAAACGGAGTGCCTCTCTCTCTCGGATGCGGTCTAGCAATAATAATTTCAAAACAATAGCAACCCAAGCGACGAACCGCCAATCGGCAAGATTGCATTGAAATCGACTAGAAAATGCCAATCTCAGGGCTTGCGACAGTCCGCGGGCACTTCTCTCTGTGTCCTTATTTTTGTATTTTGCATATCCCGGCAACCCTCACGCCCAACTGAACTTGGCTTCGAGACTTCCTCATAAATACCCGCACTCGCTACCTTGCCACTTCACCGCTCACCCACTGTCCCTCACCCACTTCTTCCTTCATCGTCAACATGTCTCTCTTCTGGCGCCCCGCTCTCGTCTTCCTCCAGGCGGCTTTCAACCAGTCAGCTTTTACTCCCCCCAATAAGACCCAGGAAAAGTTCCGCTACCATACAGAGGAGCCCCTGCTCTTGCAAATCGCACCTTTGATCTTTAAGGTTAGTACGCCATCACTCCCTTCCAATCACTAGCCTAATCGTTGCCAATCGCAGCTCCATACTATCGCACTGTGGTGGATCGCCGCTTTCGAGCTGGTAGCTGCCCTTAACCATCACGTTGGCGCTTCCTTGTCGCCGTCCCTCTCAACCTCTCTTGACGCAGCACTCTTCCCGGCGTCGCGGTCTCACAATCTCCTCACACCCATTTTCGTCGCTGGCATCCTCCTCGTCGCAGTGGGCTCTTGGATTCGCGTCCTTTGTTTCCATGAGCTCGGAAAACTCTTCACGTTCGACCTAACCATGCACCCTGAACACAGACTCGTCACCTCCGGCCCATACGCATACGTTCGTCACCCATCGTATCTGGGGTCCATACTCGTCGTCATAGGACTCGCTTTCTCCCATCTTACTTCCGGCAGCCTGATCGTCGAATGCCTTCTGGGCTATGTCGGATCGGCAGTTGTATGGGCAGTTTGGTGGGTCTGGACGATGGCCGTAGCCAAGAGTCGCGTATTGGCCGAAGATAGGGAGCTCCAAAAGAAATTTGGTTCTGAATGGGATGCTTACGCCGCTAACGTCAAGTTCCGGTTCTGCCCTGGTCTACTATAACTGCCAGTGTCGAAGACCGCACACGGGTGGTTAGTTTTTCCACCCGTTCACAAATAACTCCAACCGTTCTACCTCCCTGGTCCGCCCATAGAACGAGCATAATTCGATCTTTATACGTACATACTTCCAGCACTTACTGCATTGTATTCGCATCCCTATATTCACCCTCGACGTTACCGGGGGTATACGTCGCTCGTTAAGTTACTTTTTCCTCTCGGTACGAATGTCTACCGTGTACTTAGTCGCTAGAGGCCGGATTGTAATTAAAATTACCATTATATTCGAACCCTGGGAATACTGTGGGATCGTGGATCACCGGAAACGGCATGGGGGTGTCCATCTAGCTTTCGAGATCCGGAACGAGATCGTGCACGAAATACCTTTGACCTGTACCCACACGGTAGTCTACATTTCATCTATAATCGAAAGCACTGTCCCGCCACCAGAACCCCGCGGGCGAATGCATTTTCATTTCGCAGGGCACGCCACGTCAATCGTGGCATTGGAGTTATGGCGCACACGCTTTGATTTTTTCCCTCCAAGGCAAGTTCTTTTCGTGCATCGAGGACGCGGTCATTCTACGCCACCTGCTTGTCAAAATGTATTTGAACTGGTCAATTGATGGCTAGCATAATACCAGGTATCAGCCCTGCCCTTTTGTTCGGCGATATATTGGTCGCCGTACGGTCGGGTCACAGCCCTGAACCTCTGTTGCTTTGTGAGGCGTCGCTATAACCCCCCTTCAAAGATACTGCAGCCGTACAGAGGCCTCGACGAACAAGCGAGGCGCACAACGTTCTTCTCGTGGTAAATGGTAACTGAAGCAGAGGTGAGACATCCCATAAATATGACTCTCGAATCTCCACCTTCTAGTTGCTAGAACGCTTTCGCAGAAAAGATCGTCGACCTTTCATATCTCGAGATACGGATGTGAACTGCGCGTCATACCAACGCTTCATACCCGATATACCTGATAAATCCAATAGTGACTAAGTTGGGAGAGAGGCGTAGATAAACTTCGCGGACACTGATCGTGGGATTGGTGCCAAAACGATTCAGGCCTATGGATAGGCAATATTCGACGAGGTTTTCCCGACTTACTGATGAGAACCGCTCTAGTCGTGGTAACGTGGCGTGTGTACATGGGATGACGATCCATACGTTGTGCACCGTGATAAGCCCACAGGCACAGCGCAGTTCCAAAGACATCCTAGCAAGCCACGCCCTTGCGTAGTGGTAACGGACGGGCGTAATTTCGAAGGAACGGCTGGAAAAGAAAACAGCGACCCGTTGCGGGAGTATTAACGCTCTGTCGATTAATTTCCCAGCAGTTCTGTTAAGACTCCAAAAAAGAACCCGTACCCGCGAAAGAAGTATGCAACTCGGGCCCCGATGAGCTTCCGACTTCGATCGAATACAACGTACTCTTTTTTTGAAACTATAGTTCCACATGGAGGTATGGCACAGTATCCTTGTCAATTGAATTGATGTCGAGATCGTCGGAATAGCGACATTTTGCGCCACCCGTATCTAACGGGTGACGGAGAGAAACCCCGCCCCGTGTACGTACGGGTCTCTGGCCCCTCGGTATCACTAGTCAACTCGTCGAGGGAACGACTAGTATTTTCTCTCGAATCCTTGGTCAGTCTACCAGGGGACCCGCTAGTCGACCTAATACAACTAAGTCAACCGAAACTTGTCCGCTGGAAACACTTGCTTTCAGGTTTCGAGATATCGACTTTCATACCTACCAAAGAAACGATGGTAGTAATGAAGAATCGCTGGCGGCCCTCGAGCGCATTCTATTACGTACCTGATGTAAGTGAAGCACATGCTTTCTCTGCCAGACGTGATTACGAAGGTACCACCCACGATGTGGTTGACCAAGGCCTTGAAAGAAAATGAATGCAAGCCCGTCCATCGCAACGCAATGCGCGTACTGGGCGATTTCTCTACGGGTAGCATCGGTGGTCACGGTTCCCCATATCCGTCATGCATGGTGTGGACCGCACAGTCATGAAAACGGCGGACCGTCGTATCGCGTGGTTACTTCTTCGCGGAAGACAACGCGGGCGTCCTGATCGGACTCCCAAGATTGCGCATCGAACCCCGCGAATGGAACTTATTTAGCCGACGACATCAGTCGTATGACATGCTTAGCATATGCAATGTTAGAGACCGACTGTTGTCGCCATGCCCAACCACCATATTAGTTGTGACTTCAAGCAATGTGCCCTCCGTCTTTGAAATTGTGGATGGGAACTCGAAAGAATATCTTTTGCGCTTGGTATCTCCTCTCGGGGCTGTTTTTGCTGGTGGAAAATCTGGAAATGCACAGCTCTATCAATCAGTCATGCTACCGACCGCGAGCTCGCACCCAAATAATAACAGGGCACTTTGGACCTCCATTCACACTCCTTTACTAAGGACCCTGAGCCGTACCGCCGCGACAGACAAACACAGGTGACAAACTTCGAATGTGTGCAGTCTGTGCCCATATCATACGTTTCCATATTGGGCAGAACCCGTGATACGCTCGCAAAACAGTTTTTATAATAAAGTACTGACTATGCATGAGCGGAGGATGAAAGGACTTTGGAGGACCATGGTTCAGGAACTAGTCTGGCTTCATCATCGGCGTAATCTAGTGAGGTAAGTAACTGTGGGACTGTACTTCGAATATGCAAGATGAGGCGACAGCCAATGGTGCTTGCCAGAGCAGAGCCGACGGTGAGTATGCCAAGGAGCCATGCGCACTGTCAGAAAGTATCAGAGAGGAAGTTGCTTAAAGGCGGATTGCAGTAACTCACGGGAAGAGTGAGTGATACCACGAAGTAGAAAATGGCATAGAGCATGTACCTACATTGCATGTTATTTCATCGCTTTTCGCCGGATACAGGATCGGAATATCTACGCACCCGAGGAAGTACACAACATTGCCTTCGATGAGAACGTCCCCAAGGCGTTTTGCTCCACTCCAATTGGCCAGGGGTGGTCCGGGCTTCTCTCGGTACTGCCGGACAGCAGCTAAGAGAGCAAGCAAAAATAGCATGATCTCATACACTACGATTGTACCATAGTTGGCGTAGATTTTGCGGGCTGCAGAAGGGTATGCGCTGATATTGGATCCGACGTCTAGTACATGGCGGTCTTGTGGATATCAACCAGGTCTACAATGAGTCCTCATTTGATAACGAATTGGCTCATGACTGACCTGAGGGAAGGCCGAGGAGTGTTATGCACACAACCATGGTGGCAAATTCCGCGACAAAGCCTAAGCCTATGACAAGTAAAACTCTTTTGGAGCCGTTGTAAAGAGCATATAGCCGCAGTCCCAGAATGACTAGAAGAATCAATCAAGACAATTTGTCAGATTGCGAGGGTTAACTCACTTTGGACAAACCAGACGCTCAAACAGTTCATGCACATGGACAGGATGGGGAAAGTATTGAGAACTGAGATAACTTCAGTGGCACTGAACTTCGCACTATACATATAGCTTACAACTGTTGGTTTCCGTTGAACAGAAAGCAGGAAGTCATGAACTGCAACATACAGGAGGAGAAAACCACATACAACTGATATGATCATGGCGAAGTTAGTATAATACTCGTTGATCTGAGGAGGAATACTTGCCTCGCTAGTAGAAGCTATATTCAAAACGAATTCTGATGGTGGTGAATACTCTACTCCAGCCCGAACGCTCTACAACCTACCTCTCAATGAAAACCTACAGTAGTTCTGAGCTCTACAAAAATGCTCACGGCAAACATGCGACAGACATACATTGTGTATATGATGCCAAGATACCGGAACTGCCATTTGTGTTGAGCTCGGGATCATAGCCGAGTTTATGAAGCTCACTATTAGGTAGGCGACTGAGACGCTTGACAATCTTTTCCTCTGCAACCATGAGGGTATATTAACATTCTGGGGTGCGAGAGCAGTATTAGCCACGTACCCAAACATACTCGATCTTTCAACGGAACACCAGGGTCAGCTGCTGTGAACGGAGCGCTGGGGAAGAGGTGCCAATACCTCGTCATCCAAATAGAGGACTGGCCGCATTGTTCAGCTTTCGTTGTGGTCAGAAAGGATGCAACCTACCACAGTCGTACACCATGAAAGTGGCTGGTACTGCTGATGTTTGGGGATACTCTCAGCATTGTCAGGATCACGAAACTCTGAAATTTACCTTGTAGGAAACCAATCGTTCGATAGTTTCCATCTAAACCAAGGAATTGGCTAGTGTCCGTCCCGTCCATCTCTCCTTGAGTTCTTGGGGAAGAAACGAGCACCAGAGCCGTCAGCAGTGCCAACATAATGCCGAACTGCGTCCGTCCATCAGTTACACTGCATTCGAAACGATAGAGGACCCAACTCATCAGCCAGTAATGGCGGTGTTCTCCACTTACTTAGCGGCAATACCAGACATCTGAGTCTTTGTCTGCTAGGGGACACTTGCCCTCGGCCTTTCGGGGCATCGAATTTTATGTCTACTAAAGAAACAATGGTGGTAATGAAAAATCACCAACAACCTTCAAACACTTTCTATTACGTACAGTATCTCTAATACGTTAAGATGGAGATCCCGTCGGATGCATCCATCCACGTGATCTCCGTGCGTTTTCATTCGCTCCCACTTCCGTCGGCTCGCGTGCATTTGGATTATTAAGCCCTTATTAGCTGCAGTTGCCGCGGGTTGGGGTCTGCCCGCGTGATCTCTGCAAGTTTTGATTGGCTCCTGCGTGCACTGGAACTCATTGACCCGTTGATCGATACTAACGTTGACATCAGCGGGATGACCAGTGTGGTACCAAGTGGTAACTGATGGTAACTGATGGTACCTGAGCAGTTCTGACTGGTCCTGATGACAGTCTGTCCCTCTGATGGCCTTTGCAAGGACCTTACATGCCATCTTCACTCTTGCTACTTCCATCTTCCTATCATGGCTATGTTGTGTAATGTTCATTGAGTGTTGGGGGTTTGAAATGGTCATACATTCACCTATGTGTGGCAAGACTTTTTGGAAACATGACACATCCTTGCCTCTGCCTTCTGGAGGCCTTGCCATTGATTTTTTTTTTCCACATTTGGTGGGAACCCCATGCCTCTAGAGGTTGGGCTGTATTGTGGCATGGTGTGCATTGTCTTGCAGGCAACAGTAGGATCTAACACTGATATCATGGATTCCATTTTGCAGTTGTTTGTGATGGATGTACATCTTTCCCTTCTTTCCCTGAAGGTCAACCATTGTGCAGGACTTCATCAACAGGAGGGGACCCATGTATGTTTCCTATGAGTATCCAACTTTGCTGATATCACACTCACATTACTTAGTTCTGATGCACTCAAGGAAGCCAACCCAGACCAACTACCTCACAGTGTGCTGGAACAAATTCTGGTATGCTCTGACATCTGTACCAGACAAAAAAAACTAGGACTGGCCCATAACTTGCACATACATATGTGTCACAACAATCCATCAGCACTTCTGTGAGAGCACAAATTCCTAACCAGTGTGACATGCACTGTGTCCCTTGTGTTTCTTTCAAACTTTGCCCCTCCTGGTTCTGACTGGAATGTGACATATAAGCAATCTCCCCTTTGTCTTGCATATGCCACACCTTTCAACAGCTGCTCAGGACTTAGGCTACAGTGATCTGTTGCTGACCTGTGCATTGAGACCTTCTCTTGTGGTCACTTGTACACTGCCTTCTCTCAAGTGAGACATTGAGAGCAAACATTAATTCTCTTTACAGAATCCAATGAGGGAACATTGTGCACCAGTGTAGTATATGTACCAGAATTCTTCATTACTGTAGTAGAATTATGTCTGGAGTCTATGTCATGCTTGTCTGATGTACATACAAGTGTATGATGATGTCATATTTCACAGTTGATATCCTAAGCACTGTGAAAACTACTACTGAGTAAGACTACATTTCTATAATACTGCAATAACCTCCCCATCTTTGTCATCTACATGTTTCTTTGTAAGAGTCCAAATGAGGAAATAGGTCCATCAAATCACATCATTTGAGCACTACCTGAAATGGATTCACAGACACTTTCCTTCATATTTTGCTGAGCATGATCTGTATCTACATCAGCAGTCCAGCTGCTTTGTGATGAGGAACAATCAAGGAAGAAAGGTGTGCTGCTCATATTTACTAGTACCTGGCATGTATCTAATAGTTGCTGGTAGAGTATGAAGAAACTGTCAAAGGGTAGTGGGCTCAACCCCTGCCTACAGCTGGAAATGTTTCAGCTTGGCATTCCCAGCAAGTTCACATGGGACCCTGCTCATATTTGGGAGTCTGCTATGTCTGCATTTCAGGAAGAACTCAACTATTATAACTGTGAGATGACATCAGGTGTGACTTTGTTTGTGGCCAGCAATAATGAGTTTCCATCCTTGATTGTCCAAGCACATTTGCTGTCAGCCACCAACTACATGCCCACTATGTTCATGGGGGGCTTCATGCCCCCCTTGATCATCCAGGCAACACCCTCATCAATCATTGACCAGTACCTGGGGACCCTAGCCCATGTGATGGCACCATGGGGAGTTGATGCCATCCCACCAACAAATTTCCTGTCAATGAGCACCCCAACAACCTCTTCCTACCCATATGGTGATGCACTCCCACTGTGTGCAGCAACTGACACCCACACAATGATGGCACCTGTTTGTCTGCCAACACCATCAAGCTCACATGATCCTCAAAAACTGCCCACTGGGGCAATCCAGCAAATATCATAACTTCATTGACCAGATCCATATCCTGTTTCTAGAAGTATCCAACTGAAACAGAACATGGTGCATTTGTTAACATAGGTGTCATCAGAGTAAGCATGTTACTTGAATAATGTGCTGTGGTTAACCTTGTTCCAGACAAGGGCTGATTGTGGGATCATGGGCTGCTGCCCAACATGTTGCATGCTTCTGCCTTCCCCCAAGTCCAAGTGTTACCTTTACCACAGCCAAGTGAAGACATGACTTGAAATGTCTCAGAGACAGAGGCAGCTCAACTTGACACCACACATTGTGTGCTTCCACCCTCCCCTCATATCCAGTTGTTACCATCACAGCAATTGAGTATGTCTGTGACTTGGACTATCTTAGGAATCAAAGCAGGTCAACTTAACAAGGTAGTACATGAGGCAAAATGTGGCATGTATCAACATTTCATTCATAGAAATCTTGGATCCATTCCCATTGCAAACTGAGGCACTCTCATTTGCAGAGGATGCACTTACTGATGCTGTCAGCAGCCTAATCAGAGGTATGTTGACTCATATTTGTTCACTGATTGCTCATGACATGCATACAAGACTTTGAATATGGGTTGGATAGAACTCATGACAGAAAGATTGTCTCTCAGGTGGTCCAAGTAGCTGACACTGCTCAAACACTCTTCAAGAACATCACATGTGCACAAGTCCCAATCACATATAATCTAAATCCAACATTGCCACTCAATCCTGATCAAATAAGACATGCCATCCACTTGCATGTTGAACATCTACTTCAAGATTATAACTTTTTGTATTCCAATGTACACATGCTACTAACTTAACTCTACCTCTTCCTCATTGCTCATCCAGGATCTGCCTCAAGAGTCTGGACAGTGCACACTCATGCACACTCCTTTCTAGTGCATGGACCATGCTAGGGGCAATAGCAAAGTCCCTGGATATGCAAAATATGGCTACATTCAACAGTTCAGTTGCACTTGCAGGCACTGCATTGAACAGTATATTGTATGAGTACTGCAAGGGGCAACTTTTGATGATCAAGTTCTCAAGTACTTCTGCAGGTAAACACTACACCAAAATCACCCACCTAATTAACTGTATGCTGCAGAACAAGGAACAGTGTTCTCAATATGAAATCTACTGTAGATCTGAACCTGATTGCATGTCTGAACTCAATTGCATGATGCCACAATATGATAATGCTGCAATAACATGTTTGTTTACAAGTTGTAATCACAGACTACTGGTGCATATTGTGAAGAATCCTCCTGACATATGTTGTCAATGATATTTGAAATTGTTGCTATTTCATTCCCAACATTTTTTTTGAGAATTCAACTGCAGTATACATATTTGCCTGTCTCATAGTCTTGCAGCACTCAATTTATTGCAGTGCCAGTGAGTGTGAGAACACCCCCAAATGCATCTTCATTGATATGAAATTCAAGTGATTCACCTGGCTGGGCCCACAGAATGATGAGTGGTGGCTCAATTAAGGCACTATGTCTGAACTTCCCATGCCCATCCTGTTTTGACTCATTAGGACATCAGGCTACAACTCCAGATAACTTACCTGTTCATACAAAAGCTTTTAGTCCTTTGAGTGGCTCACTAACCTGCCACTTATAGTGGGAACAAATCTTGACAGAACTGATTGAAGATATATTAGAGGCATTCAGTGGAAGCACTTATGCTGAAGGAACCAGTGATCTCAACACTTTTGAATGATGAATGCATGGTGTTTCCACTGGTGACAATCAATGAAAGTGTCTTGTCACTGTAGAGCTGGACAATTGTGCAATGTTGTCATGATCATGCAGATCCACCTCACTCTGGTTCACTCAAGGTCTGATGTGTGTCAAAACTCCAGTGCACATGGCAGACTCCAGAGTGTACAGGAAAACTCCAGAGTACATGGGAAAACTCCAGAGTACATGGGAAAACTCCAGAGTGTGTGGGAAAACTCTGGAGTGTATGAGAAGAACTCTTGATCAGGGCTGGGTTGTGAGAACTTCTCCTTGCAGCCCTGCTCTATGTTTGGTGTGGTGTTAACCTTCATTTGCTTGTTCACTAATACTTGGTATTTGTCAAACCATGTCTGTCCTCCAGAAGACCAGTTTCCAGACTTACAGTAGTAACATATGTCAGGTACATAGTGACATACAGCTCCACAGCTCCACATAATGTCAGGCACTCTTCCCATAATGATATGTAGCTATCACCAAGTGACATGAAGTGCAACATATCTAGATCCCTGGGATACCTTGGCACTTCCAACTGTTGGTTTGTTGTCATATCTGTGTTTTTAGGTTACACCCTGATACTACTAGTAGGCACTCCCCTGGTAGATAGCTACCTTCTGGTAGTAGTGCATGTGAACCCTGGACTGGTGTCCAGCTTTGGATCTTCTGGTCCAAACCTTTGTTCCCTGTTTAGACTAGTAACACCTCATTCCTTAAAAACCTTAGTTAGTACTTCATATTTGTCAGACCTGTGTCTGTCACCAGTAGACTGGTCTCTGGACTCTCCCTTAGTCACTCACTTACTAACACTCATATGTAGCCTTTTCATTGTTACCAAGACTGCTGGAACTCTGGTAGTTCTCCCTCCAGACTTGTAGTATAAATACTTAGTTAGATCTGTACCATAGCCTCAGTCAGATATTCAATTTGACACCCAAGTAGCCAAAGCCTGACTAAGTCTCTGGTAAGCCAAGACTTAGGTCCAAGTCCAATCCCTGGTCCCAGAGCTTGTACCCTGCCCCCTCAGTCAGCCCAGCCACACCTGGACTTGTCCAAGGGCACAGTGCATGAGCTGAGGCTGATTGGGTAGTGGACCCCTCCAAGCCTGACCCCTTGACCCCCATGGGACATGTGCCTCCCAACCCTGGCTCACATAGCCCCAGCATGACAGCCCAACTCTGGACCTTCTGGAGCTATGAACCCCAGCTTGGCATGACTTGGGGAAAATATTTCTAACAGTATTATCTGACTCAACTTGGACAGGTCACCCAGTACAGAATAGAGTACCTGTTCCAGACCTCCACTTTAGGGACCAAAGTCTGACCTACACTCATTTACCCTATCTTCTGCTACCTTCCTCCAGACTGTTTCAAAAGTCTCCAGGCAGTTTCAGGTGTTGTCACCAACTCTATGCCTCTTTTGGCCTCTCACCTGGCAGTATCACTCTAGCAATATATCATTGCACCCTTGTTGGATTCCCTGGCACAGCAAGTGTCCAGATCATCCATTAGCTTTCCAATTGCAATCCATTGATTGGTTGGGAATTGAGTAGTACCATTTTTGGCTTGCCCTGTTGGGAATGCCAACCCCCTAGGCCTCACATTCTGCACCAGAACACCTCTGGCCCCAAATGTTTGATCTGCCAGACAACTCTGTCCCAAATAAAGGCATGTTGGACACTTCCTTTTCTGCATGCTGACCTTCATGCAGAACAAGCCAGGCTTCACCAGAACTCAACTCCAGACCTTTGTGCTCCCTAGTCATATGATACTTCCAATCATTCTTCACCCCTTTGCCACCCATGCCACTCCAAATTCTCTGGCCTCTGGAACTCCACCAGCCCTGCCTGCTGATGAGGTGTTGGTCACCAGGGCTTTTTTTTAGGGGCACTACCCTTCTTGGGAGGTTGAAAACAAGGGCTTGCTCAAAAATCATCTTTTTCTTTTACATCCCCTGTAAGCAAGAGATGTTTTCTCTCAAACATAACTGTTTCCCCTGGTATCACCCTTCCAAAGAGCCAAACCTATGTCTCCTGCTACCTACCTCCCTACTCCTCCTTCTCCAGTAGCAATTCACCAAGAATGTCATCCTACCCCCTCACCAGTACCTCCACCAATGTTTTTGTATCCTCCCAGGTCCCTTCTCCCCTGGGGACTCCCTGACCCTACCTTCCCTCAGGTACTCTTTAGGGCCTTCAGGGATGACCCACTCCTCACAGCCCAGGTGCTTCTCCTGTCCTTGTCTGTCATAGGGGCTACCTGTTATGTCATTGGTAAAATGGTGACCACAGCCTAAGCTGGTGCTACTAAGCCAGGCCTCAACCTCCAGCCTCCCCTGGCCTTTGTCTCCTGGCCACCCTCAGCCTTCATTCCTCTGCCCCTAACCAGGTACTGACTTTGTATGGGCTGTACATATTCAGTCTTCCTGCACTCCTCATGCCCTGTACAAGCTCCTCTGACTCTTGCCACTACTGGTCACTTCTGGCTTGTGGGTCCTCAAAGGCTTGGACCCTAGAAAGAGGGATGACCAGCCACATGACTTCCCACCCTTTGTGACTTCTTGTCAGGTACCCCCCAGTAGTGCTCCATAGTTCATCCAAACACTGGTACTCCTGGCATTGTATATGCTCTTGTCTACCCTGTTGCTACTCACACACACCTTCATTTAGAACCTTTTTTGTTTACCTCTGGTTGTTAACCCAGCTTATCCCTTTGCAACAATGGTACTTTGTACTTAGTAACATTCTCTTGTGTCACTTTGTCTCTCTGTTTTTGTTTTGTTTTTCTCACAATACTCACTGTTGCTCTTTAAGCTCAGACTGGTACTCCTGGACTTCTGGGGTACCCCTGCTCTCACTCACTGTGCATGGACAAGGCTCACTCATAGGGTAGAGAAGGGACAGGACATGAGAAGCTAGTTACACTTTTTCATACTACTGGCCCTACTCATCTGAAGTCTCCATCTCTTTGTCTGGCTCTCCCTTGGCATCAGTATTTCCCAGAGTTTCCACAGCACTCCCCTCACTGCCTGACTCAGCAGGCACCTCTGGAACTGGGTATGTCATCTCTTGGAGAAGCTCTGCCATGCTTTCAATCACATGATGGTGTGAGCTGCCAAGCAACTTCACCATCTGTCACAGCTGCACCATCTCCTCAGTATGCCAGTCTATTGCCTTGGCAATGACATACAGACCCCCAGAAATTGAAATGTCATGTGTGATGTAAGGAGTGAGTACTCCCTAGCAGGAGATTTCTTTTATTTTATTGTTTTTTACTTTTACTTTTACTTCTGTTCATTTACTTTAGACTTTACTTAGCTTCAAGAGTAGACACATGATGTGGCTTAAGTAAGCCTGTGCACACTTACTCTCCATTGTAACTACTCACAAAAAATAATAGCAAAGTACTGAGTTATGTCGCACGGCGACGACTGATAATGCGATGTTCCAAGTCGTGGGTCGACGTGCGCTTATTGATCGCCTTACGGCTAACCAGGACCTGAGGGGGGCGATAGGCGAGCTAGTAGCAGCGGGCCTCTTGCTGATATAATGAGCCTTGACGTGAAGTTAATCGAAGCAAGGTCGTCAGGGACACCCTTTCCAACCGTGACAGTCAAAGGTCGGAGACTTGTATGCGACAGCGGAATTATGTATCAAGAGATACAACCGGAATGTTGCCAAGTGCTTCGAGCAATTGAGCAGTGGTAGAGGAGAATTTACAGGGATGATATTCCCAACCTTTACCAGGAGGATGGTAGGTAGAGTAAAGTACAAGGAGACCTGACTGAATCTGCATGGGTTCTTATACCCTGCAGTCAGTCGGCTCATGTAAGTACAATACTACTTTGTATAGTAAAGGGAAGGAAAGTCTGTTGTGTGAAACGCGTAAACAAAGAATCCCGGATGTCATAGACATGTCGAGTCATGATGACTGAGCGCATATGAAGGATGGAACCTGTTACGCCTCGACCCGGCTCCTTCCATTTCCGGGCTTGAGCTCTGGCTCCGCGCGTTCTGCCCCGCCATCCTCATCGTATTCGGCTGTTCCCTTGTCGCTATCCTAATCGGGATACGCGTAATCCTTCCCAACCGGCCCGCCGGCCTTTACCTTTGGTAACCCGCGTGGGAACCGGTCCTCGCTCCGATTAACGTCGGAGCTTCTCTCGTTCCGTTGGGCGTAACCCCAACTCCATATCCGTATAAGTGTCGTATGCCCTTCAACAGGGCCTATGTCTCCAGTCCGTCCTGATTCGTTTCCTTCCTCTGACTCATTCTTGTGTCCGCTGCCCACTTGTACTATAGCTGCGCCCCTGCTGCGCATAGTTGCCGTTCCTGTCGCGAGCCCACTTCGTGTGCTCGCTCCCATTGGTTCCAAGCTCCGTACGTACCTTATGTCTCGGCTCCATTTACCTTAATAGGATGTGCCCATGTCCCATCCTTACTGTACAACGCTACGTGCCCGTTCTTAGTGGGCCATGGACACTCTCTCTTTACGGCTATATTGCCGATACAGCTATGGTATATAAACCCTTACCATACAGCTGTATTTCCTTAACTTTTCGCTACCTTGCAACTCGTTCCATTTATCACCATTCTTTGGAGATACGAGTGGTTCGACCAAGGGTGCTCAAAGTAACTACGCACCGAGGTACCCTCCGACTTCGTCTTTAAGGCTACACCATTCTTTGGTGCTTCGAGTCTTAGGCGATTTCGTTTATTACACCACTCTTAGTGTTGCTACACCTTTATTAGGTGCTTCGAGCAACCTGCGGCATAACAAAAGCGAAAAGTTCAATCTGCAGCTGTGACCGTTTTTCGGACACGACGACTGCTATTCCCTCTCCATCTCAGAACTGCGTCTTCGCTGGTCTGGCTATTATTTAGCCTGCAGGACTAGTGTCTTACCTCGTCCGTTTATAACGAACTAACCTTTTTTAGGTTTGCCGCATCGTTGGACTGGTAGCTTCTTACGCATCTGCTTATCCGCTGGATTACCACCTCTGTGGTTTTAATATCCGGCAACCCTATCTTGTTCTAGGTCGATCCCAGATCTTCTGGAGAGTTGTCGACCTATCCCTCTACATTTTCTACCACACCCTATCGTTTGCCCAAGGTGTCGTCAAGACCGCCACCTCCGCCGCCTCCCGAGTCGTCGAGTGCTTGGTCTCTAAGCAAAGGCAAACGATGTGTCCCTCCAAAACCGGAAGTTCGCAAGTACACCCCGCGTAAACCTACCGGTTCCGAATTCAAAAAACGTTACCCGGATCAACCGCGCTCAGCGACTCCCCCGTCCTCCCTTCGCAACCCAGCTATCTTGGGGGCTTACCGAGAAAATGAGCCAGAGTCGGAGACAGACATTGAACCGCTTACTTTCGACGACAAGTCAGAGCTAGGATCTATTGTCGGAGATACCAAGATTCCCGACGAAGAAGAAGTCAACCTCCTGACCTACATGTCGTCTATAACCGAAAACCTGAACCTCGGACAAGGATCCGGATCTGGGCAGGAAGCCGTGAAGCCCTCTTCTGAACCTCCTTTGTTTAACCGAGAACCTACCGCCCGTGAATGGGAAGAACTCCGTGCCAAGTTCGCTACGTCAATGATCGCCGACGCAAAACCAAACGGAGGTCGCGAGTTTAATCTAAACAAGCCGCGCACCTATAACGGCAATCATGACTTGTTTTTCATGTGGATAACCCAGGTCAAGGGGTATCTACAGATTAACCAGCACGTGTATACTTCTGACCATCTCCGGATCGGTTTAACCTTGTCCTTCATGACCGAAGGAGCTGCTGCGGCATTCGCCGAGGTCTATATTAACGAACACGACCGAAGCGGCCGGCTTTATTACAAGGACGACTGGGATCAATTCGAAGCTCGCCTTAAAGCTACTTTCGTTTCCGGTAACCCGGAACACAAAGCCCAGATCGAACTCGTTACGTTAACGCAAGGCAAAGAACCTTTCGAAACCTACGTGTCTAAGTTCCTTTCCGTCTTCAATCGCACCGGATATAATGATGACAACTTTAACGGAGCGATTTTCTTCGGACAAGGCCTTAACAAAGAAATCCGTGACTGGGTCCTAGACCACAAAGACCCCCGTACGGTTTCGGAATGGATCGCCTATGCCGGAGAAGCCGTCAGCAAAATCGAGCAGAAACGAACTCTCGACAAGAAGAAAGGGGACTCTCACCCAGCCCCACGTTATCAATTCCCGTCTCGACCCTCAAGGGATCCGTACGCTATGGACGTCGACAAGCGGCGTCAGAAGAATAACAAGAGCGGCAGAAGCCATGTTCGATTGGTGCGCTGTTTTAATTGTGCCGAAGAAGGCCATTTCAGCAAGGACTGCCCGAAGCCTCGGAAGAAGAGAGTCAATGAAGTAGACGTGGAAGAAAAGGAAGTCGAAGAGTGTGAACCTTCTAAAGAGAAGGGTTTTTAAAGGGGCGTTCCGAATTTTCCTCGTGCGGATCGCCCGGAACTAAAAATGTTTTGAGCGCTCGTGTTGCCTGTAATAGTATCGCCGATGAATCACAAATGTGTGCACGATCTATCTACGGAACACTTGAGCTCATAAACTACGGAAACGCGAGGATACCCGCCACAATCGACAGTGGTGCTGAAGTCAACCTGATCGGATCCCGACTGGTCTCGAAAATGAAACTCCGCACTTACCCGGTCAAGAAGACCTGGTCAATTACCGCCTTCGACGGAAACGTTAAGTATACCGTCACGAAAAAGGTTTTTCTGAAGTGCTGGAATATCGTAAAGCCAATTC
Source organism: Pisolithus thermaeus (assembly GCA_024663475.1). NCBI lineage: Eukaryota > Fungi > Basidiomycota > Agaricomycetes > Boletales > Pisolithaceae > Pisolithus > Pisolithus thermaeus. The sequence goes on from JANFAF010000094.1 coordinate 158,255, forward strand.
ACCAGTTCGAAATCCTCTGCTACGTCGGGCAGATGGAGAAGGATCACCTGATCCTTGGGATGCCGTGGTTGCGTAAAGAAATGCCAATCGTAAATTGGCGAACCCATAGGGTGGTTGGATGGGGTGGTTCCCCGGACAAGCAACTGCCGAAGAAAGAAGCCAATACGCATGAGGTCAAGAACGCCTCTGTAAATCGCACCACGATCTCGACTAGGCTCGAGATGAATGCCGGACCGCATGAGGTCCCCGATCTCCCGAAAGAATACTCCAACTTCGCCGAGGTCTTCTCCGAAACTGATATCCCATTGCCCCACTTCCGTGAGGGGCTTGATCACGTCATAAAAACGAAGGATGACTTTCGGAAAGACAATAAAAAGATGATGAAGAAGGCCACCCTCTATCCTATGTCGCCCGAAGAACTCAAGATCCTCGACGAGTTCGTTGAAGAGAATTTACAGTGCGGCAAAATTATACCTTCTGACTCACCAGTCTCGGCCCCAGTATTCTTCGTAGCAAAGAAAGATGGCAAGAAACGATTGGTGCAGGACTACCGGTACCTAAACTCCCACACAATACATGACTCCTACCCGTTGCCGAATATTCCACAAATGGTGGACGAATTATGCGAGTCAAAATACTTCGCGAAGTTCGACATTCGCTGGGGGTTCACAAATGTTAGGGTAAAGCCGGAAGATCAATGGAAGGCCGCGTTTTTAACACCGCGAGGTCTCTTTGAGCCCACGGTTATGTTTTTCGGCCAGTGCAATTCTCCGCCAACGTTTCAACGCTTTATGGATACTACATTTGCTGATCAAATTCATAAACGACAGCAATGTGGATATATGGACGATGTCGTAGTCCATGCCAAGACCATCCCCGAGCTACGCCGATACGTAAGGGAGTTTTTGGAAATATGCAAGAAGGAACGGCTCCGCCTGAAGATTTCAAAATGTGTCTTCGAAGCTGAAGAAATCGAGTTCCTGGGGATGAAAATCTCAAAGGGAAATGTTCAAACCGTGTTGGTCAAAACCGACGCTGTCGAAAGCTGGCCAACTCCGCACAACCTAAAGGACGTGCGTTCGTTTTTAGGCTTTTGTAACTTTTATCGCAGGTTTATCCCGTCCTTCTCGCAATTGGCGAGACCGTTACACAACCTGTCGAAAAAGGATACTAAGTGGCGATGGGGTCCAGAAGAAAACGGTGCTTTTGAGAAAATAAAATCTACGTTATGCTCGGCACCCGTGTTACAGATCCCTGACCACCGCAAGCCTTTCGCGCTGTTTACGGACGCCTCCAAAGTCGGCACAGGTGCGGTACTTGCGCAGAAGGGACCAGACGACGAGTGGCATCCGTGTCACTTTTTATCAGAGTCTTTAAAAGGTGCTGAACAAAGATACCAGGTCTTCGACTTGGAAATGCTTGCGGTTATGCGTGCATTGGACGCCTTCCGGCATTACTTAATCTCGCCGGTAGAACCCACGGTAATCTTTACGGATCACAAGAACCTAACGTACTGGCACCACCCGCAAAAATTAACTCCGCGACAGGCACGCTGGCTCGATACTCTGCAAGGGTACCCGGTACTCTTCTCGCACAAACCTGGAAAGCTTATGGGAGCCCTGGATGCTCTCTCTCGACGACCCGACTACGGTGAAGAACCCGCCATCACAGCTGCTGCCCTACCCGACGCCATGTGGCTTGAAGGGGGGGTGAATACCGATATTCCCGAGAAATCCGACAAATTCCGTTCCGATCAAACCGTTAACGCCACATTGGCCTCGGATCAACGCCGTACAACGGACGTGAAAAAGGTTGACCGTCGCCGAAAAGGAGTCTACGCCATATCAAAGGAAGTGTACGATCGCGTCACGAACGAAACGCCAAAGGATACGACACTATCTGAAGAGAACTCCGAAATACAGAAGGCCACGGACGGAACAAAACGGTACAAGCAACGACTTTACATCCCTCCGAAATCGCGCAAACAGTGTCTACACGACTACCACGACCACCCCTCCTCCGGACATCCTGGCATAAAGGCCATGAACAAGAAAATGGTAAAGGAAGTCTGGTGGCCAGGCATGTGGAAGTCCGTTCGCGACTACGTCAAGGGATGTCCGATATGCCAAGCGAACAAGGTTATAACGCACCCGATCACGCCGCCCGTAACCCCAAACGACACGCCCAAAAACCCCCTTCCGTTCCAGCAAATATCTATGGATCTTGTCACAGATCTACCCGAGTCAGAAGGATACGACTCAGTACTAACGGTTGTGGATCAAGGGCTCACCAAGGCGGCTGTGTTCGTACCGACCAACAAGACCGTTGATTCAGTGGGCATCGCCCGCCTGTTCCAACAATATATCTATCAACGGTATGGTCTCCCAGAAGCGGTCATATCTGATCGTGGTCCGCAGTTCGCCTCGGCCTTTACGAAAGAGCTTTACAAATCCCTCGGTATCAAAAGCAAGCTGTCCTCCGCGTACCACCCGCAAACTAACGGCAAAAGTGAACGCGTTAATCAAGAACTCGAGACGTATTTGCGCTGCTATTGTGCAGAGTTGCCCAACTCGTGGGCTCGTAAACTTCCGGATGCAGAGTTCGCCCATAACTCTCGCGTCCATTCGGTACATGGGCAAACCCCGTTTTCTTTGCTATACGGTTTCGAACCCTCTCCTTATCCGGTCGCCCGCACCACCGCCGCTCCATCAGTCGATGATCGGCTTCAATCTCTTGCGATCAATCGCGACATAGCCCAGCTTAGCCACGAGCGGGCACAAGACGTAATGCGATCGCGATCAAAAGGAATCTACACGGTGCCCAAAGAAGGCGACCAAGTATGGTTAGATTCAGGCAACTTGTGCACTCAGGGACAATCTTCAAAAATAGAACCAAGACGCTTGGGCCCTTTCCCCATCGTTGAGGTCATTTCGCCCGTCGCTGTCAAGTTGGGACTTCCGCCCACCTGGAAGGTCCACCCGGTCTTTCATACTTCCCGGATCTACCCGTTCACGGAAACCGCCGAATATGGCAATGCGCCCGCTCCCCCACTTCCGGATCTGGTTGACGATGAAGTCGAATGGGAAGTGGAGGCGATACTCAATCACCGCAGCAAGGGGCGCAGAAAGGAGCGCGAGTACCTTGTGAAGTGGGTCGGTTTCCCGCACTCGTCCAACACGTGGGAACCCGAAAACAATATAAAAGAGCATGCGGAAGAGCTGCTCGACCAATACAAACTCGCCCGTCGCCTCGTCTAAATGTCCAGCCCTCGCTCTGTAAACACCGAAAACCCTGGTTTTGACGACTACTTCTCATACGATGACGCTACCCTTGCCTCCACCGACGTCTCCTACGACGACATGGAGATCTCACCGCAGTCTCCCTCGTACTCCCCCTCCGGTTCATTTCCCCTCCCACGTGAATTACTCAGCAATCCGCTCCCCGGAGCGCCACCATCCACAGACGCAGAGACTGCCGCCTCACTTGAACCCGTTTCTGACACCTCCGGCTTCCACCCGCTCGGAAGCCTTACGCTCCGACGTACTAAGCCCAAGAAGGGCAAGGCCCGACCCTGGCCTCCAACACCGATGCCATCGATCCCCCTCATTGATCGACTCTCAGCCACGCCCTACGACGATGAACCTTTCGGCATCCAAGCCGATACCTCCCGACCGCTACCCGCTTTACCCCTCCCCGGAGCCTTACCACGCCAGCACATATCAAAAGGTTCCGGATCTTCCGTCCCTTCCCCTGGCGAACCCGCCGAACCAACGCCCTCCGTCGTCGTGGAACCCATGACAACACAGTTCTTCGACTATTGTTGGCTGCTTACGAAGTACAACCCAGGGGACCCACTCGTCGGGGTCTCACGAGAACAAGAGCAACGTTTACGGTTGCTGTGTCAGATCTTCCGAGGATCAGACGTAGTAGCTTCTTACGTGCCGAAGTTCCTCGGCGTCACGGTTAAAACCCCCGACTCCACAGGTAACGCCACCTTCCTGGAGAACACACTTCGCGCCGCAATATCCGCTATGGGCGAGGTCCAATTTGACATCGTTCAAATTCTTCATCAGGATCTCGGCCCCGTCATCACCAACTCCTTTCGCTGCTCTACGTCCGATAGACCCGGAAGAACCGGTTTGGATGTGCTATGCCAGGTGGCTGCTGCTGCAGAGAGAGGAGGATCGAACCTTCGTAGAGTGGTCTCGCCACCACCAGATGAGTGGAGGTCCTTCCAGACATCGTCGTGGAGCCCCGCTGACGCCGCAGGAAACCGAACGACTGACGGAATTGACCCTACAAGGTTATCCGTCCCTGCGGTTAAGGCAGAGACGCCTCCTCCGGCCCCGGAACCGGAAGAACGAACGAAGCAAAGGATCTTCCAGCAAGCCGCCGTAATTTTAGCCAAGAATTCAACCACTGGTGCCACCGTCTTCGACTGGGAAGCGTTCCTTGACAAGGCGTGTGAAAGCGCCTGGGGAATCGCCGATCAGCGCCCGCATAACGCAATCCATGTCCTAAATCCGTTCCCTGCCGCTCCGTTCTACGCTCTGGAGCTAGAGGATAAATTGCGTTACTACCTTGGTGGTCGTATTCAAGTCCCCTCTGACCACCCTCTTCGTATCTACACCTGCTTCGACTGTGGCTACCTGGGTCACTGGTCGTGTGGTCATGGGGCAGGCTCTCGCTGGTGCGATCCTGAATATGCAGCCGCTATCTGCCCGTTCGGTCCCCCGGTTTCTCAGCCATCGTCCTCCCACTCCTCGTCTCCCATCGCGTCCTCCTCCAGCCGTCGTTCGCAGTCGCCGCGTACCAACCGATCTCGTCGACCAGGAGCTCGCCGCCCTTGAAGGGGGGGTGATGTTACGCCTCGACCCGGCTCCTTCCATTTCCGGGCTTGAGCTCTGGCTCCGCGCGTTCTGCCCTGCCATCCTCATCGTATTCGGCTGTTCCCTTGTCGCTATCCTAATCGGGATACGTGTAATCCTTCCCAACCGGCCCGCCGGCCTTTACCTTTGGTAACCCGCGTGGGAACCGGTCCTCGCTCCGATTAACGTCGGAGCTTCTCTCGTTCCGTTGGGCGTAACCCCAACTCCATATCCGTATAAGTGTCGTATGCCCTTCAACAGGGCCTATGTCTCCAGTCCGTCCTGATTCGTTTCCTTCCTCTGACTCATTCTTGTGTCCGCTGCCCACTTGTACTATAGCTGCGCCCCTGCTGCGCATAGTTGCCGTTCCTGTCGCGAGCCCACTTCGTGTGCTCGCTCCCATTGGTTCCAAGCTCCGTACGTACCTTATGTCTCGGCTCCATTTACCTTAATAGGATGTGCCCATGTCCCATCCTTACTGTACAACGCTACGTGCCCGTTCTTAGTGGGCCATGGACACTCTCTCTTTACGGCTATATTGCCGATACAGCTATGGTATATAAACCCTTACCATACAGCTGTATTTCCTTAACTTTTCGCTACCTTGCAACTCGTTCCATTTATCACCATTCTTTGGAGATACGAGTGGTTCGACCAAGGGTGCTCAAAGTAACTACGCACTGAGGTACCCTCCGACTTCGTCTTTAAGGCTACACCATTCTTTGGTGCTTCGAGTCTTAGGCGATTTCGTTTATTACACCGCTCTTAGTGTTGCTACACCTTTATTAGGTGCTTCGAGCAACCCGCGGCGTAACAGAACCCATCTTGCATCCGTACGGTGCGACGCGATGTGTGAGGTCACGTGCGGGGAAGTAAAAACAGTAAAGTACAGAAGGCGATGATCCCGATTGGGATCTTGCTTCTCGAAGGTAAACGGAACAAAGGCAAAACACAAAAGGAAAGGTAACGTAAGCGTACCGTCAATACTGTAAAGTAGAGTCCGCAGACTTGCCCGCAGGGGCAGAGGTCAGCAAGGTGAAGCGCTATCAAAGCGTGGGAAGGGGACAGTACAGTGGTCGCGAGACAACGAGGCGGCGGCAAGTGATGGATAAGGCAAAAAGACGGTAGCGGCACGACATCACCCCCCCCCCCTTGAAAAGGAGGTTGGTGGCCTCACCAACTACTTAATCGAAGTCATTGAATATAGACCGTTCAAGGTCGTCGAGGAGTGGGATTGGTCTTGGAGGGTCCAATAGGACGTCCATGAGTGTCAGTCCAGCGAGAACCTTTTCCGTTGTGACAGGACCAGTGGCCAAGTCTTCGGCAATCGAGGCAAGTGTGCTTGTAGAAGGGATGGAGGGGGTCAAGCTGGACCCTGCCTCCGAGCTCGAGTCAAAGTCGGTCTGAGGATTCAAGTGGGTAGAATGGCTTGGATGGAATTGCCTGCGTGGCGAATGTCGTGTTGAATAGATCGTATCACCAGAGACTGCGAGTGTCGTAGGTTTTGAGCAGGAATTCTCTCCATTTATCCACTCTTTCCTCTTCCTCGGTCCACAGGTCGTCACATCTTTCTCCAAGTACCTGGGTGGCAAGCCGCAGGAACTTTCGACCGGCGTTCTCCTCTTCCTCTCTTCTTCGATCAATCGCAAGCCAGCGAACTCCGGGGAGAATAGATTCTTCTTTGACCGGTAAGATCCCTTCTGTAGTCGATTCACTGCTCTCCTCTTCCCGATCGCTGCCAGGTACTGCAGGCGATGCCATTCTGACGGATGGTACCTTGGGTTTTGATACTTCCATCGATCGTCCGTCACAAGGCCCTCTTGTGTCTCCCTGAACTTGATTACTTCCAGGGGACGACGCATCGTTCCGTCCAGGAACTCTCTCTCCTTCCATAGTGTCTGGACCAAATTCATTGGCCCTTCCGTTGGTAGAGTCGTGGGAGACCTGGCGAGGTGGGATGTGCTCGGGCAATGTGCTGCGAAACGAACAAAAGGACTGGGCTAACGACGGTCCGTAGTGAACATGGACGATATTGACGAGCGAGATGAGCAGGTTTTGTGTTTCTTCGACTACTTTCATTCCTTCTGACTCCATAAAGGCTGTTCCACGGGAATCTTCATCGACCACTACGTCACCAGCCTTCAAGACGTTGGCTGCATGGTGGACAGTGATTTCGATGCTTCTGTAGACTTGAGACAACAGCCTGAGATAGTCACAGTCGTGGCTGACATCCCATCCATAGATGATCCATTCGTCATATTTTTCAAGGATCCATATGTAGCTTTCATAATCCTCTGGTTTGCAGAGGAGTGCTGGGGGAGCGGACTTCCTTGTGGGCACATGGGGGACCTGGGACGAGGTTGACTGGTCACGGTTTGGCGAGTCATCGGATGAAGCAGGGTCAGCGGTTGTAGATTCCGCAGGAGGTGGCGTGTTGCATGTTTGTCTGTACACCGGCTCGGGGTACGGACAGGCTCTGGGCATTTTGGGTACTGCCTTCCGTTTTCCCTTGGAGAGGGTGCGTACGGTAACGCTGGAGTGGGGGTTCTGAGGTGTTTCGACACTGGGGTCAAAAAGGGATTGGATGGAGGCGGCGACTGAGTCGGCAGGTGGTGCGGATACCTGGGAGACGGGTGATGAAAACAGGGTGAAGTCATAGTCGGAGTTGTCATAGGAGATGTATGAGTCCAGCAAGTATTGACATGACTCGGAGTTACGTTCATCATTGGAGTAGGACATTTAGTTTTTAGAAGCTGGTTTTCTGCGACGAGAGGAAGTTCGAGTGGGTTGCTGTCTCTCTGGTGGCTTTCGACGACTTCTTTTATACTCCTCGAGTATATCTTCCGCGTTGATCAAGTTACTCTCTGGTTCCCAAGTATTGCTTGCGTGTCCATATCCGATCCACTTGACCAAATAACACGTACGCATACCGCGACATGTTTTTACTTCCTTATGATTCAGAATCGCTTCGACTTCCCATTCCAGGACGTCATCGATCAGATCTGGAAGCGGAGGTGGTGGGGTAGGACCATATTCGGGAGTTTTGTGATATGGGAAGATCCATGACGTATGAAATACTGGATGAACCCGCCAATGATCGGGGAGATCTAGGCGCACGGTGATTTCCGACAGAACTTCTTTGATCTGGAATGGTCCTACGCATCTCGGAGCAAGCTTTGTTGACTGAAGATCGCGTTTTAGGTCACGTGCGTCCAGCCAAACAAGCTGTCCTTTGATCGGTGGTTGATAGGACAAGGGGTCTGGGCCACTAGTGGCCATCTTTTCCGCGGTCTTCTTGTGAGCAATTAAAGCAGCATCTCTAGCGAGGGCCAGGGCTTCGAGGCGCTCTTTGACCTGCGGGGCTTTTGACGTGTGAACGGACGGATATGGGTCGGGGTCATAGCCATAGAGGAGGTAGTACGGGGTTTGGCCGTGGGTAGAATGTACCCTAGAATTGTGAGCGAATTCGGCAAGGGCTAGAAACTTGCTCCATTCGTTGGGCTTTTCGGCACAATACATCCGTAGGTATCCTTCGACCTCCTGGTTGACACGTTCAGCTTCTCCGTTGGTCTGGGGATGATATCCTGATGAATACTGAGGTTTGACGTGGAGCGCTGAAGAGACTGATGAAAGTGCGACCGAAGATGGGCAAAGGAGATCTGAAGGGGGTGAGATCTTCCAAAGGGGCTTCTATAGCCTGAAAGAGAGAGTTCTGTCTGAGAGAAGAGGACGTCTGAGGCAGTCTGAAGTCTGTCTGAATACTGAAGGCTACTTGCAATGGCCTTCACTAACTCGAACTCGAACTCGAAACTCGGTACTTCAATGATTATTTTTGTAAGTAGTTACAGAGGAGTGTAGGTGCGCGCAGGCTTATGTAAGCTACCTCACGTGCCTAAACTCGAAGCTAAGTGAAGACTAAGGTAAAAGAACAAAGACAAAAGAAAAGAAAATAAAAGAGTAAAGTAAAAGTGAAACCAAAAGCTATAAAACCAAGAGAATATCATAATGGGGAGTACTCACTCCCTACATCCGCGGGTCACTTGAGAATTCAACCGTCCTCGGTTGTAAGCTGACGGTACGAGCTCGAAAGTGCTGACAAGTGGGGGGGTAGCAGGGAAAACTCGCTGAAGGACAACGGCTGCGCGAAACCTTACGAGACTCGAGGAGACGGTGAAGGGGAGTGTAGGGAGGACGTAGAAAAAGAAACCGAATGAATACGCGCACCCCATCCCGAGATACCAGAAAAACCGGCCAAAGACACCTCGCCACACAAAAATCTGGATCCCTCGACAAGGGCTGCATGAATCGCGACGAGAGGTATACCATTCGAAAGCGCTGGTCGAGTAGTACCATGTCCCAAGAAGGCGAAAGGCAAAGCGAAGAACTGGGGAAGATGCGATGCGAACAGTGTGTAGGGCAGCATGAGAGGTGGGAAGAGGAGGCCGCCGAGCAACGACCGCTGCGGCAACCGATACGAAATCGTAGGTAGCGGTAGAGGGCACCTAGGAAGAGATGGTGAAAAAGGAACTAGAGCGATTGACCTGCCTAGTCCCGAGACATCTGCCAAGTCGCCTCGTACCCCTTCCACACACAGAAACTCTCATATCTCCACAACCGTCGAGCGCGTAGGGACGAAAAGGGCATCACCGGGTAGCCATAAGAAAGTAGTACCACCATGCCAAAAAGCGAGAGGCGCGACGCCCAAAATGAGTGAGATGTGCGATCCTGGCCTCGTCACCCTGCTCAGACACGAAAACTCAAATAACTCCGCAACGGTGAATGCGCGCGCAACGTCTCGAATATCGTCTGGTAGATGTCGTCTAGGGGCTGCACGTCTGCAAGTAGCGAGCGATTCGGCGCGGAATTGCATGAGTTACGGCCAGAGCGAGGTAGGGGCCAGGAGGGCGGCATCGCGTCGGTGAGGAACTGCTAGGTGGAATACTACAAAACTCCGGGAGGTGATGGGGATGCTCGAGGAGAGTTGGGAGAACGAGGAATCGGGGAAAAACGCGCACCCGTTCCCGAGATATCTGCTAAACTGTCTCATACCCCACTGTACACTGAGAAAACCCATATCTCCACAACCGTCGAGCGCGTAGGAATGAAAAGGGTATCACCAGGTAGCCATAAGCCAGTAGAACCACCATGTAAGAAAGCGAGAGGCTCGATGCGAAAATGAGCGAGATACACGAACCCGACCTCGCTACCCCGTCCAAATACGAAAACCCGAATCAGTTCAGAACCACGAAAGCACGCGCGTCGTCTTGTATATCGTCTGGTAGGTATCGTCTAGTATGTTCGCGTCTGAGAAAAGCGAGTGATTCGGGCAAGAACTGCGCGAGTTAGGACCTAAACGGGGTAGGAGGTGGGAGGACGGCATCGCGTCGATGGGGAACCGCTGGGTGGAATTCTACGAAACTTCGGGAGGTGATAACGACGTGCGAGGAGAGTTGGGAGATCGTGGAAACAGGGAAAACGGCGCACCCAATCCCGAGATATTCGCAAAACGGTATGATACTGCCTGCCCGCTTAAGAACCATGATATCTTCGGATGCGCTGGGGCCATCGCAACGAAAGGTATACCATTTGAAAGGTATCGTCGAGTACGTCCAGAATCCCAGTTTGCGAGAGGGACGGATGAGTGGTCGTCGAGATATCGAGTCGGCGAGGTGGGGGAATGACAAAGGTGCGCGGCTGCCTAATACTCGTATGGGGGACTCGAAGAGCGATATATTCATGAAAGAAAAGAATAAACACAACAAAAGATCCCAATGCGCTAAAGTAGCCCCCTGTCGACTCACTAGAACCGGTACGAAGGCCGAGGTGTGCGACTGCGGCTGCGCGACCTCCTTGAGTAGGCTGACACCTGAGTACTGCGAGACGACCGAGTGTCATAGGTGGCAGAGGCTGTCGTTCTCTCGACTAGCCGGCTGGTGGGCCGGACTGGGGTGGGCTCATCCCTCGAACTTTCCGGTAGACGCGAGTATGCAAGTCGTGGCGCAGGTGGTGGCGAGCGGACATAGTAGTACTCGTAGTCTCGGGGGTAGTCGCGGGAATTGGGGCTGCGCGGCCTACTTGAATACGAGTACGAGTGCGGGTTGTCGAGGTCGCGAGAGCGAGAGGGAGGTTCTGGGCTGCGTGGCCTGCTTGAATACGAGTACAAGTGCAGGTCTTCGAGATCATGAGAGCGAGAGGGAGGTTGACCGCGAGAGTCTGATGTAGGTACTTCTCGAGAGGGTGCACGCGTGCTCGAGGACTCACTATGCCCTCGACTGGGGGCCTGGGGCTGCTCCGAGGCTGAGTGACAACTCGGCCCTTCCGCTGAGAGTGGCGCACGCAACGGTTGTGCCAAGGGGGGGTGAGGGTGCACTGTCAAGCGGGGCTGAGACACACCTAGTGGAACCATTTGGGTCTGCGGCTTTCGACTACCCACATCCTCCGAGGGTAGCCGGCCTTGACTCGAAGGAGGCTTTCGATTGTCATTAGACCGATTCCCTAGATCCCAGCAATCCAGACGGTCCTTGAGAGTGCGCCCAGGTACTTCTCGTGGTATCTCTCGTCCCGTAGGTAGTACGACGCGACCTTTCACTAATAGGCACTTTCCCGCGGCTAGATACTTCTTGCACGAGTCGCAATTCGCTCGAATATGACCTTTCTGGCCACAGAAAAAGCAAAACGAGTATGTACGGCGGGGTGAGCAACTCGTGGAATCAGTAGGTGGCTGTGCGCGCGAACCACTGGCCTCTCGAAGGTCTCCATAGGCTTGAAGGAGTGACTTAGCAACATTCGCGACTCGGATTACATCTTCGAGAAGGCTTCGAAGGTCCTTCGAGGAGTACTGAGGGGGTTTCGAAGCTTCGGAAGGTCCAGAACGAGGGGAACTCGGGCCTTGCATGATGTCACGAGGGAATTCGAAGGCAGGAAAAACAATATAAACTGAGAATACCGGAGGAAAGTGTGACTCGAAGAGGAACGCGACTGAGGCCGAGAACACAAGACCTAAAAACACGAAAACGAAGCTGAATAAGATGAGAAAAGAGTCACCAGGCTAAGACAGAAGCCCCTCGCGGTGGGCTCCAGATGAAGAGACTGATGAAAGTGCGACCGAAGATGGGCAAAGGAGATCTGAAGGGGGTGAGATCTTCCAAAGGGGCTTCTATAGCCTGAAAGAGAGAGTTCTGTCTGAGAGAAGAGGACGTCTGAGGCAGTCTGAAGTCTGTCTGAATACTGAAGGCTACTTGCAATGGCCTTCACTAACTCGAACTCGAACTCGAAACTCGGTACTTCAATGATTATTTTTGTAAGTAGTTACAGAGGAGTGTAGGTGCGCGCAGGCTTATGTAAGCTACCTCACGTGCCTAAACTCGAAGCTAAGTGAAGACTAAGGTAAAAGAACAAAGACAAAAGAAAAGAAAATAAAAGAGTAAAGTAAAAGTGAAACCAAAAGCTATAAAACCAAGAGAATATCATAATGGGGAGTACTCACTCCCTACAGCGCTTTGTAAAGGTTTTGCGTAAACGCACTAATGAACTGTGGGCCTTGGTCGGATATTATTGACTCGGGAATGCCATAATGTGGATAGACGTGTTGTAACCAGAGGTCGGCTAATCCTTCTGAATCTACCGTCTTGTTACACGGGAGCAGTTTCACGGCTTTAGTAAGCCCGTGATCGACGATGGTAAGGATGGAGTCGTGTCCTTGCGAAGGTGGAAGATCGGTTACGAAGTCCATGGAGACTTGTTTGAACGGTAGGGGCGTGTTGGATTCGATAGGGTGGAGCAGCGGAGGGTGATCACACCGTATGACCTTCAAGGCCTGACACATGGGGCATCCTTTCACATAGTCTCTGATATTTTTCCACATACCGGGCCAGAAACATTGTTTGTTCATGGCGGAGCACATAGCTCGAACGCCAGGATGGCCGGCTGATGGATGATCGTGGAATTCGGACATGGTCTTCTTCCGAGCCTTCGGAGGGATGTAGATCCTTCCATTTCGGGTTTTAATATTGGTTGTCGGATCTTCGACAACTTCTTCTTGTGATCTGTCATTGATAATGACGTAACTCTTATCTTCCTTCGAAGAACCTTTGATTTCCTCGAAGACTTCTTGTGATACATGGCATATTCCTGGCTTCTTCATCTGCTTAGGCATGGACGTTCTTTTTACTTGTGGGACTTTCACAGTCGAAGGCTTGGTTTCGTGTAGGTCGATAGTTGGTTTTGACGACGTTTCGACTGGAGCAGGGATGTCTTGAGAGGTTTCACCCCCCCCTTTGAGCCAAATCGACGGTGGAAGGACCGTAGTCTCCACTGGGGTAGCTTGTGTGAAGGCCGGGTTTCTTGAGAGTGTATCCAGTACAACCATCCGACGACCGGGGTTATGTTTGAACTTGAGCAGGAACCCTTGAATATAGGCTAGCCAACAGGCTTGCCTACCAGTAAGATTTTGCAGTTCTCGGTAGTACATCAAGTTTTCATGGTCGGTGTGGATGATTGTGTCTTCTGGAGGCGATAGCAAGTAGTGCTTCCAGGCTTTAAGGGCGCGAACGACGGCTAGCATTTCCAAATTGTATACTTGGTAATTTTGTTCTGCTCCTTGGAGCGACTGCGACAGGTATGCGATTGGATGTAGTTCGTCTTCGAACTTTTGACATAGTACCGCGCCGGTACCGAGCTTGGAGGCGTCTGTATACACCTCAAACGGTTTATCGAAGTCTGGGAGACAAAGTACCGGGGCTTGACACATGTAAGTTTTGAGCTTTTGGAAAGCTTCTTCTTGTGCCAGTCCCCACTTCCACGGGAAGTCTTTCTTCGTCAACTCATGTAGGGGTTTGGAGATCATTGCGAACAAAGGGATGAACTGCCGGTAAAAATTGCAAAAGCCAAGGAACTGTCGCACGTCATGGACGTTCGCGGGTGTTTTCCAGTTCTTGACGGCTTCAACCTTGATGGGAGCCGTCTCGTATTGGCCGTGTCGAATTGTATAACCGAGGAATTCTATTTCTTTGGCTTCGAACATGCACTTTGACAATTTGAGGCATAGATTTTCCTTCTTCGCGATCTCCAGAAACTCTTTGATGTTCTTCTTCAGGTCCTCGCGCATTTTGGCATGGATGGTCACGTCATCTAGGTATATGACGCCCTTCCTGTTGGTTCGTAACCGACCAAACTTGCCATCCATATAACGTTGGAATGTTGGCGGCGCGTTATTTTGACTGAAGAACATAACCGTGGGTTTGAAGACACCTCGGGGTGTCATGAACGATCCAAGCAACGCGTCTTCCTCTTTCTCGACTCTGATATTTGTGAAGCCCCAGCGAACATCGAATTTGGCAAAGAACTTGGACTTGACCAACTCATCTAAGATTGGCTTGATGAGTGGTAACGGATACCGATCAGGTATAGTGAACGAGTTGAGCTGTCGGTAATCTTGTATGAGCCTCTTCTTTCCATCCTTCTTTCCGACGAAAAAGACAGGGGCCGGCGGGACATGCAGAACATCTGCGTTTTGGACCTTTTCAATCTTTCCCGTCTGCAGGTTCTCTTCGAGGAACTCGTTGAGTAACTGCATCTCATCATGAGACAAGGGATAGATTTTCGCTGGTTTGAACGTCTTTAGGTCTTTAGAAGTATCGAGTTTAATTGTGTGGTCGTAGCCAGGATGATGTGGAGGTAGGGGGCAGTGTTCCGAGAACACTTCTTGATAGGCATTATATTCTCTTGGGAGAACAACCTCTTCGTGTTGTATTTGGGCTTCCAGCTGTGTCGAAATCGAAGTTCGATTTATTGAAAGTGTTGTGACTTCTGGAGTTCCCCATCCCACTATTTTCCTGGCTATCCAATCGATTACGGGTTGGGCTTGTTGGAGCCAAGGCATGCCTAGGAGCACGCTTTTGTTTTTGAGGGTCATGACATACATGGTAAGTTTGAAGTGTCTTCCGTGGACTCTGCCCGTAAAGCTGGCAACAGAGTCGATGACTTGTTCGGAAGATCCTTCAAAACTTCATGGTGACCACGGTTGCTTGATCTTCTTAGTCTCCAGACGGTATCTTGCAACCGTCTCTCGACTGATAGCATTACATTCGGTGCCGCTGTCGATAACGGCCCTGATTTCCCCTTCGTTTCGTTCCGTTAAGAATAGAGTGCCAGTGATCGCCCTCACAGAGGGGAATTCATTGATATGGACTACAGACATTAATTCTGGGGCACTGAACAAACAAAACGTACTTCTACTCTCCTCGGTCGGGGTAGAACCAGGAGAGGACTTTAAAAATCCTTCTTTCCATTCAACGCCTCTCTGAGTTTCTCAAACTCCTCAGCGTTGTAGAAGGTCTTGACTTCACGGACGAGCTTTTGTCCGTCGGACATGTTGCAATCTTTCTTGTAATGTCCCTTTCTTCCGCACTGGTAGCATTCTCCTTTATTCTCCATATGCACTTCTCGGAACCGATAAGGATCGGGTTTCCTTTTCTGGGGCGGTCGATATACAGGCTTCTTTTGCTGATCGACGTCCATTGCGTAGGGGTCACATGTTTGATGCCTACCATGCGAAGAACTTTCATTTTGATACATGTGGAGAACTTCTTTGTTGTCCTTGGTTAAACACTCATTGTAGACGCCAAGGCTGGCCTTAGCGGTTTGTGCGTCGACGGCGGTGTCAATCCACTCTTGAACGGTTTGAGGGATTTTACCGGACCGGAGGATCCATTCAGTGGTGCGATTGTTGAGGCCTTTCCTGAAATAGACTCCAGCTTGTCGATCATCACGAGAAATAGAAGCTCGAGTGATTAAATCAAGGAACTCGCCGATATATTTAGCTAGGGGCATGTCGCCTTGTTTGATCTCGGCCATCTTGAGGAACGTGAGAGCTTCGGTATCGCCTACTTTGAAGATCTTTCTGAGCTTGGCTAGGAAGGTTGTCCAGCTGTCGTATAGATAGACTTCGCCTGCTACCGTAGTATGTTCTTTGAGGTAGTTTTCTGCGAAGTGTACAGCGGATCCTTGGGTCATGAAAGATAGGGCGAACCCGATCTTGCGTTCTTCTGTGTCATAGACATGATGGTTGAGATTCAAGTAGTTGTTGACAGATGCAATCCATGCTTCGAACTTGCTGCTCACTCCATCAAATGGAAGGGGCTTTCCTAGGCCTAGTTCCTTTCGATCCACTCCTCTCCCCTCTGGTAGTTTTTCTTCGGCGACGGTTGTTTTTGGGATGGTGTACGCGGGGAAAGCTAGGCCTGTGTGACCAGTCATGCTTTCATACCACTGTACCAATTCTTTTACGTTTCCGACCGATTGTCCATTGAAGGGATCAGTAGTGCTTGCGAACTGGCATAGTTGTTCGGCTAGCGCAGCGACTTGTTCTTGTTCTCCAACTCCGGCCATTCCGAGGTCTAGGTCTGAAGTCGACATAGTAGTTTCTGGTGCTGTGTGTGTTTCTTCTTCGTCGATCCTTCTCCCTACCAACGGTTCTGGTTCTTGGGCTTGGGTGAACTGACTAGGGACTTGTGCGATTGCTTGTTTCGAGGTCTGGGCTTGGCTACCCTCTCCTCCTTCTGACTTTGTGGGACTCGTTACCAGATACGGTTGAAACCTTTGAGCAGAGGATGTGCGCTCAAGTTTCTCTGGGGCTGCGGTGGTGTTTGATGAACGTGGGGGAACCTTAGGGGGTTGTCCTCGAGTAGGACGGAATTTACTAGATCCCGCTTCGTAAGACACGGCTGCAGACTTCTTATTTCCAGACTTCTTTTAATACAAGTCACGAATCTTCGAACTCAAGGGTTGCGAGGCCTTCAAGTAAGATTCGCTTTTTAAAAGGGGGCTCTTGATCTTGAAGTTATCCCGACTGGTTACGGGTCTTGTTATTGAGAGCTACCACTGAGATGCCCTCACTGGAATTCACTTCGTCTCTAGGTATAGGTGGCAGACCAATACCGCAACGTAAGTTACTCCTCAGCTGTTAGGACTTATACTTCTAAGTGGCTGACACTTGCAACAGGGAATGATGATTTGGATTTGGGGATCTCGTGTTGGAACAATATCAGGAGCGATAGATTTTCAGCTGCAACCACAAGGGGAGCTGTATCTCATATCACTGATATAGAACGAGATAAAAGAGCTCTTCAGGTATGTCGACTTTCACAATGTCTTCAAGTACCACAAGTGGATGGCTACCAAGACACCGGGTCAGACAGGGAGCGAAGAGTGGTACTTTACTCTTTTGTCGCGTGGCGACGACTGATAACGCGATGTTCCAAGTCACGGGTCGACGTGCGCTTATTGATCGCCTTACGGCTAACCAGGACCTGAGGGGGGTGATAGGCGAGCTAGTAGCAGTGGGCCTCTTGCTGATATAACGAGCCTTGATGCGAAGTTAATCGAAGCAAGGTCGTCAGGGACACCCTTTCCAACCATGACAGTCGAAGGTCGGAGACTTGTACGCGATGGCGGAATTATGTATCAAGAGATACAACTGGAATGTCGCCAAGTGCTTCGAGCAATCAAGCAGCGGTAGAGGAGAATTTACAGGGATGATATTCCCAACCTTTACCAGGAGGATGGTAGGTAGAGTAAAGTACAAGGAGACCTGACTGAATCTGCACGGGTTCTTATACCCTGCAGTCAGTCGGCTCATGTAAGTACAATACTACTTTGTATAGTAAAGGGAAGGAAAGTCTGTTGTGTGAAACGCGTAAACAAAGAATCCCGGATGTCATAGACACGTCAAGTCATGATGACTGAGCGTGTATGAAGGATGGAACCCATCTTGCATCTGTACGGCGTGACATGACGTGTGAGGTCACGTGCGGGGAAGTAAAAATGGTAAAGTACAGAAGGCGATGATCCCGATTGGGATCTCGCTTCTCGAAGGTAAATGGAACAAAGGCAAAACACAAAAGGAAAGGTAACATAAGCATACCGTCAATACTGTAAAGTAGAGTCCGCAGACTTGCCCGCAGGGGCAGAGGTCGGCAAGGCGAAGTGCTATCAAAGCGCGGGAAGGGGACAGTACGGCAGTCGCGAGACAACGAGGCGGCGGTGAGTGACGGATAAGGCAAAAAGACGGTAGCGGCATGACAAGTTACAAGTTCAAGTTTGAGTTAGAGAAGGCCTCAAGTTGCCTTCTGCTGTGTTCAGACAGATCTCAGACTGCCTCACACATCCTTCCTCAGACAGTTCTCTCTTCCAGGCTATAGAGGCCCCTTTGGAAGACCTCCCCCTTCAGTTCTCTCCCCCCATCCTCAGCATCTCTTTTTCAGAATCTTCAGTGACACCCTTGCCTTTCTCAGACTGGGAACTCCCACCCACTGTTTCCACTTCCAGACTTTTTGCCCTTGCACACTTCTTTTTCTCACCAGCCCTTGGTGACATACTCCCCTCTGGCATGATGCATTTCTGGGCCTTCTTTGTACCAACTGGCACACACTACTCCTTCATGGACAAGCAACAGTCACATGATTTTTTCCTGCACTTACTCACCTTGGCCAGCTCATAAGTGCACTTGACCTTGGCCTGAGCACACTGGGCAAAGGTCACATACTCCACCAGTGCCCCCCCCCCCTCAACTCTGAGACCCCTCTGCTGGTACTGGACTAGCCTTTGCCAGCACTGATGAACTCACCACTGGGTCACATGACTGTGCCCCTGTGCCCCCCAACCTGACTACCTGTCCATGCCTGCACCTCCCTCTCCCAGCACTTGTTTTCTTCTCTCTCCTGGCACCCTGCTTCTTCCCACCTATGCAACTCTGCTGCCTCTCTCTCCCAGCATTCATTCTCTGCCCTCTCCCAGGCTGCAGCCTCCTCTGCTGCCTTCTGCTCTTTTTGCACCCTTTTCCAGCACTGCCTCTCATCATACTTTGCTTTTGTGACAGCCTTGTCATTGTCACTGTCAGACTGAATAGCTGAGTCCAGGACTACCAACCAGTCCCAGACAGTGGTGGCCAGTGGGGTGGGGATGTGAGACTAGGGTTGAGACATGGGAAGGTAAGGTTTGATGGCAGACTATGAATCTTGGTCACACTTTTGAAGGCTGGAACATGTGTGTGCCACCTGACTAGCTGGCCTCATGTCATGGCCTAGATGTGGCCCTCACTTGGTCCTTGTGGGCTTGGCCCTAAGAGGGGGATACTGTCATATCCATGTTTTTACATAGGTTACACCCTGATACTACTAGTAGGCACTCCCCCAGTAGATAACTACCTTCTGGTAGTAGTGTGTGTGAACCCTGGACTGGTGTCCAGCTTCAGATCTTCTGGTCCAAACCTTTGTTCCCTGTTTAGACTGGTAACACCTTGTTCCTTAAAAACCTTACTTAGTACTTCATATTTGTCAGACCTGTGTCTGCCACTGGTAGACTGGTCTCTGGACTTTCCCTTAGTCACTCACTTACTAACACTTTTACATAGCCTTTTTGTTGTTACCAAGACTGCCAGAACTCTGGTAGTTCTCCCTCCAGACTTGTAGTATAAATACTTAGTTAGATCTGTACTGTAGCCTCAGTCAGATAATCAACTTGACACCCAAGTAGTCAAAGCCTGACTAAGTCTCTGGTAAGCTGAGACTTAGGTCTGAGTCCAATCCCCAGTCCTGGAGCTTGGACCCCACCCCCTCAGTCAGCCCAACCACACCCAGACTTGTCCAAGGGCACAGCACACAAGCTGAGGCCAATTGGGTAGTGGACCCCTCCAAGCCTGACCCCTTGACCCCCATGGGACACATGCCTCCCAACCCCAGCTCACACAGCCCTGGCACAACAGCCCAGCTCCAGACCTTCCAGAGCTACAAACCCTGGCTTGGCATAACTCAGGGAAAATATTTCTAATAGTTGCCCCTGCCTTTGTAGTAGGTGGGGCAGGTCCAGCCTTGGAGGTGATGTTGAAGACATATCTTGTAGCTAGTGGTACCACTTGTTTGAATAATTTGAGTATGTTAGAGTATGGGGCTCATAACCTCTTAGAAGTTGACAGTCAGACTTAGGTTCTTCCTGTAATATGGAGACTCAGACTTCTAGTCAACAACTCTAATATCATAGTACTCTAACCTGTGAGAGGGAGACTATGGGTCATTCAGTAAGGTAAGAAACCATAAAAGAAAGAGAATTTACCTCAGACTTCTAGTCAACAAGTCTGAGGTATGACAAAGGAAGAATGTTCAACCTCAGTGGTGGAAAGGTATTACATAAGACTGTGTGATGACTAAGAGATATAGACAAAAAAGGTGGAACCACTGAAACTCCAACAGTGTACAGTGTGTCATATCAGTATGGTATGCCTTGGGACTCAAGGTCAACTGTATAGACATCTTCAAGCCCCTCTCCCTCAAGTGATTATGCAATATGCCTGGAACCATCAGCTTATGGTATGGATGCATGCTCACAGCAGACAACACTGCACTCAAGACCCCCTTTGAGCACACAGTAAGCTTGTTCTCTTCTTATCTCACTGACTAATATACATGTACAGAATGACCTCACTCTCTCCTATACTATACCAGACCCTGTCATCCCCACAACTGCATCAAGAAATCTCAGCTCTGCTTCAAATATGTTCCTGACAGATCCTTGATGCTGATGCTTGTGTTTTGACACACTGGGATGGTGTTCATGAAACACAAAGCACATTTCCTCATGATCTTGGGCAATGAGCTTTGTGGCAGCATTTCTCCCATACAAGCAAGGTGATCCTCCCACTTGTCACAAACAAGTACAATGACAGAGTCACATACCCCAATCACTTCAAGCCTCCCCCCACCTGGTGCTAGCTTTGGTTCTTCCTGGTGTATGCACAGTACTCTTCTAGTGTAGTGGCAGGTTCAAGGTTGACAAAACAGCCCAGATCAAGTGTTTCACAATTTCAAGGAGGCAACTAAGGAGTCCAAAATGTCACCTGGCATCTGCAAGAAAATATATCAAGTTGCCCATACATTATTTTCATGGTTCAGTCACCAATGCTGACAGTTGGCTTGACTGAAGTCTTCATTCAGGTGCACTCCCCTTATCATGCAATCTCGACCTACTGTGTCCACAAGGATAACTGCAGATGCTATCAGGGAATACCAAGAGGGTTCAACCACGGACAGTGAGCCTGAGTAATTAGTTTTGCTAGTAACTATGCAACGCACGAACTGGTTTATATCTCTTTGGGCAGCATCGGTAGTCACGATTTCCCATATTCACTATATACGGTGGACGGCACAGTCATGCAAAGTGTGGGCAATCGTGGTGGTTAGGTATTTCCTGGAAAAAAACGTGGACAGAGTCTCGTCCTAACCACATTCGAGGTTATGCTTCGAACCCTAATAGCACGGTCACGTGTCACTCATGTGCCTTCATGATGGGTTGGACAATCAGAGGTTGGGATCTCGAGATTCTTTCTTTTCGAAACGTCAACATCGCGAAAACAGTAGTAGGTGCGACGAACGCTGTTAGGATATATACCTAGATGTCATGTGACACGGCCATGATAATATTTTTGGGACATGCTAGATGATTGTGGTGGACAAGACAAAGCACAGAAGAGCGGGAAAACGTAAATGAAATAATTATAAACTGTTGACTATGCAATAGAGGAGGATGGGTGGACTTTAGAGGGCCATGGTTGGGGGACTAATCTGGTTTCGTCATCGGTGCGATCAGGTGAGGTGGAAGGATGTGGGGCTGCACTTCGGATGTGCAAGATGAGGCGACAGCCAATTGTGCTTGTCAGGGCGAAGCCGATGGTGAGCACCCCAAAGAGCCATACGGACTGTCAGAAAGTATCAGAGGCAAAGTTGCTTCGGAAGACAGATCGTAGCAACTTACAGGAAGAGTGAGTGATACCACAAAGTAGAAAACAGCATAGAGCGTGTTCCTGCAGTGCATGTCAATTCATTGCCTTTCATCAGATAAAGAATATGTACGCACGCAAGAAAGTACACAACATTGCCTTCAATGAGAATGTCCCTCAGGCGTTGTGCTCCGCTCTGATACGCTGGGCGTGGGCCGGGCTTCTCTCGGTACCGTCGTATAGCAGCGGAGAGGGCAAGCGAAAATAGTATGACCTCATACACTACGATGGTGCCATAATTGACGTAGACTTTGCGGGCTGCGGAAGGGAATGCGCTGATATTGGATTCGAGGTCTAGTAGATATCGGTCTTGTGGATATCAACCAGGTCTACATTGAGTTCTCATTTGATAACGAATTGGATCACGACGGACCTGAGGGAAGGCTGAGGAGTGTTACGCACACAATCATGACGACGCTTTCCGCGATAAAGCCTAAGCCTATGACAAGTAAAACTCTTTTGGAACCGTTGTAAAGAGCATATAGCCGCAGCCCCAGAACGACTAGAAGAACTAATCAGGACGATTCATTAGATCGCGAGGACAAACTCACCTTGGACAAACCAGACACTCAGACAGTTCATGCACATTGACAAGATGGGGAAAGCATTGGCAACTACGACAAATTCAGTGGTGCTAAAATTCGCACTATACATATGACTTACAGCTGTTGTTTGGGTTGGAAGGGAAGCCGGACGTCACGAACTACAAAACACAGAAAGGCAAAATCACGTACAACTAATATAATCAAACGGAAGTTAGCACAATACTTGTTGATATGAAGAATGCTTGCCTCGCTAATAGAATTCGTATTTGAAACGAATTCTGATGCCAGTGAACACTCTAACCCAACCCTAACGCTCTACAACTTACCTCCTAACGAAAACCTACAGTAGTTCTCAGTTCTGCAAAAATGCTCACTATAAACACGTGACAGACGTACATCATGTATACGATGCCAAGATATCGGAACTGCCATTTGTGTTGAGCTCAGGATTAAAAGCCGAGTTTATATGAAGCTCACTATTAGGTAGGCGACTGAGATGCTTGACAATCTTTTCTTCTACAATTATGGGGGTATATTAGCATTCTGGGGCGCAAGGGTGGTATTGGCGGCGTACCCAAACATAGTTGATCTTTGAACGAAACACCGGGGTCAGCCACCACGGACGGGACAATCGAGAAGAAGTGCCGATACCTCGTCATCGAAATAGAGGACTGGCCGCATCGGTCAACTTTCGTCATGGTCGGAAAGGATGCAACCTACCACAGTCGTACACCATGAAAGTGGCCGGTGCGGCTGATGTTCGGGGATACTCTCAGCATCATCAGGATCATGAAACTCTGAAACTTACCTTGTAGAAACCTAATCGTCTGATAGTTTTCTAATACATCGAGGAGTTGGCTAATGCTCAACACATCCATCTCTCCTTGAGTTCCTGGGGGGAGGAAACGAACGCCAGAGTCGTCTGCAGCACCGAC
The DNA here is from genome assembly GCA_024663475.1 of Pisolithus thermaeus. Lineage (NCBI taxonomy): Eukaryota > Fungi > Basidiomycota > Agaricomycetes > Boletales > Pisolithaceae > Pisolithus > Pisolithus thermaeus. The sequence continues at coordinate 181,431 of JANFAF010000094.1, forward strand.
ATATATGCTGAACTGTGTTCATTCATCAGCCACACCGCATCTGAAACGACAGAAAAACCTCGGCCATCAGCCAGTAGCGGTGGCGTTTCCACTTACTTACCGGCGACACCGGAAGTCTGGGTCACATTATGATGGCAAGATGACCGTTGAACTCGCATGATATCCCCCAGAAGTTTCTGGGTACCATTACGGTGCTGTTAGGCTGCATCAGCAAAACCTGTTTTTTTTTTTCGTGCTTTTTCATGCTCAGTGGAGTACGCTTGGCAGTTTCCCTTCGAGTACTTGCACGCCCGTTGGCACTATGTACCCAAGAAGGTGAGCGCTGGGGTTTGATAATAAGGAACAAGGAGATAAGTGAGTCCGAGTCCGACGGTCACGAATCACGATGCCACGAAGTGCCGCGCGGCACGTGCGGAGCTTTCCAGACACTGCATGGCAATCACAGAAAGATCCGACTAAATACCCGCTCCTGCTAGGTTGTTGATTGGAACCGATGAGCATTCGCTCGATCCGTAACCATCGGTCGCTGCAATTGTACCGGACGATATCCACAAAGTTATTGAACCTGTCTCGACATCAAGCAATCGCATGGACCAAAAGTTTAGGCATACTATGACAGAACAGGAAACCACACCGGTTGTTGTCACCTGGTTACCCCATGGGACATTTTCATCAGTTTTGCCTTCGTGTGGACACTCAAATTCAATATCAACAAACGGCCTTCAACGTGGTACTCCTTGATTTTTCTTTGCCATCCCACGTGGTAAACTTTACGGTGCTGTGTAACGCGATATCTACTTATCCCGCTAGGTGTGGTGCGTCGTTGCCGACCCAACAGGTGCAGAACTGCACCCTTGGACAAAATTGCGAGATAACCGCCGATTCAAGTCTGTAAAGCGCCAGTCGTCGGCCTGTATGTACCACCCGGTGTTGTATCGCTCTCGAGGTCAGTGTTATCAGTAGACCGAAGGTTAATCTCGCTATGTCCGTCCATTAATACTTCAGACGCGTCGCCGCGGAGCAAAAATTGCGAAACTGAAACAAATGGGACGTGACAACATAAGAGCACGAATTTGGAGAGGAGAGTTGGAAATGCAACAGGCTTATATGATGATGTCGAGGCGAAACCGGCCGAGAGGAGTATATGAGTCTCAGACAGTCAGGGCAAGGTGGATGAGCCTTTTAATATCTCTGGCCTAGTCCTGGTGACATGAAGTCCGTCATCCACAGATACAGTGCCAGCCATCAGATACCGAGAGGTACGGCGGCTGTCACAAAAGCTGGTATCCGTGTGCAGCCCTCGACTCTCTTTTTTTCTTTCCCAATGTCTATCATTTGGCGTGCAGCCCTCATCCTGATTCAGGCTGTCTTCAATCAGGCAGCGTGTACTCCTCCCAACAAGACCCAGAAGCAGTTCCGTTACCACACAGAGGAACCTCTGCTCTTGCGAATCGCACCACAGATCTTTAAGGTCCATATTGTACCAGTATCTTTCATCTAAGTGACTTATCCTTCCCATTATAGCTCTACGCGGTCGGACTCTGGTGGATCGCCGCGCTGGAGGGAGTGGCTGCCATTAACCATACTTTCGGGGCTTCGTTATCACCCTCGCTCTCGGCATATCTTGACGCAGGCCTGCTTCCGGCATCTCGTTCTCAGAAACTCCTCACTCCCATCTTTGTCACTGGTATTCTCCTCTCGATCATAGGCTCATGGATTCGTCTTCGCTGTTTCCAGGAGCTCGGCCGATTCTTTACGTTCGATCTCACTATACAACCTGATCACAAGTTGGTTACCTCGGGTCCTTATGGTTATGTTCGTCACCCGGCGTACACGGGATCTCTACTTCTCGTCATAGGAGTCACTTTCTCTCATCTCACTGCTGGCAGCCTCGTCGAATATCTGTTGGGCTCTAATATGGCAGTACTCGTGTGGGTGGTCTGGTGGATTTGGACGATTGCGGTTGCGCAAAGTCGCGTAGTCGCCGAGGACCGAGAACTTCACAAGCGCGTGGGCTCCGAGTGGGATGCGTATGCTGCTAAAGTCAAGTACAGGTTCATTCCCGGTGTACTGTGACCACCGGTAATACGCCAAGACAGGGAGGGGCGGTACTCCTTCCGATGTTAAACTCCCTAAATTTAACTTGCCCATCTCGATGATAACCGTAATTCACTCCTATGTTACATAACCGGAGTGGCGGGTACTCTTCTTTCACATCACGGACAGCCAGTTGCGTAGTTCCATCCGTTTCTTAAACTGGAACACGGTACATATGGATCTAACAATGAGGTGCTGAACATAGCTCGGGTCCTTCCATCGTCAATGCAACGCTCGGTGATTGGGATTAAACGCCTACTAGTAAGTAACCTTTGCACTTGTTATATCCGATTTCAGAGGCAACGTTGTTGAGCAGGACATCGAATTATATGTTTATCTATGCTGCAGTTGACATTGAACTCGTTTAGTATCGTAATGAGGTACAAGTTACAAATCTTCATAATTATTGGGAGAGCAACGGGAATTGAGTCAGCGCACGTTCGTCATCGGAAGTCAGAAAGAAGTTGATACAGATGATTATTCGTCATCGTCGTCCCAGCCATACTTGGGATCATCACGTTGTAACTTGCCCAAGTCACCGAGCCTCGCTCTCAGCGAAACAAGCTCCTCCGATTTAATTGAGGTTTCCTTTATCAAGCGAACAATCATGTCCAGTGCTTGGTCGCGGCCCCCTAGTGTCAGGACGTTATGAGGGTTCTCGTAGTGGTCTTTGATGCGTGAATGGACTTCATTGATTCCAGCCATGCTATACGCTGTGATGGCTAATTTTATGGCTGGAATTGTCATGTGACCGTGCGGCGTCAGGAGGAAGAGTATTTGCATAATGGCGGTCAGGTCCACGATGTATGCGATGCATTGAGACAACACTGTTCCACTATTAGGAAACAATCATCTCAAATCGGAAAACGTGTTCTTGAGGGCTGAATACACTCACGAGTACTGGTACAAGTCATACGCCCAGCCAACCAACATGATGTTCGCTGCGATAGGCAAGACGACCCGAACAGCCGTCCCGCGGATGCCGATGATAGCTGAAGCCACAGAGACTCCGAAACCACTTCAAATGGCATCGTCACTTCCTGTGCTGCAAACCCTGATGGAAAACTCACACTTCCTCCTCGTCCGAATCGGGAAGATCCCTCGTATCGGTGTTTGCTACCATATTTAGCATCAGCGTCTTGAACTGGTCGCTGATCAGATACTACAATCATCCGTGAGAGGAGGACCGTTATGTGGAAACATGTGACTCACGCGATTGGGGTCCTCAAAATTCCAGCAAGAGACGATATCCATGTGAATCACATCCAAGCAATCTTTGAGCACGTAACCTAAGAACTTCGAGCCAAAGGCAAGCCCACGCCAATGCCCTGAGCCGTAAAATTAGTTTCGTCCAGCTGTGAGGGGATTAATACTAACGCTTCTTCCCGACGCTGCGAGAATATCAGAAGGAGGGGGGAGTGACGCTGGAGGTGACGCACGAAATAGAATTGCTGAGCTTCAGAGATATACTGGCTCTTTGGGCCATAAGAGCAGCCACTGCTGCCTCGTTGGCAACATACCTGTCCACCTTTGTGGCAGTGACCTCGAGCAGCTGCTCGATAGTGCTCTCGTAACCTTCCTGAACTGTGGTATACATTATCAGATGATCTAAGGCCAGAGAACGGTACTTACCTGAAATAGCAACGTTCGGTATGTCGGCCCCAGCTAGCTCCTGGAGCGGTCGTATGCAAGCCTTCTCCAGTTCATTGCGAAGATACTCCTCTAGATACCACGGTTCTGGGTCATCCTCGTCGCCAAAAGATTCATATTCGATCTTTCCAACGAGCAAATCCAACTTAGTGAAAACGATTACAAGAGGTGCTTCGAAAATCACCGTCAATCGAGGTGTCAAAGTACAAAATATTTTTTGCCTTACTGTCACCCAAAAGCCGTCTTCGACGTTCAATGAATCTCTTTGTGTCCTCATCAAAGAGAGGCTCGTTGGCACTAGGTATCCCTAGACACAGCCTGCACGACGGAGTCATCAGTAAAGCTAAATGCTGCGGAACAACGCCTTACCAAACAGCGTGAACCCTGTCCTTTAACTCGGGCATACTCTGTCGTCGCGCAAGGAAGTCCTCTACATCACTATCTGTGCCCGGCACAAGATTGCGACCGTTATGAAGAACAACCTTATCGTTCTCCTGGAAGATGAGTTCGGTATCAATACCGGCCTGGCGTTGGCAAGCTTCGTAGAATCGCTGTGGTGACACGCATGGTGAGCACCAGGTGAACAAAAGCAACGGAAAGAAAACGACTGAACTAAACTGCGTATCTTGAAAGCGCGGGCTATCAGTGATGACTTTCCCACTCCATCCTGGAATGGATGTAAGCGATGAATCCCGTACAGTTCATGGATAAATCGAACCTTTCCCATCACAAGCAGACGAAATCTTGTAGGAGTCAATGTCGTGTTGGGCTATATGAAGTGCCTATCTGACTTACCTCGGACAAGCGTGGAGAATGCTGTCGCTAAACGGGACCAACTTTCCTGTTTCTGGCCGATACTGAGGCGGCGCTATCAGTGTACCGTATGGTACATGGCGGAAAGGTTTTGTGCATACAAGTGTTTCGGAGGCGCTGACAACGACTTGCAATTTCCCATCGACCAGCCGTAGGGCTATATGCAATGGTCGATGATGACCATTCGACGGAGAAGATTGACTTGACCTACTTCTCTTTCCATTTACCGCGTTTGGGCTCAGTGCTATATCCTGGGGCGCAAAGGCGAGGTCCACGACTGTCTTCTTTTGAATACCGATACCGATGACACGGTGACAACAATGTACGGAAACTAAGCACTGCTCATAATCCGATACCTCTCTTCGGAAGACCATTAAAAGAGAAATATTTGTGAAGAGGAATGCGACCCACATGCCGGGCGTGAAGGCTTCACTGAGAGACTTGCTGGGAATGGATACATGACGGACAGCCAGTGTCCGGCTTCCCACCCGAAGCTCGACGTATTCAACCTGTCTTCTCGAACTTTCAAGCAGATTCACATTGATACCTTGTATTTCATGAGAATCGAACGGTTGGGGGACACGAAATAATCTCTTACTGGTGATGAAGAACTGTGTAGGGCGAATGTCGGTAGTGAGGATGCTTGGAGACATATCTACAAGTAGGATAGCAGGAGAGAGGCGAGATGTGGTTAAAGGACTCTGGGGATAGGGTTTTCATCATGAAGCGTGTTAGCTGCATGGCCACCGGGACACCGCCAGAGTACGCATTCAACGCTGCGGGCGTCTGGATATATCCTCGTCCCTTCGGGGTTCCGTGGGTCTCCAGTTCCAATTCAGCTTCGGTCCGGGTGGGTGGGTGTCGCATTCGTGGCCATGTCGTCGTGGGCTGGCTCAGACATTCCCTGCCAACATGAACTTTGGCTAGCCAATCGGCCTTCCGAGAAGTTCCTTTGCGTGTAGACCCGGAAGAACGACTGAACTAGGACTCTAGCAAGGGCATCAGTCCCCATTCAAAGGTGGAACCGCGTACTAACCCTCGACCCATAGGTTGCAGCTGGGATGTGGTCTGACCAGCAACTCACTCATGCTTTCCACCTCATCACAGTGAGCAACAACGTTGCACGTCATTCATTTCCCGGGTCTTGTTGGTACATAAAACATGTCTTTACTAGTAAGTCCGAGGTAGAACTTTGAAATACCAAAACTCTCTTCCAGCTTCGCCCCCGTATCTTGCCGAAGGAATCATGTGTCAGTCGTGTTATCGTGCCTCGCTGTCAACGAGTTCCGGGTTCATCAATTCTCTTCCGTTGGAATTTATTTTTTATTCTCTCTGGGTTTACTGTTGACTACGTCACGGCTCCTCCTCAAGTCTTGCAGTATTTCCTGCGCCGGAGATGTCTTCTCGGGTTCCTCAAAAAAGGGATACCGAACACCGCTGCAGGAATCGCGGCGACCCTGTGGAACGCGTCTGATGAGCACAAATCGGCCTCTGATCAGTCATCTATTGGTCCCTTACAGCAATAAGCATTCTTGCGCAATGCCCACTCATCACCGGAGGGTGAGATGTGGAGGATCGCCTCGGGGGCTGATCGAGCGTCATGCTTCTGATCTTGTCACAGTCTGCTTGCGAGGACCCTTGAGCGGATGGATATTGGGCAGCGCTGCAGGTATCGCGGCGACCCTATACGACCCGAACACCGATATGATCTAGATCAACCTCTGAATGGCGATCCGTGATATGCTGACCTGGGCAAACATTCTCGCGCAGTGTCCGTTCATCGTCGGTGGGTGAGATATCGAAGATGAAGTTATGTGGCGATTCTGCTCAGGCGAAACAATGCTGTCTGCGCGCCGCCCACTCCTGGGCTCTGTCACCGCAGTCCCCTCGCTTTCCTTCCTTGATGCCTGTCATGGGGTCAGGCAATCGACCATCACTGAAACTGGGATGCCCTACCTTACGGAGGTACATTCGCGCCTGATGTCCATTCATACTGATGGTGCTGGGTTCGTATTGAATGGGCTATCCACACGGGCTGGGAGGAAGCCTGGGATGGCGTTGAAGGTGAAGCCGGCATTCAGGTACTTCACCTTTATCAATGCGCGCCCCTCCAACGACTCACACGTCCATATGTTATCATCGGTACATCACGAGATGCGAGCGCTTCGTTTCATGTAAGTTGCCACTCAAAGTGTCGAGGCAATTGCTTGCTACTTCCGTGAGCAGATCCAAAATGTTCGTCCAAGAAGCTGCTTACTGCGTGTTCTCCATGGCCATGACGGTCGCCCATGATAAATCAGTGTAGTCGTTCCTTCAAAAGAGAGACCAGGATTCCTCCTTTCAGCGCTCGGGGCCATTTACTCGAGGCACGTTGCACGGTTGGGAACGTTGAACTTCTGACAGACTGGCGCCTTGTGCTTTTTTTGGGTCAGCAGCGACCAGCACCACGGGTGAAGCTTTACAACTGGAGAGGTCCTGAAGGTAGGATATCGCTTCGTGTCCATAGCAACCCGTAACCTGCCCATCTTCGCGCAAGCCAACCTCGTAGTTCCAAGCGTTCATAGATGGATCTTGTGTTCGTGGCACAACAAAGTTAGGTTTTAATTTTACTGAGATGAACAACGTGTTATCCACAACACATGACGGTGTGGCGTTGCCAACTACAACGCCGTTGTCGTCTAACATTGCCAGGGGCCAGAGTCGAGTAATTATGCTTGCCGAGAACATATATCCCAACTACGACTCGTGTATACAAAGCCGTAGGGTATGGATTACGAGGAGTCTATGACGACAAGTGACCCCAACTCACACGCAAGTGTAAGTATACGAATGCGTCTTTTAGTTCACGGCACAACACGTCGGTTTTGCTGACACTGTGCGGTAGCTGAACGCAATAGACCACAAGACTGGGACACAAACCGTTCTCGGACTCAACTGCCCGTATCGACAACTCGTTACTGAGAAGGGTTGACTAGGCATCAACCTCCAAGTCGTTTTCGAGGAAGTGGTGTGCACCTAACTGCCCATGGGGGACTCAGAGGCACTAGCATCATGTCAAGGGACCTCTTCTGAGATAATCCTTTCGTCCGCGCACCAAGTGCTACTTTTGCCCTTTTGAAGTACCAATTATTGCAGGACGGTCATCAACAGCACTTGCGGCGAATACGACAGACCAAGCCAGGACAGCCTTTAGCTCATGGCAGAGAGCTCGGCTCTTCATATAGTTTCGCTTGGCTCCCAACACCCACGGGATTATACGCACGCAGCGGGTTGCATAGGTATGCACGGACGAAGTTTCATTTGCCGGGTGTTCCTGAATCTGTCAGCCTGGTACTTATAGTCACGCCTTCAACATGTCAAATTACTGATACAGTCGTCCCAGAGGCGTCCGCGAGTACTTCGTGAAACCTTCACTTGTCCGGAACCAGACTTGTTAACCCCGTTCCTGTACTCCCAATGTCTGTCAGGATCCGAATGGTGGATGGCGGCTACGTCTGTCAGCGGCAAACGTGTGTTTCTCGTTTTGGGGCATGGCACGGCCACAAACCGTGCTTTCGGTCGAGCATGGCAACAATGTGTACTTTTCCGAAGTCAGTGATAACTCACACTCCACAATGAGAATGGTATCAGGTCAGCCAAGCGCAGGACCACGGCGACCCCCTACTTCGAAATGAAAAACACCTGAACGTGGGTAAGTCGGAGAGTAGGCCATTAGAGCTCGTTCCCCTGCCGTATGTGTGTTGAAGTTCGCTTGATGACATCGTCGCTTATTGATCCTGCCACTTGCTTGCTGAAACACAGAGCGAAGGTTTCATGTAACTCCCTTCAACTGTGCAAGTGCGTGTAGGACTCCTAATCCACGCTGCGCTCATGCACGTGTCGTGTGAACGCGGTGGCGGGCGTAGCAAGAAGTTTTGCCATGTTCGGCCGTCTTGCGGCGTTAGCTGTCTTGTTAGAAGACACACCATACCGATCTCCAGCTCCCCCTCGTTGCAACCGTCTACGAGCTGGCCATTTCCCATGTTTCACGGTGATGAAATGGTGATCGTGCAAGAACTAAGTGAGTGCTGGGCGGGGCGTGGACCTATATTATAAGTTAGGCGTTGGACCAACAAGGGCACCTCTCCGACCGTCTTTGACCCTACCACATACCCTACCACTTCCACCTTACTGATACCGCTGTCGACGTTGTCACCTCTGCAATCATGGTCGCTCGTGGAAGAGATATTCGTATTGCGTACTTGAAATCGTTTTCTCCGATGGAGTATCCCTCTGAGATGTCTCTCTAGAATTATGGGAGCCACTGGGACTGGGAAGTCAACTGTGCGTACATTCGCCTCCGTGCTTGACCTTGCTGACAGACCCGCAGTTCGCCAATCTTTCCAGTGGGTCCAAACTACCCGTCGGCCGCGGTCTGCAGAGCTGTACCAGCGACGTAATGACTTCGAAACCATTCATTCTGAACGGAAACATCGTCACCTTAATCGATACGCCGGGATTCGATGACACAAACCGTAGCGATACTGAAATCCTGAAGTCCATCGCCGCCTACCTATCCAACACGTGAGTATGGAACGATTCGTAACTCCCCCGGTTTGATGATCAAGTTGCAAAAGGTACGAACATGGCGCAAAACTCGCAGGCATCATTTATATGCACCGTATCTCGGATACTCGAGTGGGCGGTACGTCCAGTCGTAACTTCCGCATCTTCCGCGAACTGTGCGGCGAAAGTACGCTCCGGAATGTGCTTATCGTGACCACTATGTGGTCAGAGGTCAGCCCAGAACTTGGAGAAGAGAGGGAGCGAGAGCTGGCGAGTAATCCCAAATTCTTCAAACCCATTCTCGACAAAGGTGCCAGGATGTTGCGCCATACCAACACCCGAGAGTCTGCCCACGCAATCCTTCGACACCTGGTCAATGCACAAGCTCACACGTTACAAATACAGCACGAGCTTGTCAACGAACAAAGAGACCTCGCCCACACCTCTGCAGGCGTGGAACTTGGGCGCTTACTGAAGGATCAGGCAGACCGTCACGAAGAACAGTTGAAGGAGGTACGCAGAGAGATGGAAGAAGCTATGCGTGCCAAAGACGAAGAGTCACGGAAAGAACTCCAACAAGTCGTCAACGAAAAACTATCTGAAATAGAAAGTATACGTCGAAGTGCTGAACGTATGGCCGCGGACTTTACCGTTGAGAAGGCACGGCTCGAAGCCAGGATCGCGGACATGGAGGAAGCAAACAGGGAACATCTGCGGAATCTGGAAGAACATGCTCGACGAGAGAGGGAACTAATTGCTGCGCGTGACGAGGCGGAAAAGAAAGCTAGTGATCTGGAAAGGAAGTTAGAGCATGCATCAAGCGAGCGAAGCAGTAAGGTACGCAACGCAGCTCCTCATCAGCTGTTCCAAACACTTATTTTCCTTATAGACAGAGGCACAGGCCCAGGAGCAGAGTTCAGGACCGAAGGAAAAGCGAAGCAATCATAGGTCTACCCCAGAAGCGAAAGAACGCTATGCATCGAGACCCGCTAACCCAGGGGAGAAATCAAGCAACGAGAAGAACCAGGAAACGTTCGTTGCATCTTTCTTTTCTAGTATTGCCAGTTCTTGGAAGTCTATATGGGGGTTCTGAGGGACAACTCTGGTGGAGAGGGATCTTGCCCGGGGGTTCAACAACTCGGAATGATACTGCGGAAAGTGACGTGCAGTCCTATGTATTACTATATTTACAAACATTTCGGTCAACGTACATGATATGAGTTGTCTTGCAGATACTGTCGATAGTCTTGTTCTGTGCTTACAGTTAGCCTTGCACAGCTCCACCGTTCGAGTCTACACCCAATTCCGTGCGAACTCGCGCCAGCATCCATTCTCGAGCCGCATCGTCCCACATCAACACAGGAACCTTGGCCTGTCCGGCACCAGAATTGCTCATTTCAATCTTCCATTTCCTGTACTCCGCAAACGTCCCCGGCTCGAGTATCCGGATGGTCGGTATCTGCATTCTCTGTGGATCAAACTCCTCGTTCAGGCGGCAAAGTTCCTTGTGTAGCTTCATGGGAGCTTCAGCAGCCTCAGGATCTTTGAAATTGGTGGTAAGAATCATTACGGACTAACAGGAAGATATTAGTTACGCACGAAGTTCGCCATAAACCTCAATAAGATATCCAAGGGTAGGAATCCCGCTACGGCCATCGATGATGGCAGTGAACTCGACTATCCGCGCAAGGGTATCTTGCACCGCTAAGATAGCAGCGGTGATGCGCTGTTCGGTCAGTTCACCACCTGCCATCCACGTGATGACACTACGCACCCCCATTAGTCAAAAAAAAGCGTAGGGAAGTTAACATCATACTCACTTTCGTCTCTCGGAGTAGCGCATGATGGGTGTGCCATCCGTTGGATCGAAGCCTGCAATTTCAACGACATCTCCAAGACGGAAGCGCCACAATCCGTCACGAGTGGTGCACACAATCTCGTAATGTTTCCCAGCCTCAACTAGCCACTTTCTTTTGAATCAGTATGGACCGGGTACAAAAAAGGCAGCCAAAAATTACAGGGGGTACAATGTTAGATGCATTTTCCTCCTTGTCCACGTCAAGGTATTCGATAATGTCTTGTGGTGTCGCCTTGAAAAGATTCAGATCTGAGGGGTCGTAGACCGTGCCAACGTAGGCCTCGGAAGTGATGAACCCGAGGCTACGCAGCTGCACATCGGGGCCCAAGTAGAATCGCAACTAATACAACAACTGAGTGTGAGAGTGTCGGTCTATGCAATAAAGCTGACCTTCGGAATTGCGACAGAGAAGACGCCGCTACTGATGGAAATAGTGGTCTTGAGCATGGGCCAAATTTCCACCAGCCAGCCAGGTTGGTCGGTAGCTTTACCGATTGCACGAAGCTGAGCGGCACGCTCAGGGCGTGGAGGGAAATGAGGCTGAATGGAATATCCAGCTCAGTTTTCCACAATTGCCAGCTGACAGGAAAATAACTACCTGAAGATATTCCCGGACGTGTTGGATCCCCTCCCAAGGAGGAAGTTCACCTGTTTCGATGGAAGCAATCAGGGTGTCCCACTCTTCTTCCATATACCGAATCACGTCAACGATAGAAGTAGTAAAGATCATGGTTATCGTCTCGACCTTGCTATTGGCGAGCGCGAAGAGTGTATGCGTGAGCATAAATGTGCGATAATCGCGGATGAAGCCGACCGCGATCGGAGAAGTAGCCCAATCTCCTAGTAGGTGATGATCTCATCGTATAATGTAAACTTTTGGGCTTCGAGAGGCGAGACGTACCCGCCAACTTGATATTTAGGTGATCATCTTCCACTTCCAAGTGGCTCCGCATACGCAGCGCTCCGGAAGACCCTATACCGGCGGAGATTGTTCTAACGATATCTCCATCGCGATTTCGCACTTCCACCAACTGACGATAGTGGAGGGAAAAGGTCCAAAAGGTGTTGCGCCCATCACCAAAGGCATGGCGCATCGAACCCTGGTGCTGGTACTTGCAGTAAAGCTTTGGCTTTGGACTCGAGGTTGAACTCGTGATCGCTATGTGATGAGGCAAACCAGGGGAGAACATGTCACGAACGTCGTCTTCATGACAATTTTCCGCGAGGAATTTAGCGGCAAAAGGCTCGTAAGAGTCGTAGGTCGTTAATGGGATGGTAGTACGATAGGTCTCCAAGAGAACGTTATCCGGGACACCACCACCATCGTCCGTCCCAAAATTGCGTAGGGCGTCGTGAAAATCCGCAAAGACGGGAGACTCACGGAAGTAGCGGGAGCGTCTGTTCTTCTTGATAATAGCTACCATCGTGGCCTCTACGCCATTCTTAAGTGCACTGGCAAGAACAGGGGACAGGTCGGGGACGGGCGAGGGAACCTGTGAGGGAGACATTATGCACGAGCAGCTTGCCTGGAACCGCCATAACCGGTATTATAACTACACGTATGCGCTGGCGATTGTACCGCGCAACCTCCGAGGGACAGAAGAAATACGACGAATGATGTATTGATGGAAAGTTACGAACTGTGCAGGGGACCACCGGCAGATTTAGCTTGATTATATCCGGTCATCTACTCGGCTAATGCGACCGTCGGACCAGTTCACCGTCAGCACAACATGGGAGCACTTCTGGAGCGCCGAGTCTGCTATTACGGCGATGCCTTCAAGGTGCGTACCACATTCGTCGTTCCCCATTTCCCTTAGCAAGCAATGCGCGCTGAGGATCAACGTAACTGGATTACCTCTCCGCGTTCGCTTACACAAGTATCGTTCTCACCGGAGACGCCAACGCGCAATGACATGGATAGTCCGACCGACCGCACACGTGTTGGACTAAGATTTGTTATGCACTGCGATGCTGATACGAAGACTTGGAGCAAGGATGAGAGAAGAGGCGGGTGTGGAGTACTTGAGTTGCAAAGTAAAGTAGAGCCGAAGTGCAAAGAAGTATTAAGGTGCAGTGTGTATATACATACCGTCAGCAGAAGGACTCCGGCCGTGCTTCTAACATCACAGATGCTTTCACGTTCGAAAGATGCCCCTGAGTGGCCAAAAAAAAAAAAAGCTGGAAATCCGTAGGTTAGGACAACAGGTAGAGAAACATAAAGTTACTCACTGGAAGGCTTAGTGCCATCCATTATTTCTTCCTCGGGGTTTTCGCGGTCTCCTTCGACACTGGTGGTTCTGCCGCGGACTGGACACTTTCCTGCAATACAGACCACTGCTCAGCGGCGACACCATCGCCGAACCTCTTCCTCCATCTACCCATACGACCAGTACCTTCATCCTCCTCATCCTGCGTGAGCATGGCAGAGCCCCTACACAAGCGTTCCGTGGCGTTCCAGAGAGGGTGATTTGTAGTTTCTCGAGTGAGGACGATACGTGAACGTGGAGAGGTAATCCAGTGCGTGAATGTTGATCCGTCAACGCGTATTATTTGCTGAGGAAAGTGAGGGACAACGGGTGCAGGTAGTGATCGGGGGTGCTTCTTGCGTATGTGGGACCGACCGTAGGGTGATGTCGAGTGACTGCGTGTTCGGGTCGCCAGCGCAACATTCGGAGCGCGAATGAGAATACGATTTGCTATCGTGCCCCGACATTAGCTATAGCCCGTACGTTCGACAACTTCTTGCAAACTGACTTTGCGGGGTGTTTGCTTACATAACCACGTTATCATCCAAGTGTCTCCTGCTGAGTCAGCCCCTATGATCAATAGGTCGAACTCATTTTTACACGTGATAACCGTTAAACTTGACCAGCAATGGCCACGTTCGAGTACGTCGACATACCTCCAGAGGCCATCCGACTGGCATCGTGCCCTCAGGAGGGAAATGTTGTGAGACCGGCACATAAAATACCCACCACGTTCCCAGATCCGTCAACTGCGTCCGGCTTCTTCTCATGGCATCTGCATGTGGACAGCGCGTCGCCCGAGAACGGTGCTGCCTCGTCGGGTCCATCCAAGACTGCCCTCTCAATTATCCCCCAGTTGCTTCTCTCGTCGTCACTGCCAGCTGCTGCTGCGTCCGCTGCGGCTAGTGCATCTTCCGGTACAGGTCTATCGTTATTCGCCACCAGCCCCAGGTCAGGACAATCTTCACAAATGCTCCTAAGTACACGTGATCCTCTTTCTCTTCCAATCGTGACAAACAATTTCCGTCGATTCGTTGCAAGAGTTGGACCTGTGTTCTGGCTTCAGGATAGAATAGAAGAAATTATATTATGGAAAAAGGGCTGGAAAAGGACTGTCGTCTGGTTAGCTGCTTATGGTTTCATATGTAAGTGTTTTTTTTTCATCGCGACCTTGTGCCCGATTGACCGGAACCTAGGTTATTTTCCGAGGCTCATACTGCTTCTGCCTCACGCATTGTTGTTGGGCGCCATGCTGACTTGCTACCCCGCACCGGGGTCACCATCTGTTCCACTGAAGGTCAATGAAGGAACGGCCGATTGGCAAGCCAATATACAGGCGATACAAAACCTTATGGGAGCCTTGTGAGTGGCTGCCGAGGTACCTTGTCCTGGCATTCACCCTGCTATCACTGAATTGCTGACCGGCGTATGAATCCTTGTCCAGTTCCGATGCCCACGACACAATCTTGCCCCTTCTCTCTTTCCTCGGACCTGCAAAGTTGCGACCTGACCCTTCTACCGTTTCGTCAACATCGCACTCTGCCCCTGCATTTAGATCAAGTCTGGAACAGAAAACCAACGGTTCTCGAGAACAGTCAACGAGACATACACCTTCGTACTCCCCTCACCCCACATTAATGCTCACTGTCATCTCCTTCCTTATCTTCCTTCCGGTAGTTACGGCTGACATTCTCCCATTAAGACTCCTTTTCTTTCTTTTGGGTGCGGGGTCAGTGTGTGCCTTACATCCTAACGTACGAAATGTCCTCACTGGTGCATGGGTCGCGCGCCATGCGTTACTGTCTTCCAACGTCTTGTTCTCAATATCCATCCCTCTCCCCAGCTTACCCAGACCTCACTTGCCTTTCTGTTTCCGCTACAATGACAGCCGAAGATCGCGCACTTATCAAAAGAGGTACTTGCATTTCCAGGTCACCCAAAAGAAATTCCGCACAGCACTACGCCGTTTTGTAGACGATGACAGGCTATCAGATAAGGTATGGCCGGCACCGATGTGCACCGTAGAGTTGTGGGAGAACGAACGATGGGAACCAACGAGCGGGGCAGCCCTGAGCGGAGGCAGAGGAGCATCGCTTTTTGGTGGACCCGGAGCTAATGTCTTCTCTGGAGCTGGGAGTGCCAGCAGCGGCAGCGAGATGGGCGACGGCGAAGTTGAATCTGGGGAAGTGAAGTCCAAGTCCACTATACTGCCTGAGGGTACGTGGAGCAAGACACATCTTCGACGGAGTGAACGTGCCCCGTGGACAAGGGGTCGGGACGGGTGGAGTGGTGTTGGCGGAGAAATCAGGTGCGTCTCGTCTATCTACGGCCGTCTGAGCTATGACTCGCCATCCACGGGTCTCCTTCTGTGCCTCTCCGTAGTGTGAAGTGAGCTGATTTTGTGCGACACCAGCAGCAACCTCACGTTTTCCCTTTCTCCTGGCTGGGCATTTGTCGAAACGGAAAGCTGGAGAGCCGATTTGGAAGGCACTTGGGTTCTCGAGGGCCAACACCCTGACAGCAAACAGGCGAATGTTAAGACCCAGCATGTATGCGCAGATGGAGGTAGGCGCGTTCAACTCCATGATGTCCTCTCCGAAGCTGAATCGTGGTACTCAGATGGTTGGGTGTATACTACCGATACTTGGTCCAGTCCTCGCCCAAACCCTTGTCCATCTGAAGGATGGGTCACACGACGTCGTCGTTGGATACGGAGGGTGTACTGGAAGGGTTTGTGAGTATCTGCCGCGTTTGTTGGTCTGTCCGTGTGTCCGCCTCTTGGCCCGTGTGTGTACTAGAACGACGTTTGGCTTGCCCTGACAAGCTGCTACAGAACATGACACGGGCTGATTCACTACGAGATATGCTTCGCAAAGAAATAGTGGATTATATTTCTGTGCTAGCCGCTTAGGCAAGTCAGTGGTTGAAAACTGATGCAAGACTTCGAGTCACTATCATTCCCGTCTTACTGAACCTACCCAACGTCCACTGATGCCAATAGGGCCATGTAAGTTCCCAGTCCTCATAGCACAGACCACCAGCCAGCCGACCACCAAGCAATTCCGTCACTACAGTTGGTTGCAGTGATTGCTGAGGCCGACGTGAGATTTTATGCCAATGGCATGTATACACGAGCGGCGTACTGTGACGTACCACAACCCGTCGGGGGTCTTTCCGTCTGATATCCGTTCTGCGCACCAGCCACCCGACGGCAGTGAAGGAACGTGATTAAGCAAGCCATTCAGTTTCTCTTCTTTTTTCTGGATGGGCCGGAAGCCTACGGCTATCTCCTGACGTTTGTCCCCGTCATCGCTCGCACTTTTACTGAGGCAAGCCGGAAAGGAAATACCCAGGCCATGACGAAGCGCTCCCAGATTGTAAACAGTAAAACCCGGGAATCTCATTTTGCGGAGGAGTCACTAAGTGCCACGTCCTCACCAGAGCATCCCCCTATAGTGGTCGTTGACATTACGTGTTATGATAGGCTGCAGAGGCATATGCTACATCTTGACTGCAAATTCCTATCATACGCCGACTGCCCATATCCCCCCAATGGCCGACGTTCCCAACGTCCCGGGTTCCGAGTATAAAAATGGCGTAGTTCTCTGCTAGGTAACATCGCAAACCCCTCCCCTATCTCTGCAACCACCCAGATTCCTGCCGGATTGACAATGGCATCTGTTCCGAAAGTCTGGTTCAGTGCGTCCGCCGCACACGTTTGATTTGCTGATTGGCTAGACGTATTACTAGTCACTGGCTGTTCATCTGGCTTTGGCCTGGCCACTACCGAATTAGCTCTTCAGAGGGGAGAAAAGGTCGTCGCCACACTGCGACGACCTGCCGTCTTAACCGATTTAGCGTCAAAGTACCCAGAAACGCTTTTGTTGCTCAAACTAGACGTTACGAAGCCAGAGGAAGTCAAATCGGCCTTCGTAGCTGCCCGTGAGAGGTTCGGTCGTATCGACGTCGTCCTAAGCAATGCAGGGTATGGCATCGTCTCGGAGATCGAAGGAACTTCCGAGAAGAACGCGCGCGGCCTCCTCGAAACGAACTTTTGGGGGGCTTCGTATGTTTGTAGAGAGGCTGTCAGATTCTTTCGTGAAGAGAATCAGCCTACCGGTGGTAGATTGATACAGATCACGTCAGTGTCTGGTATTTTATCGAACCCCGGCTCGGCATGGTATTGTGCATCGTATGTAGTGTATTCTCTAAATCAGACAGGTGGCTAACACCCATTGCAGGAAGTTCGGTGGGTTACCTGACGTCAACAGTAATAGGCGCCGGGACTTGACAACGTGCATTTAGCTATCGAAGGTTTGGTGGAAGCTCTTGCGACAGAAGTCTCTCCTAACTGGAATATCAAGGTACTTACGTTGGATTCATGACATCTGGTATGGCTGACTTTGGCTACAGGTGACCATCGTCGAACCTGGACCATTCCGCACCAACTGTCCAACCACGAATATGGTCACCGAGCCCGTCCATCCGGCGTATGACGATCTCACGTTACCTTCTAGCGAGTTCCGAAAGATGATGTCGAACGCAGATGCGAAGTTTGACGGCGACCCAATCAAGCTTGCGGATGCCATATACAAACTCGTGTACTTGAAAGATCCTCCTTTGAGACTGCCCCTCCACCACATGACTGTAGAAGCTTGCAGAGTAAAGGGCCGCCAATTGATCGATACTGCGGATACGTGGGCCTCTTGGTCCGATGATATGTGTGTGGAAAAGTGAAACAAGTTGTATATACTTGTCCATGGCCACAGTGAGCTGGGGGCTTCATACTTTAGAACTGCATACCACATGATTACAAATTACAGATTCAGATACACAGCCTGCGGAGCTGACAAGCGGGGGAAGTACACGGTAATTTGTGGCAAGGACTTCACAATGCCCGGGCAGCTGCGCAAGCCAGGTGGCGTCACGACTCACGACGAGCAGTCACCAGTATCCGTACCGTGGATAAGAGTGCTTTGAGCACGGGAGTGTCAAGTCTGGATCTAGCACCCTGCATCATGGCTTTGGCTTCCTCAGCTGCCGCCTCACTTGAAGACAGTAACCTCAAAGCTCGTCAATGCGTACCGTTCGCTGCGCCTTTTTCAGGGGATCAAGTCGTCCGCGAACAAGAAGCGTTGCAGCAATAAGGGACTTGACGCCCCTTGCGAAAGACGCGGTCAGAATCACAATTTCCTGACATAGCACGAAGTGTCTGCGCAACCCTTTTAAAAAGCACTTCGAGCAGACTTTAATGTAGGATTCAACTTCACGCACGATCAAGTGCTGGATTTGTCCTCCAGCACGACGAGTAGGATGGTGAACCACATACCTACCTGGCATCCTACCTAGAAGGGCCTCCATCTTGCTAGACAATCTCCTGCACTCGTTGAAAGTGTCGGAGCCTAGGCTGACCTGGTGCGTGTCTAGTAGGCTGAGTAAAGTCAAAGCGACTATGGCTATGGCACTTCAAGTTTGTTTGCGCATCATACTGCTACCTCGGCCTGAGCTCGTTCAAATTGCAGTGCTTCAAGAATTCCGTTGCAAAGGCCCATATGTAGCTATGAAGGTCAGCTCAGTGTTCCATTGCGTGATGTCCCCGTGCATGCGCGCACCGCTAAAGGCCATGAGGTATTGAGACTCGATGTTCCTGGTCTCTCGATGCGATCGAGTTCTACCGTTTTGCAACTACTTGCGCTCCGGCTATACACACGAAGGACTAGAAGGGAGCTGACCGAGAGGGGAGAACGGCAAGAGAAAAAAGAAGCCAAGGGACAAACCTGCTGCAAAAAACCATCAAAAGAAGGTCCCAGAGAGAAGGATGTAACAGGCGTGGAAGAAGACCGCAGGCTGCCAATCTTCTCGAAGACGAAAAGTGACGAGGTCGATTGGTCATTCAAGTGATACGCCTAGGAAAGCTCTACGAGTTCGACGAAGTTAATTTCAACCAGATTTCAAATTTCACACACTTCGTCGATATTCTGGGTAACAACGTTCTTCATTCTTGTTGTATTGACCACCGTCCTGGTCAAGGTTCCAAACCCCTCCAAGATTCTGGATGCCCTTACGGACTTTAGGGGACAAATCGGTTCTGGTCCGATAGAAGTACCTCCCAGTGGGGAATGGTCAACTCTGCACGATACATGCTCATGTGACCGGCAAGATGAAGAAACTCGGGGCCGGGAACAGATGTGAAACTTGGGGTACCTGCATCAGTGGCGTCACTACGTTCGATGCCATGATATCTTTCTTCTTCCTGATACTGGTTTACAGCAGCACAAAACTAATAGCAAAAAGTATTTCCCTGTGATCTTTGCAGACCTGGGTCCGCGCATTATGGCACACTAGCGACTGCGTATGACTTACCCTTCAGCATTGAAGGAGTTCCGCATCAACTGCGGCGGAGCTCGACGCTGCAGGGTAGGTCAACAATCTGGAATACCTTCAAGTGATCACGAGCATGGTGGATTTAATGAGAACTATCCTTTATCAGCATCATTGAAGGCAAGAACTTGCCTGGAGCACCACCACGGCACTGCCATCAAGCTCGCCGCCATCACGCGTTGCACGTTTCAATCCTTCGATGCTTCGGAGGCTAGTCGTCGCCGTGTAGCTAAAATGCTAGCCATGTCGGTTTCAGTCAAGCTGCTTGTTCACAATGTC
This sequence comes from Pisolithus thermaeus, assembly GCA_024663475.1. Taxonomy (NCBI): domain Eukaryota; kingdom Fungi; phylum Basidiomycota; class Agaricomycetes; order Boletales; family Pisolithaceae; genus Pisolithus; species Pisolithus thermaeus. The sequence goes on from JANFAF010000094.1 coordinate 201,303, forward strand.
TCCCTCACGGGTTCCCCCGCCAATCCAAGTCCTGTCCCCTGATCTTGCTGGTGCACTCAAGAGTAGCGTAGAGGCTACAATGGTAGATATTATCAAGAAGAACAGAGTCACCCGCTACTTCTCTGAGTCTCCCGTCTTTGCTGATTTTCACAGCGCCCTACGTAATTTTGGGACGGAGGATGATGGCGGTATCCCGGATAACGTCCTCTTGGAGACCTATCGTACTACGATCCCGTTGACGACCTACGACTCTTACGAGCCTTTCGTGACTAAATTCCTTGCGGAAACTTGTCAGGAGGACGATGTTCGAGACATGTTTTCCCCTGGCTTGCCTCGTTTTATAATGGTCACGAGTTCAACCTCGAAGCCAAAGCCAAAGTCTTACTGCAGATATCAAATCCCAAATCCGTCGCGCGATGCCCCCGATGATGGTGGTCAATCCTTCTTTACCTTTTCCCTCCATTATCGCCAGTTGGTGAAAGTCCAGAATCGCAACGGAGACATCATTAGTACAATCCCCGCTGGTATAGGGTCGTCTGCGGTGGTGCGTAAGCTGTACGGCTTGGAGGTGGAAGACGATCATTTGAATATTAAGTTGGCAGGTACGTCTCGCCTCTCCAAGTTCAAAGATTACGTTTTACAGTAAGATCGTCTTTCACTAGGCGAATGGGCCACTTCCCCGATTGCCGTCGGCTTTATTCGCAACTATCGTACGTTTATGCTCACGCACACACTCTTTGCGCTCGCACGTAACGAGGTTGAGACAATATGCATACTCTTTGCTACGTCGGCAGTCGATATGATTCGGTATATGGAAGAGGAATGGGATACCCTAATTACTTCTATCGAAATAGGCGACCTTCCTCCCTGGGAGGGAATCCAACACGTCCGGGAATACCTTCAGGTAATTATTTCCTTACCTGTTCGCCACTATATCAAGCTGAGCCGGATATTCGATTCAGCCTCATTTCCCTCCGCGCCGAGACCGCGCCGCTCAGCTTCGTGTGATCGGTAAAGCCACAGACCAACCCGGTTGGCTGGTGGAAATCTGGCCCAGGCTGAAGACGGCTATTTCCGTTTATAGTGGAGTTTTCTCTGTCGCAGTGCCGAAGGTCAGCTAAATTATATAGACCCACACCGTCACGCTCAGTTTTAGTATTAGTTACAATTCTACTTGGGCCCCAATGTACAGTTGCACAGCCTCGGGTTTGGTACTTCCGAGGCCCAGATTGCCACAGCCTACGACCCTTCAGATCTGAACCTCTTCAAGATGACGCCACAAGACGTCATCGAATATCTTGACGTGGCCGAGGAAAATGCATCTAACATCATACCCCCTGTAATTTTTTACTGCCTCTCTTGTACTCGGTCCGTACTGATTCAAAGGAAAGTGGCTAGTTGAGGTCGGGAAACGCTATGAGATCGTGTGCACCACTCACGACGGATTGTGGCGCTACCGCCTTGGAGATGTCGTCGAAATTGCGGGCTTCGATCCAACGGATGGTACACCCATCACTCACTACTTCGAGCGACGAAGGCGAGTGTGCTGATGACCTCTCCACATTTCTTGACTAAGGGAGATATGTAGTGTCATTACGTGGATGGCAGGGGGCATCCTAACCGAAAGACATGTCACCGCTGCTATCTTAGCAGTGCAAGATACTCTCGCACCGATAGCTGAGTTCACTGCCTTCATCGATAGCTGCAGTGGAGCTCCTACTCTCGCGTATCTTATCGAAGTCCATGGCGAACTTCGTACGTGACCTATACCTCTCAGTTGTTCATGATGATTCTTACCGCCGCCATTTTCAAAGATCCTGAGGCTTCTAAAGCTCCCATGAGACTACGCAACGAACTTTGCCGTCTAAACGAGGAGTTTGATCTGCAGAGAATGCGGATACCGACCATTCGATTGCTCAAACCAGGGACGTTCGGGAAGTACAGGCAATGGAGAATTGAAATAAATGACTCTGGTGCCGGACAAGCCAAGGTCCCTGTGTTGATGTGGGATGATGCGGCCCGAGAATGGATGTTAGCGCGGGTTCGGAGGGAGTTGGGTGTAGACTCGAGCGGTGGAGTCGTGCAAGGTTGACTGTGAGCAGGACACTATCCTGGGAAGACATACATAAAACAACTTCTGTTGTGTGCATTGATCAAAATTTTTGTAATGCTTTGTGATATTATATTGCTATAGAGGCAAAGGGTCACTATTTGATTGATACTGTGGATACATGGCCTCTTAGTCTGAAGATACGTGTGTGAAGCGGTGAAACAGGGTTGTAAACGTCCATTGGTTTTAGTGAACTTCGCACTCATAGAGCCTCCAAGGCCTTACTGAGGTCTTAGATCTTCGGGCTCAAGTCAGCCTTCAGGAGAGTACTCGAGCAAGATCCACTAGCACAACCCCGTCGTTCATACTCGTTTTGCTTTTTCCCGCGGTCTTTCCGGCCATATGTATTTGCACAATCCGCCGTTTGTACAGGTCGAGTACTTTAGATGCAGGAAAATGCCAACTGGTCAACAGCCACATCGTACTCCTCAGCGGACATGAAGTCTACATGAAGTTGCTGGGCGCTGGGTCTCACTGATGAGCCTGCCACCAGCCATTTTCTCGGTAGAAAATTGGAAGCCTCCACACCTGTGGCGTGCAGACATCTGCCGGAGGAAAACTTCTCGACTAACTGGCCCTCTTGCGACTTGTCGGCCGTACCAGCGCATGTATCAGTTTAAGCAACGCTTCAGCCATTCCCATGCAGTTATAGTACCTCACCTTTACTGCCATATAACCACCATTCAGAGTGGTCTCGTGGTCGAGGACATTCATCCTCACATTCAAGCAATGCCATGTCATCTTGCACCTGTTCCCCATCATACTCTCGCTCACCTTTGCGCTGAAGAGATCAGACAGACAGCCACATTCGAGGTGGCCATGTAGTCACGGTCGCTCTCGTCCACGTTAGGCTTACTTTCGCGCTGACCTCCCCCATAGGTGTAGAATTGCTTCCCGAAGCTTCGTATCCACCGGCCATGCGGTTGCTGTTCGGCGACTCAGTTCCCCCCCCTACTGTTACCATGTGTTGCTGTCTGCCGTATCTCCCCTCTTTCCTGGCTGAACCTTTCACTTTTCGAGGATCCCATAGTAGCCAACCTCCGGCCCCTATTCTTGTTTTCTTACAGCACATCGGGAAATATCGACTCTTATGTTTGACCTGTGCCCATTGGTACTTCAGCATTTGGACTTACATGTCGACTTGACATACCAACTTCTGTGTTTTGAGCTGTGATCGTTGGTAATTCAGCATTTGGGCTTCGGTCATCTGAACTTGTAGCGTTGGAAGTCGCACAGGGGTGATTGGGGTCTCGCCGGTGGTCATTTCCCATAGGATTGACAATTACGTGGCGTACGTGTCCGGCTTCTCATATCTTTCAGCCACCTCTCGGTATTCTGAGTAACGATATCCTTCATTCTTGTTATATTGACCACCATCCTTAATAAGGTTCCAAGCCCCTCTGAGATTGATGTCCTGTAAGGGACGCAAATCGGTTCTGGTCAAATGGAGGTACCTCCCAGCGGGGCGGAATGGTCAACACTGAATGACAGATAGGTTCGTGATCAAAAAACCCGGAAGCAGGAATAGATGCGAAATCTGGGTACTTACGTCAGTGGCCCCACTGTCCCCGGGAGAGAATTTCTTCTTTCTGTCACTGCCTTACGGTAGCGTAAAGCTGGTAGTGAAAAGTATTGCCATGCCGTCTTTGCAGTTTTAGGTAGGCCCCTATCAAATGCGGTGGAGCTCGATAATGTAGGGCAGGTCAACGATCTAAGGATATCTTACGATCACGGGCATAGATTTGATAAGGGCTATGCGTTGAACCACCTTTCTTCCGCCTGCCAACAGTACGAGGTAAGAAGTTCGCTTCTAGTTCACTATCACGAGTGTATGATGGCCGAATGTAGTTGGGCCCACATTTGTAGTCATAATACCGGTCATGTCGGCTTCAGTCAAAGTGCTTGCCCACAATGTCCACCTCACAAGTTCCCCCACCAATCCTTGTCCTGTCCCCTGATCTTGCGGGCGCACTCAAGAATAGCGTAGAGGCTACATTGCTAGCTATTATCAAGAAGAACAGACACACCCGTTATTTCTCCGAGTCTCCTGTCTTTGCGGATTTTCACAGTGCGCTCCGCAAGCTTGGAAGGGGGAATGATGCCGACATTTCAGATGATACCTTCTTGGAGACCTATCGTACCGCGATCCCTTTAACGACCTACGACTCTTACGAGCCTTTCGCCAACAAATTCCTTGGGGATACTTGTCAGGAAGACGACGTTCGAGACATGTTTTCCCCCGGCTTGCCTCGTTTCATAGCGGTCACGAGCTCAACCTCGAAGCCAAAGCCAAAGTTTTACTGCAGATATCAAAGCCCAAATCCGTTACGCTATGTCACCGGTGATGTTGGCCCAACCTTTTGGACCTTTTCTCTTCATTATCGTCAGTTGGTGAAAGTCCAGAATCGCAACGGAAACATCATTAGTACAATCCCCGTTGGTATAGGATCATCTGCAGGGGTGCGTATGCGGCATGGCTTGGAGGTGGAAAACGATCATTTGAATATTAAGTTGGCGGGTACGTGTCGCCTCTCCAAGCTTGAAGATTACGTTTCACAGTATGACCTTCTCCTTTCAGGGGATTGGGCTACTTCCCCGGTCGCCGTCGGTTTCATCCGCGATTATCGTGCATTTATGCTCACGCACACACTCTTTGCGCTCGCACGTAGTGAAGTTGAAACGATATGCATACTCTTTGCTACGTCGGCAGTCGATATGATTCGGTATATGGAAGAGGAATGGGATACCCTAATTACTTCCATCGAAACAGGTGAACTTCCCCCCTGGGAGGGGATCCAACACGTCAGGGAATACCTTCAGGTAACTATTTCCTTACTAGTTGGCCATTATATCAAGCTGAACCGGACATTCAATTCAGCCTCATTTCCCTCCACGCCAAGACCGCGCCGCTCAGCTTCGTGCGATCGGTAAAGCCACAGAACAACCTGGTTGGCTGGGGGAGATCTGGCCCAAGCTGAAGACCACTATTTCCACTTGTAGCGGGGTTTTCTCTATCGCGGTTCCGAAGGTTAGCTTTATTAGATAGACAGACACTGCTAAGTTCAGCCTTTGTATTAGTTGCAATTCTACTTGGGCCACAACGTACAGTTGCGTAGCCTCGGGTTCGCTACTTCCGAGGCCCAGATTGCCACAGTCTACGACCCGTCAGATCTGAACCTCTTCAAGATGACGCCACGAGACGTCATCGAATATCTTGACGCGGCCAAGGAAGAAAATGCATCTAGTATAGTGCCCCCCGTAAGCCTGTCCGCTTTTCTTATACCTAGCTTATTTTGATGTAAAGGAAAGTGGCTAGTTGAGGTCGGGAAACGCTATGAGATCGTGTGCACCACTCACGACGGATTGTGGCGCTACCGCCTTGGAGATGTCGTCGAAATTGCGGGCTTCGATCCGACGGATGGCACACCCATCACTCGCTACTTCGAGCGACGAAGGCGAGTGTGCTGATAACCTCTCCACATTTCTTGACTAAAGGAGATATGTAGTGTCATTACATGGATGGCAGGGGGCATCCTAACCGAAAGACATGTCACCGCTGCTATCTTAGCAGTGCAAGATACTCTCGCACCGATAGCTGAGTTCACTGCCTTCATAGATAGCCGCAGTGGAGTTCCTACTCTTGCGTATCTTATCGAAGTCCATGGCGAACTTTGTACGTGACCTATACCTCTCAGTTGTTCATGATGATTCTTACCGCCGCCATTTTCAAAGATCCTGAGGCTTCTAAAGCTCCCATGAGACTACGCAACGAACTTTGCCGTCTAAACGAGGAGTTTGATCTGCAGAGAATGCGGATACCGACCATTCGATTGCTCGAGCCAGGAACGTTCGGGGAGTACAGGCAATGGAGAATTGAAATAAATGACTCTGGTGCCGGACAATCTAAAGTCCCTGTGTTGATGTGGGATGATGCAGCCCGAGAATGGATGTTAGCGCGGGTTCGGAGGGAGTTGGGTGTAGACTCGAGCGGTGGAGCCGTGCAAGGTTGACTGTGAGCAGGACACTATCCTGGGAAGACATACATAAAACAACATCTGTAGTGTGCGTTGATCAAAATGTTTGTGGTATTATAATACTATATAAGCGAAGGGTCACCATTTGATTGATACTGTGTTTAGATGCAAGAAAGTGCCAACTGGACAACAGCCACGTCGTACTCCTCAGCGGACATGAACTCTACACGAAGTTGCTGGGCGCTGGGCCTCACTGACGAGCCTGCCACCGGCCATTTTCTCAGTAGAAAATTGGAAGCCTCCACACCTGTGGCGTGCAGACATCCGCCGGAGGAAAACTTCTCGACTAACTGGCCCTCTTGTGACTTGTCGGCCGTACCAGTGCATGTACCAGTTTAAGCAGCGCTTCAGCCATTCCCATGCAGTTGCAATAACTCGCCTGTACTGCCATATAACCGCCATTCATAGTGGTCTCATGGTCGAGGACACTCATCCTCACGTTCAAGCAATGCCATGTCATCTTGCACCCATTCCCCATCATGCTCTCGCTCACCTTTGCGCTGAAGAGATCAGACAGACAGCCACATTCGAGGTGGCCATGTAGTCATGGTCGCTCTCGTCCACGTCCGTGCACGTGCAGTTACAGTCGAAGTCACACACCACCGTGCCCGAAGAGAAGGCCGTGCACACGGTTGAGAATCAGGTCGTCCAGTCGCAGCTACAGTCTTTCACCTCCCGCACCTGAAACGCAGATCACGTAGTCGCAACCACATGTCCGGACGTTCTCATCGGGCACGTTAGTATCGCTTAGATGAGTAGCCCTGTCGGTTTTCTGTTCCATTTCCTTTGCTCGCAGACTGCCCCTGAAACCTCCTCTGGCTGCATGCTAGCCAACCATGCACCCGCACCATTCCTACTGGTTGTTCGTAAAGCTTGAAGCCTCGCACCCCTGCGTGCTCTCGTAAGGGATACTAGGTCGGTTTATGAATGTTACTACTCCAAGGTTTCCTTTGCTTAGTTTCGGCCTTTTTTTATTACTGTATAAGCACTTCATTCTCCGTGTTTCCTCTTGCGGAGTGTCACGCTATCCCCAGCCCCTCATGACACCCCGCGTACAAGAACACCGCACCCGCAGCCCATACCATCGACGAAACGAGCTTCTACGCATCCCGTGAATTAAACGACAAGAACTGTGCCACCTGCACTCATATCCAATCCTCGAGTGACCTACTGGCTTACAGTTGCGTAAAGCTGGTAGTGGAAAGTATTGCCATGCCGTCTTTGCGGTCTTAGAAAGGTAGGTCCATATCAAACGGCGGAGCTCGATACTGTAGGGCAGGTCAATGATCTAGGGATATCTTACGATCACGAGCATGGTAGATTTGATGAGGGCTATGCGTCGGACCAGCTTTCTTCCGCTTGCAACAGCACGAAGGTAAGAAGTTGGCTATTGGTTCGCCATCCCAAGTGCATGATGGCCAAATGTAGTTGGGCTCACATTACATAGCACATGCGCGTTTCTTTTATGCCTCGGAAATGGCACGGGTGCAATGACCGCCGTGTAGTCATAATACCGGTCATGTCGGCTTCAGTCAAACTGCTTGCCCACAATGTCCCCCTCACAGGTTCCCCCGCCAGTCCATGTCCTGTCCCCTGATCTTGCGGGCGTACTCAAGAATAGCGTAGAGGCTACATTGCTAGCTATTATCAAGAAGAACAGACACACCCGTTACTTCTCCGAGTCTCCTGTCTTTGCGGATTTTCACAGTGCGCTCCGCAAGTTTGGGAGGGGGAATGATGCCGACATTTCAGATGATACCTTCTTGGAGACCTATCGTACCGCGATCCCTTTAACGACCTACGACTCTTACGAGCCTTACGCCAACAAATTCCTTGGGGATACTTGTCAGGAAGACGACGTTCGAGACATGTTTTCCCCTGGCTTGCCTCGTTTCATAGCGGTCACGAGCTCAACCTCGAAGCCAAAGCCAAAGTTTTACTGCAGATATCAAATCCCAAATCCGTTGCGTTATGTCTCCGGTGATGCTGGCCCAACATTTTGGACCTTTTCCCTCCATTATCGTCAACTGGTGAAAGTCCAGAATCAAAACGGGGACATCATTAGTACAATCCCTGCTGGTATGGGGTCATCTGCAGGGGTGCGTATGCGGCATGGCTTGGAGGTGGAAAACGATCATTTGAATATTAAGTTGGCGGGTACGTATCGCCTTTCCAAGCTTGAAGATCACACTTCATAGTAAGATCTCATATCAGGGGATTGGGCCACTTCCCCGGTCGCCGTCGGTTTCATCCGCGACTATCGCACATTTATTCTCACGCACACACTCTTTGCACTCGCACGTAGTGAAGTTGAAATGATATGCATACTCTTTGCTACGTCCGCAGTCGATATGGTTCGGTATATGGAAGAGGAATGGGATACCCTAATCACTTCCATCGAAACAGGTGAACTCCCACCATGGGAAGGGATCCAACACGTCCGGGAATACCTTCAGGTAATTATTTCCTTACCAGTTCACCACTATATCAAGCTGAGCCGAACGCTTAATTCAGCCTCATTTCCCTCCACGCCAAGACCGCGCCGCTCAGCTTCGTGCGATCGGTAAAGCTACAGAACAACCTGGTTGGCTGGGAGAAATTTGGCCCAAGCTGAAGACGACTACTTCCATATGTAGTGGGGTTTTCTCTGTCGCGGTGCCGAAGGTCAGTTTTATTAGGTAGATGGACACCGTTAAGCTCAGCCTTCGCATTAGTTGCAATTCTATTTGGGCCCCAACATACAGTTGCATAGCCTCGGGTTTGGTACTTCCGAGGCCCAGATTGCCACAGCCTATGACCCTTCAGATCTGAACCTCTTCAAGATGACGCCACGAGAGGTCATCGAATATCTTGACGTGGCCAAGGAGGAAAGTGCATCTAGCATAGTACCCCCCGTAAGCCCTTCAACTTTTCTTATACCTAGCCTATTTTAATTTAAAGGAAAGTGGCTAGTTGAGGTCGGCAAACATTATGAGATCGTATGCACCACTCACGACGGATTGTGGCGCTACCGCCTTGGAGATGTCGTCGAAATTGCGGGCTTCGATCCGACGGATGGCACACCCATCACTCGCTACTTCGAGCGACGAAGGCGAGTGTACTGATAACCTCTCCACATTTCTTGACTAAAGGAGATATGTAGTGTCATTACGTGGATGGCAGGGGGCATCCTGACCGAAAGACATGTCACTGCTGCTATCTTAGCAGTGCAAGATACTCTCGCACCGATAGCTGAATTCACTGCCTTCATCGATAGCCGCAGTGGAGTTCCCACTCTCGCGTATCTCATTGAAGTCCATGGCGAACTTCGTACGTGACCTATACCTCTCAGTTGTTCATGATGATTCTTACCGCCGCCACTTTCAAAGGTCCTGAGGCTTCTAAAGCTCCCAAGAGACTGCACAACGAACTTTGTCGTCTAAACGAGGAGTTTGATCCGAAGAGGATGCGGATACCGACCATCCGGGTGCTGAGGCCCGGGACGTTCGGGGAGTACAGGCAATGGAAAATTAAAATGAATAACTCTGGTGCCGGGCAAGCCAAGGTCCCTGTGTTGATGTGGGACGATGCGGCCCGAGAATGGATATTAGCGCGGGTCCATAAAGAGTTGGGTTTAAACTCGAACGATGGAGTTGTGCGAGGCTGATTGAGTGTGGGGCAATATTATTCATTACTGGCATTATCCTGGAGAGACACAGAATAACTCATACTGCGTGTGTTGACCAACTAGGCGAAGGGTTACTATTTAATCGATACTGTGAATATATGTCCTCTCGGTCCGAAGGTACGTGCGTGAGGAGTGAAACAGATTGCAGACGTCCATTATCATTGGTGGACTTGGCACTCAGAGCCTCCGAGGGGCTTTTAGGGTGCGGGCGGTAGCAGGTTTGCCATGTGGTTGTACAAAACACGTGCAACCCAGCTTGTGCAGAGTTCAGCGGACTTCCAAGTTGATAGTTGACTGTTCTCAGTGGGTGTTAATGTCCGAAAATCATCGCATTCACATCGACGAGGAGGAGGCGGAGGAGGAAGAGGAGGAAGAAGAAGATAACGAAGAGACTACTCGGAGGATGCTAATCATGCACCAGGTTCAGAACTACAGAATGGTTGCTGCTTTCATTGGTTTTGCCATGGCTGCAATCGCAATGATTCAAGACACCTCTAGTGAAGAGTCTGACGATGAGTCTTCGTCTTTCTGTTCTTCTGTGGTCACCCCGGATGAGTCATGCGAAGACCTGGAACCAGCCCCTTGGACGGGCGACACCTACGACATCCTCATACAACGGGTACACCTCTGGAGGGACGCTGTGGCAAAGGGTACCCTACCTCCATGCATTTGTCCGGGGTTCCTGATGTCACTCGCGTTTCTAGATGTATCATACTCCCGTTCACTGCCCTTGAAACGCAAGCCCGACTCCTATTATGATGACGACGACAGTGTAAGTCCATTATAGGTCCCATGATTCCCTCCCCCAGATGTAATTCGTGAGCGAGCTTACCTTCACAGTCGTCCCGCCCTTCTCCAAAACGGTCATGTACGACTTCTAGGTCAAGCGGATACATGTGTTCCGCCTGTGATACGCCATTCCCGTCACAGCAAAGTTTACATCAACACGCTCGCATACCACACGCACACGAGGCATGTCAGGCAGCGGTCGGCTATCATTTCGAGTGACCGCTTCACTTTCCATCTCTCTCATCCCGCCTTACCCTACTTTGCCGCTCCTCGCACTTCGATTCCACCATGGTCATTCCAAACTATGAGCGCTTGGCACCTGCATTCTGTGCATCACAAATATCTCTCTGCATGTCCCACTTACATCCAACCTCGGAGTGTACAATACTTCTGATCACCTAGCATGCTTATAACATACCATAGCAATCCACCGGTTAAAATTTCTCTGAAGCTTCTTTCCCCCTTGTAGATAGGGTCGAGTCGCAACATTCCGGACGGTTTACGGAGAAGTTGATACCATGAGAAGAATCCACCTTCGGCCCACTGCACACCCCATGAACACTCGCTAAGCGATGAAACAGCAGCCTTACCCCATCCACGTGGTAACGAATTACACGTTGCAACTCACAACCGACAAGTGGAAACGACGCACGGTAACTTGCGACGAGAACTAGCAAGTACCGCCGCCCTCTCAGCGCTCAGGCAACTGCGCAGATCACTGGAACTTCGTAAGTATGAGGTCATCTGAAGATTTTGTCGGATAACATGTTACGCTTCAAACCTTCCCCGAAACCACGGGGTTGTGTATTCAATGGGCTACCATGCATCAGACTGCATCGCAACAGGCTGTCAAAGTCCCATAGCATGAAACCGCATCTATCTTGCGCTGAACGGGGAAAATTAGTATTCGTCAAATAATCTTCTCAGGACGCGGCTCCAGGAGGGGAGAAGTCGACTTTAAATGTGCATTTCCTTGAAAAGTGCCCCTTACTTCCCAAGTTTCCACAACCCGTCTTTAATGGTCACAAGGCCCTCCCTCTTTGCGGCTTCCATAAAGTTCGCCAGCTGTTCGATGGTCCGGTCATAACCCGGTGCAAGCTTTAGCATGGCTTGTATGCGGTCCAGTCCAAGCGATCCCAAATTGGTGAGCATGCCTTCGATAAACTGCAGCAAGCATGAGCGAAAACACTAGAACTCGCTCGATCTACCCCACCTTCCAATATACCCGCATTTGCTCGGCTTGTTGCTGTTGTACGCTTATCACGGGAGGCAAATCTTCCCCTCCGATAGCTGCGGTGACATGTTACAAAGACAGTAACCAGTACAGAGACTGGCCGTACCTAGTTTCGGGGTGGTGTCTTCTGTAATATCCTCTGCCACAGAGAGCAGACGGAATACATTCTCACTGTCTTCTTTGAGGAGCCGCATATCGACCCAGGTGCCAAGCGCCTTCAAGGCCGCGCTGCGCGTCACCGTGCCTACGCGCGCCATGAGTTCGTCTACTGTCCATGTATCTGATAATGTCCAAGATATGAACCAGGACTCGAAGAAGGAATAATGTAGGACACACTCTTTTCAGAAAACAACTCGATGAATGCAGCCTCCAATGGCGGTACGTCTGCTTCGACAGTCCGATCATCTAGTTCGAGTTCTAACTGGATTCTACCAAGATGAGGATGCCAACGAAGAACTTTGTCTGGTTTAAAAGCGGAGAATTCCTTGGCATATTGTTCCTGCAAACTAAGGAAGTCCATGGTCAATAGCGAGCTGACAAGCAACCTCTTCTTGTGACGTACTCTTGGAACTGGCCAGGCATGACCATGTCGCTCACTTCCAGCGCTGGCCAAAAGTGACGAGAGATGATGGTCGGATGCATAACGTTCTGAGTTCAGAGGATAAAGATGTTTAGCTACCATAGTAAACCTGGATCGAATCTGTCGTGCTCACCGGCTTCTGTGACTGGACGTGTTGGTCTATCCTTCGGGAATCCGTCATATCGCGGAGCATGACCTCGCAAACTTGTAAAGCAGACTCGCCAAACCGGATTTTCAAAATTTCAAGGTTGCGTCGCTATCCTCGCAACAAAATCAACATGGTAAAAAGACTGTGTAGCGCTGGTCCCGACTCACCTCTCGGTCAAGGTTCCCGTCTTTCAGAGCGAGAAGGCGTTGTGCTAGTAATACTTGCAGCTCTTTAATAAAGAGGTCCTTTGAGTCGTAAATGCTGACAAGTGTGCTGATTATATCGCTCGTCTTGTTGGCACGGAAATCTTTCAGTCATTTGTTAAATCGAGTCGGTCGTACAACAATACACGCGTACCGGGCCCAGCATCAACGGGTTCCGGGGTCCACTCGGGATCCGCATAGTTCTCCACCTCGGGTTGTTGTAGTGGATGGATGGGCTCGTTGTCGTCGATCAATGAATCGCCACTCTCGCCATCCCCGACCAAACTGGCAACAATACACCGAATAGTATCGGGCCGCTCGCTTGACGTTTGTCGGCTTACTGACAGCTTCAGACGCAATCACGAACGCACCGGAGATACCGTCGTATGGGGTCGGCCACCTTGAATAAGAGTACACCAGGGGGGTCCACGATCCGCAAACATTTGATCGTTGACACGTATTGCAGTAGGATGTCTTTCGTGTCTGCACCAGGATGGAGAAGCCGCTTTCGATTTCTGTAGAAAAAGTGGGCGGGCAGCAAAAGCGCCTAACCTGAACCACCCACGCTCGTCTGAGAGACTGTACTAATTCTGCACGTTGATCTACGCGTTGCAGGCACTCCTAAGGACGTAAAGTAAGTACAAAACACACCAACAATTGAGAAGGATCCAGCCAACTTTCAGGTCGTTCAGCGCTGGCACAGAATCTGGGAAATCCACAATGATGTCAAATATTTCCTTCGTACTGTTGCGAGGCCTCAGATAGCGCCACGAGAAACAGTCACCAATACTCGTACCGCAGATCGCAGAGCGTTTTGTGCATGTGGAATTCAAACCTGGATCCGACTCCCTGCATCATAGTTTTTGCTTCCTCAGCTGCGCCAGGTCAGTTAGAGACAATAACCTCAAAGTTCATCGCACCGTTCGTCGCGCCCCTTGCAAAAGGCCAAATCATCCACGGTACTATCTTTTCAAGCATCCAGGAACGTAGTTTATGAAGCATGGGTTCAGACCATGCCCCTGCACATGTTTGGTGCACGTAAGATTCGATGTATTCGTATCCCACACTGGCTATAAGCGTTTCATAGCGTTCAATCAGACTCAGGGTGTCAAAAGCGTGCCACAGTGCACCATCACGTTGGTCAGAAGAAAGGGAAACGGTGCCGAGAAGCGTTGCAGCAACGAGGGACTTGACACCCCTTGCGAACGACGCAGGAAGGATAGAGAATAAGTGCGTTTGGAAGGACAATGTGTAGGCGGATATAATAGTTTGCCCCAGCCTGTTGAGAGCGGTCTCATGATACACACGAGGAAGGTGATAAAAGAATGACTTGCTCTGCGGGTGGTTTCCACGCGTTGTACCATTCGACGAGGCGGAAGATGAGGGCTCGTACTATTTCAGGATCAGATTTTTCCTGGCATGGCGTGAGGTTCCGTGTAGCAGCTGCAGAAAGCGCTTACAGAGTAAAGGTTCATGTGGGACTCCACTTCGCGCGCGATCAAGTGCTGGCTGTTGTGCAAGTCCTCTAGTATGACATGTAGGATGGTGAGCGGCATAATTATCTGGAGCCTTACCGAGAAAGACCTCCATCATGATAGGCAATCGTCTGCACTTGTTGATCGTGTCAAAAGCCATCCTGACCCGGCGCATGTCTGGTAGACTAAGTACAGTGAAAGTGACTATGACCATGATACCTTTACGCACCGTACTGGTGCCTCGGCTTGAGATCGTTCAAGTCACGAGGCTTCAGGAATTCCGTTGCCAAAGTCCATGCCTGTGAGGGTTGGTTGATTCAATGCTCTACTGCGTGATGCCTCCGAGCATACGCACATCGCTGAAGGCCATTAAACCCAATATCCCTGGTTCTGAGCGGTTGAGACGCGCGAATGAGTCTTGCCATTTTGCAGCTACTTGGGCTCGAACGGCATTAGATGCCATCCTCAGTGACGGCGCGTTTACTGTTGTACCGATTGACGGCGTATACGGTAATTCCAAAGCGGTGGTGCGCCTTTGGGCCCGAGCCCCGAGGCGCCACTTGTCCCCCGAATGTGCTATTTGGCCTGCCCACCACCACCACCAAGGTCGAATGGAAATCGTGCCGTTCGTCCCAACGCCGGATGATGTACCCGCATCTCCAACCTCTGACGTAGATCATTACCAGCAATTCTCACCCGCAAGGAAGCGTTTCCGTCATAGCTGGGATTCCACCACCATGATGGATTCGACTCGTTCTTCACCCGCTCCTAGTCAAGATAGCAGCAGCGAGCCACGCAGAGACAACAGATACTACTTCAGTGATGGCAGCTGTATACTACAAGTCGGGAACACCCTATTCAACGTAAGGGGTCCAGCTTTTCTGTACAGGTCAAGCGCTCAATCTATTCTTTGCAGGTGCATCGGAGTAGACTGTCTCAGGATGCGTCCTCATTCACTACGCTTTTCACTCTTCCCCAAGGTGACATACCTGAAGAGGGGACTTCCGACGAGAGACCAATCGTCCTCCAGGGTGACACCCCGGACGAATTCCGCAACTTCCTGTGGTCTCTTTATGCCTTGTGAGGTCCATGTCCCTGCCTTTCGCAGTATCCTAACCTTTGACAGGCCACACGAAATCATGATGGCCCGGTCCTCCCAAATGGATCTCAACCGTCTCGTAGACGTCGCGAAAGTAGCGAACAAATACTCCTTCAGGTCAACAGAATCCTGGGCTCTGGATGCCATTCAGAAGTATATCGAGAAGAAACCTTCTCCCTTATTTAGTCCCGTTTCGCCGGGCCTTCACTTCTCGCTCAACCCGCCGGCTTCCAGTCTACCTGATAGCAAAGCTCAGATATCTCGCCTTATCCGATTAGCTCAAACATGCAGTCATCAGAGACTTCTCGATACAATGGTGTCTCTACTTCGTCAACTCATGTCTACGTCCTTGCACTATTCCTATCTGGCTATGACCCTTGCAGATGAGCTTGACTTACGGGAGCTTCGTGGGCTGGCATACTTGGAAGTTTTGCAGCGTGCTGTCTTTTATTCTGTTCGGGATCGAGACGGCGAGAGTCTGGTGGAGGGTGAAATACAAGAGACCCCCGATGGGCTTGAACGCCTCGTCGTTAGTCCCATGCAACAACATCGTCTTCTTTCTGGACATTTTCGTCTCTGCAAGATATGGGAGAAACTGCGGGGCACACCCTTAACCTTTGAACACTCCCCATCATGCGGAACCAATTGGAATCAGCACGCGTGCACGCAAAACTGGGTAGACTTTTGGAAAGAGAGGACAAGGGCAGACGGTCTCCTTTCTCTCGACAGCGCAAATGTCCTTGGGAGACTCACATTCATCTTGAAGGAGTTCGAGAGGTGGGGCTCAGTCACTTACATGCACCAAGACTGCAAAGTAGTGGCGAAGCGTGCTATCCACGAGAAGATCAAGAACGTTCAGGAGTCGTTGCCAGATTATTTTTATGAAGGGGGGGAATATCTATCATGTACCAAATGAGGATTGTTGTTAGTCGCCTGTGTTGCTGTTCCGTCGTTTGTTACTATCATCATTTATTTTAGCAGTCACTCCTGATGTATTAGACATCAAACCTTTACCTCCCCCCTCATAGCGGTTCCAAGACTCAGAGTTATGTCAGACTCCTCGCGTTTCCTGTTCCATGGCCCATTGGAAATTTGAGGGGTATTGACCTGCGTGGGCATCATGCTACGCATCAAAGCATCGATATCGCTGTTCGAGGGTGCTTTCTCTAGTCCGACTTTAGAACCGCTCATGATTAACTGCTGGAAAACGGCATCTTCTTCCAACTGCCGGACGCGAGAGCGTAGGCCAGTCAGAATATTCTGAACTAGCACTGCAGGGAGAAAGCATTGAGGTTACTGTTACTAGCCTGCATTCGTTACGCAACCGACTGACATTTTTCTTCTGGGGAGTCTGGAGGGGGCCGGGGGTCTATTAACACCGGGCGTAGATTGTCCTCTTCCTCGATCTTGAGGTCATCGAGGTGCAATTTGGCCAACCATTTCTGCTCGAACTCCTCTTTGCTCAACTCTGTATCTGATTGAGACGTCTGATCCGGCTCATAGACTGTCCCTACAGAACTAGCTGGGGATGGAGGACGGATGACAGGGGGTGCATATGCCGGATCGCTCGCGTGGATGAGCTGGGCGTGATTTGGCATGGCCGAAAACAACACGTACACAGAAGGACGCGGTGTGACCTGTGACTTCGTTGATTAGCGTGTTCGTGACCTTGTCACGTGACCATTAGTCACAAACACGCCACTTAAAATTCTCGCGTTCGCGTTCCCCCCTTCCTCACTCTCATACCGTGTTCTCATCGCCATGGCCTACGTTTTCAAGAGAGGTCAGTGGACACTCTATCTGAAATATCAACGACCATCTCATCCTTTACCCAGATGGGTAAGGATTTGTTTTCTGGACGCGTCTTATGCCTGTTTATGGCGGTCGACATCATAGGCGGAAGGAGAAAGTACAGTTCGACAAGGTACCATATCTCCAGCCGCTTGCAACTACGTCAGCTCATTCGCGTAGATAACTGCTAGGATCAACAAGCTCTGCTACGGTCTCGACTCCGATTATGTCGATCCTATCGAGTGGGTCTCTCACTCCATTCGCCGAGGACAATTTTGACGTTACATAGGGTTGCCAAGAAAGTGATCGCTGGCGTATACCAGGGTGTCACCACCGTCGAGTTAGATGTACGTCATTTTTGTCGTCATGTTCAAGCATTGTCACAACTTTGGTTCTCCAGAACCTTGCTGCCGAAACTGCAGCCTGTCTAACAACGAAACACCCTGATTATGCCGTGCTTGCTGCCCGTATCGCCATTTCCAATCTCCATAAAGAGACGAAAAAGAATTTCTCTGCGGTCATGAAAGATCTCTACGAATATGGTCAGTTGGACCGCGATGGTGTTCCGCTGTCATTAAACCCTGTCCAGTGAACCCAAAGACTGGCTATCCAGCTAGTCTGATATCGAAAACAACATACGGTGTTATTCAAAAACACGCAGACCTTCTTGACTCGGCCATCATCTACGACCGCGACTTCAACTACAACTAGTACGTTACCTTCAGTCAGGTGCAAGCAAATCCTGACGTCAGCAGCTTCGGTTTCAAGACCCTTGAGAGGTCGTATCTGCTTCGTTTAAGTGGCCGTGTCGCTGAGCGACCGCAGCACATGATCATGCGTGTTGCCGTTGGCATTCATGGCGAAGACATCGAACGCGTTCTTGAGACTTACAACTTGATGTCCGAGCGTTACTTTACCCACGCATCTCCTACGCTCTTTAACGCAGGTACCCCTCACCCGCAGCTCAGTTCGTGCTTCCTCGTCTGCATGAAAGAGGACTCCATCGAAGGTATTTATGACACTTTGAAAACCTGTGCCATGATCAGCAAGACCGCTGGTGGTATCGGATTGAGTATTAATTGCATACGCGCGACTGGGTGAGGGGAAGTGAATTCATGCTCTGTACGAAGCTGATGATCGGCGATCCATCAGAACTTACATTGCTGGTACTAATGGCTACTCGAACGGCATCGTCCCAATGCTGCGTGCCTACGATGCCACGGCGCGCTATGTTGACCAGGGGCGGTAACAAGCGTCCGGGTGCTTTTGCTATATACCTTGAACCATGGCACAATGATGTATTCGATTTCATTGACCTGCGGAAGAACCATGGAAAAGAGGAGGCTCGTGCCCGAGACCTCTTCTACGCTCTCTGGATTCCTGACTTATTGTGTGTTGCTCTATCCACTTCTGTTCAACCCTCTGACACGATGCCAGCATGAAGCGGGTGGAGGCTAATGCAGATTGGTCATTGTTCTGTCCTCACGAAGCACCAGGCCTCTTTGATAGTTGGGGCGACGAGTTCGAGGCACTCTACGAGAAGTACGAACGAGAGGGGCGCGCTCGGCGTGTTATTCCTGCACAGAAGTTGTGGTATGCAATCTTAGAAGCACAGGTTGAAACGGGTGGTCCTTTCATGGTCTACAAGGATGCCGCCAATAGTATGTCATTGCACTGGACCGTCTCTCACTGGCTAACATTGCCTAGGAAAATCAAACCAGAAAAACCTTGGGACCATCAAGTCGTCCAATCTATGCACTGAGATCATCGAATACTCCTCACCGGACGAGGTCGCTGTTTGCAACCTCGCATCTCTGGCATTACCAACATTCATTTCTAATGGCAAATACAATTTCCAAAAGCTCCACGACGTCACGAAGGTCGTCACTCGTAATCTCAACCGTATCATTGACACGAACTACTATCCGGTTCCTGAAGCTCGTAAATCTAACATGCGACACCGTCCAATTGGTATTGGTGTGCAGGGCCTTGCTGACGCTTTTATGATCCTGCGCCTGCCGTTTGACTCGCCAGAAGCGAGGGAACTCAACCTCCAGATCTTCGAGACGATCTACCATGGTGCTCTCGAGGCAAGCTGTGAACTTGCCATCCAGGAAGGAACGTATGAGACATACCGTGGCAGTCCCGCAGACCAAGGTATTCTTCAGTATGACATGTGGGGGGTTACGCCCACCGACCTCTGGGACTGGTCATCTCTCAAGGAGAAGATTGCTCAGAATGGACTGAGGAATTCTTTGCTTCTTGCACCCATGCCTACTGCTTCGACCAGTCAGATTCTTGGCTTTAATGAGTGCTTTGAGCCCTACACAAGGTAAGGAAGTCGGTTGTTTGGCGATGAATGGCAACTGATGCCGCCCTCAGTAACATCTACACTCGTCGCGTGTTGGCTGGGGAATTCCAGGTTGTCTGCCCATGGCTTTTGAGGGACCTCGTCGAACGCGGTTTATGGAACGATGAGATGAAGAACATGATCATCGCCCACAACGGTTCTGTAGCCAACATCCCTAGCGTCCCTGACGACATCAAGGCTATCTACAAAACTGTCTGGGAAATCAGCCAGAAGAAAATCATCGACTTGGCAGCTGACAGAGGCGCCTTCATTTGCCAGAGTCAGAGTCTCAACATCCACTTACAGGCACCCACGATGGGCCAATTGACGAGTATGCACTTTTATGGATGGAAGAAGGGTCTCAAGACCGGAATGTACTACCTCCGCACCCGCCCTGCTGCGCAAGCGATCCAATTTACTGTCGACCAGAGTATTTTGAAGACTGCAAGGATTCAAGATGCTGATAACAAGGGTCGAACTGCTGCTACATCCTCCACGCCTGCACCCGTTCGTCCCTCAGCCCTCGCACCGGGGCAGTCACCTGCTGCAGCTCCTTCCACGAGCGAGAATGGTGTCCCTTCCAGCTCAGCGTCTACCGTGCCTTCCGCGTCCAGTTCGAGTGGTAACGGAGAGGTTGACCCAGAATATTCTGCAGCTCTACAACGTCAGAAGGATCGTGAACTTGCAGAAGCTCAGCTTGCATGTTCGTTAGAAAACAAGGAGGCTTGCCTGATGTGCTCGGGTTGAATGATCTGCGAAACGTTGTTTTCACTTTGCTACATATGTGTTTCATTTTTTGTCTCGTTCCTGTCTCACAATATCGGCACATCTCTGTCCTCATGCGTTGTAGTACCATGCATCCGTTGTTGTATGTCCACAGAATGAATTGAATCGCAATATTTACATGCACATCTATCTGCTGAAGTCTCCAAAACCGGCGTTGAATTGGGTTTGAAGGTATAACAAAAACCATTTTGAAAGGTATACAAAGGTCTGCAGCCGATTAGTGGCACGCACGGAATAGATACCACCCGTACAACCATCTGGAGGATGGTATACACGATACAATGTCTAAAACGTCCTGGAAAAAAAAATACATACGACTTGGGGGTCAGAAACGGTGGACCGTAAGAATGGCGATGCGACCGTCTTGAGCGATGGCGTGATTTATGCCTGGACATACAGATTAGAACCTGCTCCTGGACATCACAACCACACAGGTAACGCTGACCTTTGAAACCGGGTTCAAGCAAACCTTCGCGCCACTCTATGTCAGCCCTCCACCACATGTTATTCCAATAGCTGCCGGCGATAGCGTTCTCCACCAACATATCACGACCGATGTTGTATCCGTCTGGAACAATCATATGGTTCTTAGTGGAGTCCTGGGAAGTGGATGTTAGATAGAAATGTGCGAGAAGCCATGTTGAAACCCACCTTCTCCTTCGACACTCTGCCCGAAGGAAAACAGGATGAAGATCGCGAGGGATGGGGATGGTTGACGTGGAAACTTACGCGAGAAACCATGCGCCAGTGTTGGCCAATGTTCCATTCTGCTTCCAAGCACGGAAGTGATTTCCCCCTGAAAGCGGACCTCTTAGATCGTAAACATACCAATTCCAGAATGAGGGCTCACCAATCAGGCTCTCCCAACAGGTTCCCCACCTTGGAAAGTAATGTTGGCGTGCTAGGATATGTTCCGACTTCTTTCCATCACCATCGCCGAGGTCGGCTTTATGGACATGACCGTAATGCAAGCCGAGACACTCCTCAGAGAATCCAATGGATCTTTAGAAGGAAAATCAATCCAAGATAGTCGATGAAAGCGTGGGTTACGACATACTTATAATACATACGGAAGCCAGCGTCTGTAAGAATGAACGGATCCGACTGATTCGATATAATGACGTTCAATGGTTCGCCATATCTCGGTGTCGTGAACTAGAGCCGAGGACCATGGTTTCGAATCATACCGCAAGAGTTGAAACAGTACTCACGTCGATGAATTGTCCTCCCAGGATCCGTGGATCAGTCCAGCCGAGTTCCACCACCGGCGCCTGTACGGCGGCAGGGAGTGCGACTGGCTGTTGGCCTAAAGGAGTGGCCGGCGCCAAAGAAAGGAGGCTGGCGAGACAAAGGAGGGTCCTGAGCATGAGCGATGAGGAGGGGAACAGAGGGGGGGATTGGGTTGGAGTGCTCCGCTTTGTGAAAACTCCCGACAGCACTGCAGTGTCGTGGGCCCGGCATGTCCGTCTCTCTTTATCAGGGACCCACCTGTGCGCGGTGGGATAGTGGTCCCGGTCACGTGCACCCCATCACATAACTACAACGCCGTCTTGTGTTTTCTTCTGGGACAGGCGCAGCAACGACAAGACGGTGGAATGTCAACCGCAGGCGGGCTTGATGCTGCACACGGCTACACAGATGTTGACTTGAATGACGAACACCGTCACGAAGATAGCGATGCCGATGCCGAAACTGCTTCTCAGCAATCGGTGCAACTCGACCCTACTCACGCTTCATCTCTCCGCGCACTCAACACACCTCTGCGCGCACAGGAGTTCTTTGCTCGGAGGGACTCCCAAGGCGATTCAATTGAGATCGACTTCAACTCAGAACCAGATGACGTGAGCGATTCCAAGAGTGAGCTCGAAGCACCTCGCAGAGACTCCTTTGCTTCCCAGACCCTTCCATCGTCACGGGCAAACGAAGAAAAATCTAATTCTGCGCCCATAACCTATCCACCCACCCCTTCCTCCTCTGGCGTTACCGATTCGGATTCATTCGCCTCCGCTGCTTCGTCCTATTCGAAGAAGGCAAGACCTGAATCTATGCTACTCCAGCCCCCTGAGGGTCCATTGATTCTTGGGATCGCGCTCATTGATTTCAACCACCTGGTAAGCGTGTATCCATTTAAGAAGGATAGGTTTGTAGCCTACATGATGTGTAGGTTGGACCGAGGATCGAATTTAGTCAAGGTGATATCTTTGAAGACGAGGAAATTGCGAAAATGCTTCCGTTTCTGGCGCTTCCGGATGGTGCTCACTTGGTACATCTTTTTGATGAGTCGAACCAATCACCATCCTTACTTCTGTACAGTCGTTGGAGGACTACTCGTACTTCCACCTTGTTCCGAGCACACCAAATCCCAGCACGATATTCGGAATATCGTGAGTCGTTATGCGTAACGTCTGGCAAGAATTAAACCCTCATAGGTGTAACCGCCAAATAGCTACATCTGTTTTGCTCGTCAAGGACGTCGACGTGACGCGTTCTATCGTACAAAAGGCGGTAGTCGTTTTGGCAAGCAAACCGGTATTTGGTCCAATACGGTGGGTACTGGTGCTAAGCTGACACTTTTCCATCCGCTAACCAGAGGTAGAGATCGGTTGGGAGTTGTTACTAAGGCACTCTTTCAGCAAAGGTTGGTCTCTGTCTGTGTCTCGTAACTCTGTGGCCACCCACATGTCCCAGAGATTTCTCGGATACGAAAATTCTGGTAGAGTTTGGAAACTCTTTAGAGATGTCGTTGCGCACCCAGCTTACGGAGAGCGGCCTCTATATCGGTCGGTTGGGCATCATTCCATAGATACGTTCATACTGACGACCCAGTAGGCACGGGTTTGTAAGTGATGTTCACTTACTGGCCATCCTTTAGACTATACATATCGGCAGGAGGGCCCTCGTTCATGTGTTCCGGCAAAAAACACTTGTCATACTGAAGGCTCTCATTCTTCAGAAGAAGGTTCGTTTTCTGCTGTTACGCGACATCAATCTAACACTGTCCAGATTATGTTCTTCGGCCACCCGGTCGAAAGGCTTTGCACCTATCAGTATTCTCTAATTTCCCTCATACCAAGTGAGTTACACGCAAATTGTAGGAGGACAACCTAATTTTTCATAGGTCTTCTGCAGACGCTTGACGACTGTGGTTCCCCACCTCTGGCAGCCCGAGCACCTACGCTTTCCCGTCCTAACTCACTCAAGACATCTGACCGCAAGAGTATGCTGACTTACATGGGTTTGCCTTTAGATCTATTTGGCAAGGTAATACGCAGTCGCTTCCACAACGATAACGATGTTTCCGCTCATGCTATCGCTGTGCCATTCTCAGGATGCATTTTTTCAACCTTATTTACCCCTTCAGCAACTTGACCTTCTGAAAGATTCTCGAAGTTGGTTATGTGGGAGCACGAACACCATTGTCACACAACAAAAGGAAATTGATCTACTCATCAACGTTCGTTCTTGGAGCGTAGATTCGTATATCCTTAATCATACTCGCCTTACAGACCGAGACGGCTACCCTTGAATTCCGAAATCCCAGCCTCGAGCGGCTAGTGGCACTTACTCCAGCCGACCGCAAGTGGATGGATGAAATAGTTCGGGATGTTAACGATGCTTGGGATGACGCAGAGCCCGTGAAGCCTGCGTTGTGGTACGTTACAGGTTTCCCTCATCAGTAGCCCAACTGCGGGTCACTAATACGGGTCTTCACCTAGCTTCAAGGGTAGTGACGATTATCTTAGGGCCAAGGTAGAGTGGGCTCGCTCAGCAAATGTCAATTCCACACTACTTACACACATTCAGTTTGAAGAATACGTATCTGCAGCATTGGCCTGTGTGCGATATCGGGAATTCCTTGTGAAGGGAAAGAGGAACAATGTCATTATTGCTGGGACAGGTGAGTTTTCAATCTGTTGGGCCGCTTTAAGCAAACTAGAGTTTGTTGTTCCGGAAGGGGACACCAATTCCGTTGAGGACTTTAATTCTGTATGGTTGTCAGAGTTTACGAAGACCAATGCATACGAGGTATGGGATCGGTCAACAGACCCGATGTTATTCGACATCGTAGAACCGCGGTTAGTCTTGGCCACTTGCAGCACTGCATTTTAATGTGCTTATCTTTCTTACGCAAGGCATCCTTGTAACGAAAGACCGTCGGTTGTGGCTGACCTAGGATTGAGGCTCTCTGAAGGTATCCAGGACCTCAAATTAGAGCAACAACTTGCTCCAACCCGCGAAGCGATTTCAAGGACACTCACTGCGAGCTCAACCAATTTTTTCAAAGCTGTCGAAGGTGTTCGCGGTCGCTTGCAGCAACGCGTCGTCAGCTCGACGTCCGTAGCCTCTGATCTCTCCTCGACATCACTAAACACCTCTGCGGAGATATCCAAGTCCGAGGCCGACATGACACAATCGCCAGACACAAGCACCAAGAAAGACGTGGAGGTAATGAGTCAAACGTCGAGGGATTCCGTCGCAAGCCTCTCCTCGGGCAGTCGGTCTGTGAATGTGGTGCAGGCAGCAGCAGACACAAAGGCTGTACTGAGCTCCTGGGGAGCTGGGATACACTCACTATGGACAAGTAGGTCATCGCGGTTTTCGATGGCCCGCTCGAGCGTCATGAGCATCGCATCGCGGGAGTCAGTAGCTTCCCCAACAACCCCTGTTCCTAGCACCGCACACGGGGTGGCGTCACCAACGTCACCGACGCAGCAACGCACGACCGTGGATACTGTCCCAGAGTTATCAGAGCACAACGTAGGACAAACCGAAGATCACCCAAATCACGACGGAACTAGCGAACCAACAGGATTGGCGCTATGATCGTCGATTGTTGTGGACGATTTTTTGATTTCCCTTCTGCACATCCTACACTGTATACACTCGGTCTACTACCCATATTGATATACTCGGGCGTGGGCCGACCCCTACAAACCACATGTACGTACCGTATCATGCACTATTGGACTTACTCGGCAGACTATGCCACTTTGCGATTTGGTTCGGAAGATATATTCCGTAGATTACAACCATCGCGCCAGCAGTGAGGGGGTCTCTGAGGGTCCGCATTGAGTGGCGGTGGGACGGCCTCGAAAAGGCCAAACCCCACATCCGCAAGACGGCCAATTTACAGCAAATGTTTCCTACACTCTTGAATAGCTTTCGAATGTACCAAGCAGGGTTTCGTCAGCAGTAGTCCAAATAGAGCGACTGGCAGGTGGCCTCCGTTCCGAAGGCTATGTATGTGGATACAAGAAAGAGTGGTACGAAAGGGACACTTACAAACGCCACATGGAATGCTGGCTTGAACGCAACACGTAAGGTTGAGTAAAAACTCACGATACGCACTCCACTCCACATGCAAGATAAGGTTATATGGACATATCGCCTTTGAATTTCACGGATAGACCTGCCGAGGTAGCGCCACGCATTTGAAAGATCATTGCTGCATACTGTTCGGTTCTTCCAACTGGTCGGTACCTGTCTCCGAATACGGGCGCCATCATTTCGATCGGTGCGGAATGTGCTGGCAAAAACGATACATACTCCACGGAGCACTGCACCAGTGCTAAGGAGAAGATTGCATAACCCGTCGTGTCAGCCGCGACGGACAACTTGGGCCTTCACAGCTTCATCGTTGTAGTTCGCGCTGATCAGTATGTGGGGCGGTATGTCGGCACGTGCAAATATGTGTCATAAAGAGGCCGCTGGTCAGCATGGGCCAAAAAAAAAAAAATGCGGTCGCATCGGATTGCCGACATTGACGCAAGTTGGAAGTCTGCAGGGTCTTTTCTATCACAACGGGCCGTGCGTGTGCGCCCAGCAGCGTCTGTTTCAGTATAGCAGCTGTGTGTGTGGCCGAATTACACTGGCAGTGGCACGTGCGCAGCGTGTGTTGTGGTTAAGAAACACGGATTAAGTCCGCCGGCGAGGCTGATTGTCACCAAGTTGGAGTCCTTCTTCTCCTTCTTCCCCGCATCCTACCGGCCAAGAGCAGCAGCTGAAACACAGAAAAGTCTTAGAACGTTCGTTGGCCAGCACAGGAGGCTTGGCATCTCTTCAGGGTACCTCAGCTCACCAAGTCAGGTCATCAGGCTGCAACACGTTCGAGTATTCCGGGACGCTGTAGCACAGCAAAGCTTAACTGGTACTGGTACTGTAATACCCATATTACATAATACAAGGCCTACGACTCGAGGTTCAAGCCTTCTCTCCCCCCGGTTAAGGGCTTCGTGGTTGAAGGCGCGCATTCACTGGGATCGATCGGACTGGCCTGCAATGGCAACCCCAATTCGCAAGAAACGCAACTTCAAAGCACTTCAGCTCGACGTTTCCTTGTCAGCGACACCTAAGGACCCTCAGCCAGCCCCGATGAGAGCTGCACCGCCGGCGACAAAGACCAAGAAACGACCTCCCCCTATGACATTGAATGCCCCTAAGCTTGGGCAGGTCCCGGCTGCCAATGATGCCGACGGATGTCTGTTGCCAGTTACGAATGGCCTTCCATCTGCACCGGGTGGCGGTTCTGCGTCCGCCCGCAGAAACAACTATCATACAACTCTCTCGAACACACTTGCGAACTTGGACATGAACGCGGAAACGCGTTATGACCTCCGAAATGAGGATCTCAAGGACTTGATGGAACTCGGCCATGGCAATGGCGGGAGTGTCAAGAAAGTCGAGCACATCCCTACGAAAACCATCATGGCCAAGAAGGCAAGTATTACCCGCCTTGCTACTGTTCCTACTGACATTTTGTATCCGGTATTTCATTAGATCGTCCTTATTGACGCAAAGCCTTCCGTGCGCAAGCAAATCCTGCGCGAACTTCACATTATGCATGACTGTAACTCTCCATACATCATCTCGTTTTACGGCGCGTTCCTATCCGACCCCAACATATGCATTTGTATGGAGTACATGGACAAAGGTTCCCTTGATGGTATCTATAAACGAATCGGGGCAATCGACTTAGATGTGGTTGGCAAAGTTGCGTTGGCAGTGTTGGAGGGCTTGACTTACCTTTATGACGTTCATCGCATCATACACCGAGGTTTGTTTCATCTTTTTCCCTAATTCTGCTTCTTTTTGATGTGATATCAATCCAGACATCAAGCCTTCAAACATTTTGTTCAATTCGCAGGGTCAAATCAAGATATGCGACTTCGGCGTATCTGGGGAGCTCATCAATTCCATAGCGGACACCTTTGTGGGCACATCAACATATATGAGTGTGCGCACCACGTCGCTTTATCTTCAATTTATCTTCTCATATCTGTACAGCCCGAGCGTATACAGGGCGCTCACTATACTGTCAAATCTGACGTCTGGTCACTTGGCATTTCTCTAATAGAACTAGCCCTGGGTCGTTTTCCCTTTTCCGAATCGGATCCAGACGACTCAGATTTGTCAGACCTGGAGGGAACGCTGTCACCGAACACGATTGGTATACCCACCAAGAAAGAAAGAGAGCAGAACGCGAAGAAGGACAAGAGGAAGAGCAAAGGCGTCAGTTTACAGGGTGGTGGCATGATGATGAGTATCCTTGAGTTGCTTCAGCATATCGTCAACGAACCCGCTCCTCGATTGACTCCTGAAGGGCGGTTCCCGAGGGAAGCGGAAGATTTTGTGGACAGCTGTTTATTGAAAGATCCTGACGCACGGAAAACACCGAAAGATCTTCTGGTATGTCATCGTTTGTATTCCCTACCACGCCGCCTCACATTTTGCAAGAAACACCCCTGGATAGAACAGGCACGGGTGTCAACTTTTGATCTTGAAGCTTGGGCTAGCACGTTTTGAACAGATTCTCCCTATTGGTTGCACGATCCCTTATTGACATCCATACTCTTTGATTCCCCATGTCACCTGTTATTTGGTACTTGTCGCTATTGCACGTCTTTATTTCATCCTGTCAGCCTTTTGTATTATAGCGACACCATGAAAATCTGGGTACAGACACGCCGGTCGGCCGCTTTCAAGCATCCCTTCTCGTATGGCAGATGTCTATTGGTGGGTACCGTCAAATTGATTGACACCAACGTTGTTGCAGGCAAGTCATCTCCGCACAACAAGACAACCACAATCATTGATTTGGCATAAGGTGGAAACATCAAAATGGAACAACACAACTCAAGACAGATGAGTTGACGTTTCTTCTGGCAAACTAAGCTGAAGTGAAACATGTGTGTCACACCTGTGTGTCACCATTCACGTTACATATTAGTAACAAAGATGTGACGCGATCTTCGTTACTAATTAGAGGGAGAATCTAATACTACGGTGCTGCAGCACTTGCTGCAGCACTCAGCACTGACTTAGTGGTGAGAAAACTACGAGCTAGATAGGGCAAGATTAGATCAGCTGATCCACTAGTAGATAAGAGCGCAGCATTATATAATCGTTGCGCAATCTGCCGAAACAAACTCCGGTACCGCCTCCCGACAACATCGCCTCTGCCCACTGTTTCCCACGATGTCAGGACTGTCGTGCTCGCTGTTGCCCACGACGAGCAACGTATCTCGCTTGATTATGGGCCAAATTTAATGCGGTTTTCTTTATATATTACTAGCACTGCACTATTAGCACGATAGAAAATGTTAATTAAGGTAAAAATGTAATACGGGGTACTATTGGGACACGGTCGAAAATCAACCACCCGGGCATTCCCGGAATTATAGTTCCGACGCGGGGCTGTGTCAGGTACAGTGTCCGACTCTAAGCGGAGTTTGTACTTATCTCTTATCGTCTTCCTCGCTGCTTGCAACGATGAGCACAACGCTGTGGCCGTCGTGCTGCTCGACGACTATGCCCCCTCGTTCCAATTGGTCGCCCGCATCGATTTTCACGCAACAGCTGGCCCCGTCAACGTCGTTTTCGCCCATGTAGCCGTGCGTCAACGATCTGCAGCGTAGAGCGAGTACGCGCTCTCTCGTTTCCTACGTTGCAATGGTGATACAGGTATGTCCCTTTTCATCGCGTTTTACTTCAACTCAGACTGTTCTCATAGCCGTGTCGCCCGTACCCATGCAGTACAAGAGGTTGCCGCCAGGCTCCTCGTCATCGATCCTACCGAAGTCGCTGAGGCCAGCATGTAAGTCGAGATTAGCTTTATTCCTTCCATACCCTTGCTTCGAAACTCACTGACTGTCGATAGGCCTGCGTCTAGCCCCACCCTCTGCTGCTACTATCGAACGATCCGCGCCGCAGGTCAAGCACGTTGACGACGAGGCTAGTATGTAAGTCGCACGAGTTCTACTTCATGAGAAATCCTTCCGTACCATTACTTCGAACTCACTGAGCAACAGATTTGTGTTCGGATCCCCCCCTCCCCTCCCGCCCCCACCCGTGCTTCAACGATCTGCAGCGCAGATCAAGCACGTCGACGAGGTTATGATATGTAAGTCGGACGAGTTTCACTCCCGAAAAATCCTTCCGTATCATTGCTTCGAACTCACTGGGTGTCGATAGATCTACATCAGGCTCCCTCCCCCCCCATTTCCGTTCTTACTATTAGTCGTGCACGAACAATCTGTGCTGCTGATCCAACGCGTCGACGAGGAGATTATAATATGTAAGTCGGACGGGTTTTTCTCCTGAAAAATTCTTCCGTATCGTCGCTTCGAACTCACTGAGTGCCGATAGATCTACGTCTAGCTCTCCCTCTCCCCCTCCCCCGTTCCTACTATTAGCCGCGTACGAACGATCCGTGCTGCTGATCAAGCGCGTCAACGACGAGGCTAACGTGTAAGTCGGACGAGTTTCACTGATGAAAAATTCTTCCATACCATTGCTTCAAGCTCACAGAGCAACAGGCCCGCGCGTTCGGGTGCCCCTTCCTCCCGCTGCTACCCGTGCTTCAACGATCCGCGGGGCAGATCAAGCACGTCGACGACGAGGTTAATACGTAAGTCGCACGAGCTTTACTCTGGAAAAATCCTTCTGTACCTTAGCTTCGAACTCACTGAGCAATAGGGCTGTGTTCGCCCCCCCTCTCCTGCTCCCACCACGCTCCGACGACCTGCAGCGCAGATCAAGCATGTAGATGATAAGGGTGGGATGTAAGTAGGAAAGATCTACGGTCACTCGTCCACACGGCAACTCAGGCGTCGTGAAATCAAAATTCAGTTCTAACCTTCCACCACGGACGTTCGGCGCCAGTCTGCGCATTGTAGTATGTCTATTAATGTCTTGGTTTCCGTCTATCATGGTTGCCTGACCGGTCGTCCGAATACTAGATGCTTTACCTGTTCGCCAGCGCTACCCGGCCCTGCCTAGGTGTATGATCATCATGTCATGCCGTCATGAGGCACTCGTATCACGACATTGTACCGGTGAAGTGCCTACATAGCCACATGATATATGTATATAACGCTGCGATTTTTTTTTTTTCAGATTGCTTACAGACCACGATGAAGAATAAACGGCGGACGGCGTCGAATCGCGTTAGAATGAGTGTTTTATCATCACCCTGACCGTTCGTCCGAATACTAGATGCTTTACCTGTTCGTTAGCGCTACCCAGCTCTGTCTAGGTGTGTGATCATCATGTCATTCCTGCAAAATCCTTCCGTACCACGGCTTTGAACTTACTTGAGCAACAGAGCCGCGCTCTGGCCTCCCCCCTCCTTCCTGCTTCTGCTCATCTACAAATGTTAGGCTACAAGTGTTAGGCGTCAGAGTGGCCGGCCATTTCACGCTTAATGGTCACCTCTTCCCTGTATAGTACGTGACAGGACTTGCTGAGCACTCAAAGAATTCAAAAACCGTAGGAAGCGGATGCTGTAATTCGTCCAGTTTGCAGATAGGCTTGTGCATCAAACGATCTGCTGCGCAGATAGGTATGTGGATGCTGACGGCAGTGTCAACTGATTTACGTTCAACTTCCCCCAATGTCCACACGCCATTTAGTCTCGTCTGTCGTTCCTCGGCTACCTGCCGTTCTGTGGGTCCTCTGTAGCGTACCGTA
Organism: Pisolithus thermaeus; assembly: GCA_024663475.1. Classification (NCBI taxonomy): domain Eukaryota; kingdom Fungi; phylum Basidiomycota; class Agaricomycetes; order Boletales; family Pisolithaceae; genus Pisolithus; species Pisolithus thermaeus. The sequence continues at coordinate 232,537 of JANFAF010000094.1, forward strand.
GGTATTGTTGTGCTTACAGTAGAACGTTAACCTTGCTACGGAATCACGTTGTTAATTGTATTGGAAGTTCTTCTAGCCAAAGTAACTGATAACTAATTCCAATAACATTCTGCACTCAGTCCGAGTTTGAGTCAGCACTTGTAGCTGAGCATACAGAACTAGTTCTAACATGTGTGGTTGAAGCCTTTATTGTGCGAGTGCGACGAGGCTGGTAAACTGTTTCCCCTCGTGCCTGACGCTCCTTGTTGTGGATGACCCTTGCCCTAAGTTCTTCATCTGTCAGTCTAACCCATTTGCAAGTCTCTGAATTCAGGGCATCAAGTAGCTTCTCCACCTCTGCCCGGCCACCAATCTTTGAAGGGTTCCGCACTGCACCTGAAAATGGCCAGCCTGTCAGCATAACACCATAGCGCTCAACAATTTGACGCTCGTAGTTAGTATAATTCATTTTGACGTTAGTTGACACTTTCTTCTTCGTCAGTAAGTAGTCTGTGACATATGCATTTCATAAGATTATAATATATGAAAACTATGGGTAAAGACCCACCAAGTTCCTCCTGAATGAGGGCACGGCACTCGCTGATTAGTTTGTTGAGAGGGCGTTGGTACTTAGTCGTGTTGGGCATGTCTTGACATTTAAAAAATAGATTTATACATATAAAACTCAATGACAAGCAAGGGAGACATACCAAGTCCACTGACGACCCAAGACTCGAGACGAAGTGCTAGGCGACGCGGTTCAATGTCCAGAACAGTCCGAACAAAATTCTCTGCTTTTTGGGTGAAAAAAACCTTCGGCTCCGAGAGGTCTTCGACTGTTCCTCGGACAGCTATATAAAATCCTTCTAATCCGGTTTGCGCACACAGGGCAGTCCACTGGCATTCCAATCGTAGTGTGAAAACGTTACAGAAAAAAATAACCTTACCTCCCGGTCCATGTTTGCAAAAGCAGCAGAGACAGTGTGGCTGACGGCCTTGGGGTTTGAACGCGCGATCACGACCTTCGTATCTCGAGCAACCTGGACTTCGGCATTATAAGCCTCTTGCTGCGCCGGTGTCAAGTTCTTGTAGGCAACTAGTAAATCGTCTTTGTTTTGTGCCACAAATTGCGTGAGTTTGACACGATCACCTCGGTCGCGGCCTGTGGAAGAAAATAATGACTAAAAGTGATAATATTCGATGGTGAGCTGGATCTCTACCGGCATTAACCTCGCGAAGCTTTGCTCTGATGAACGCATTCCACGAGTTGATGCGTCGGCGGTCGCGGAGGTTCTGACCCATTAGGAGCTGGACGCGAGTCCACTTAAGAGACCTGGAAGCGCAGAAGAATAAGTTTAGGCGGCAAAGAGTCGAAGTGCACATACCGTCCATGAGTCTGAGCGATGTCCCTCGCCTCTTGGGCATAAGCCCCCCGCGCGCTAGCAATATCACTGGCAAGTTTCATTTGCCTAGCGCGACGCTCCTCCTTTTGACCGCTGCTGAGCTTAGGACGTACACGCTTACCATGTAGAGTAGTTGTGCGAGCCATCTCAGTGAAATGCCGGACTGAAAATGTAAAACCACACCATTTTATATCCTGGATGGAGGGGAAGGCACACCATAAATTAGGCGAGAGTCGAGACCAATGATATTACAGTAATCTATTCTGTTTTGCTGTGGGCTAGTGGTCAGGGTGGTGCAAAACCTGACCAGGCACGAATATATAGGCTTACCTGAGTAACATTTACCTCGGGCCAGAGGATGCAGAGCCAACGCAACTTGCGAGTGGTGCTATGCATCGGAGCCGAGCAGAGGAGTGGTTACGGCCAATCCAAGATCACTGGCGTCATCCGGCATCCGCCCGCTAGAAATAGCTATGGTATGTAGGCTGTCAGTTGCGCGCCGTGTCTGACACCGGCAGTTTTTACATCAGCCACACATCCCGGTTCACTAGACACTGGAATGGGTTCGATGTTCAGTATCTGCGGTGGGGGACGAAGTACCTCTCGGGACGCACCTTTCCCCGCGAGAGGGGGAGCGTTAGTTGGTAGAGATAGGCGTGATAATCCCTCTTCACGAGATACCTTGAGGGACCAACGAAGTCAACTCGCCGTCCGTTCTTGGGGCCCAACGACAGCCACTGGCCTTCTATCACAAGCCACCCAGCACGTCTCAAATCCCGCAAGCCGCTCGAGGTGCAGCGATAGCTCTTCAATGTTGCTTCGGTAGCCATTCCCTGCCTGCGATAGGCCGGTTGGCTGTATTGCTCACGGACTTGCGAACGAACAACAGAAGACACGGGCAACAACCGCCTCCAGCCTGCATTGAGACTCGTTGGTGTCAATTCCCCTGTGAGTTGTAGAGTTAGATGTCATCCCCAGTGCGTCAGAGAGAATAACTACGTACATTACTCGGCGAGGTCTCGCAGGCGTGACTCCAGCCTTGTCGGCTGCATTGCTCACGGACTCGTGGACTCACAGCATAAAACATGCATAATAACAGCTACCACGATGCAGCGAAACTCCCGAGGCTGGGACGTTTCCCCTCTCAACTCCAAACGCGTTAGCTGTAGATGTCAGTCTCGAATTCTTCTACAGCCGTACCACCCAGTAGCATTAGGCGCTACCCTCTGGATGCGTTAGTGTGAAGGATCACTTGGAAAGATGGAAGAGGAGTGGCGCAGCAAGTGAGACGGGCTTGTGTATCAACGAATTCAGTAGATAGTTTCAATGGTAAATTAACCAACTGACCGCCGAATTTCGTCACCTGCCGGTAGTGCTCGTTTTGACCGCGAGATGCTGGATGTCGATGAGTCTGAGTTCAGAGGTATCAGTAATGCACTGGTGGTGCGAGGAAACACGTTGATTACCCATGACAAGCCTTGTCAGATTTTCATGAGGTTGCACTATATCGAACTGCTCTCATTGTGGTGGACGCTTTGGTGCCATTCCATCCCGACCTGTGTGAGCTGAGCGGCGGTCAAAAAGACGTCGACAGGATGGCGGTTTGAGGAAAAACATGTCGATGTGATAAGTCTTGTTGCAAGTTTGAGGAGAACGCACTGATAAGCCTCGTGGCAATCCTCGTGTCGTGCTTCATCGATGCAGCGGACCGGCCTCGGTGTTATTCACGTTGGCGGTTTGAGGAAAACGTGTTGATTGCTTATGATAAGCCTCGTGTCATGTTTCATCGATGCAACGGATGCTTCGGCGCCATTCTATCATGAGTGGGATGAGCCGGGAGTGGCGTTCAAATAATGATAATATTAGCATGTGTAGTGAATGTTTGTATGATTGTAACTTAGAACTACATGATATTCTATGTAATCCCGCCAGCTAGGTCCCACTGTAGTCGAATGCACGTCCATACGAGTTGGTGGAATCCTTGCAAGAGTAAGATGCTCGATCATGGACGCTTTAGAGCCACTCTATCCCGAATTGAGTAGCCATGAACATCAGCACGATGGGGCACCATGCCGTCGCAGATGTTCGTATGATTGTATTGTAGAACTCCCTCTCGCAATTCCTTACTGACGAAACACAACAAAAGTTGCATTATAGTAGTGTACTAGACATGTCATCTAATACTGTGGTACCCGATCCAACGTATCTCCAAGACGGAAAGCTTCGCCGTCGTCGTCGTCGCTATCGTCCTCTTCGTATTCGTCGCCAGTTCCATCGCCCGTGACTCGCGGTTGGTATCCAATAGGTCTACAACCCGTATAACCGGGCATCTCGTATATCTTCTGCAACTGTGCGCGATGAAAATCATTGACACGAACTCTTTCAGCGTACATTGACTCCATCTCAAAGGCGAGCTCCGACGACCCCGAATCCCGAAATCCTTGTGCAGCGACCTTCATCCGCTCACCATCGAAATCGAGCCATGCTTGAAGTCTTCGAATCTCGACATTGAGTCGAGTAATCTCCTCTTGTGATCGCTGAAGCTTGTAGTACTTCATCATCATCTCACGATTATCCGGTAAGGCCCACGGCTTCTCCAGTATCTCGTAGTGTGAATGTTTCAAAAGCGAAAATTCTCCTAGCAGGCTGTAGCCGATCACTTCCGCATAGTCAAGCTTAGGGCGCGGTGGACGTTGACGAGGTGCTAATTTATTATATCGCTCGAGAGCGGCGCGGATGGCAGCCGAACGCCTGCTAATTGCTTTAGAAATGTGCTTACGCATCTTATAGCCTACACGCAGTTCAGCAATTTATGTTACCCGTTCGTTTGCACATACCCGTTTTCGCGAGGTTGGCCTTTGAGAGTTCAAACATTCGCTGCACAACCAAACCTTCAAGTTCCTCTACCGCGCGAATGAAGGCACGGTGCTTCGTGTATTCACGGGCATTGATGTACTCACGGTGCAGAGGAGTCCAGCAGTCGGTGATGTTGTGCTGGCGTTCGAAGTTGGCCACGACGTTCAGCTGCAGCTGATACTTCCGGAGTGCGGAAGCATACTCGGCATTGATAGCGTTCGTCCCTTGCCGAGCGCTTTCGTTAAGGCCTGCTGTTGAAGTAAATTCAGCGGGTGTATAGGTAAGATACGGAACCTGGGTGACGCTGCCATAAGTTGCTCTATACGATGCGTCAGGGTCAGTTGCGCAGGAGGGAGATGCTGTTACATACTCTGCGAAGTTCAATTTTTCTAGCAGTTCAACATACTGCGTCGCGATCGAGGTAGTGTCTGACTCCCCCGCACATCGCTTCAAGTATTCAAGTTCCTCTCGATGCCAGGACTCGAAATCGTCGTCAGTGATGTCCTTACTGCGCTTGAATCGCTCTAGTTCCGCCAGGTGGGTTTGGATAATATACAGCGCCTGCTTGTAATTATTGTAGAGGAATCGACCTGCCGGAAGAAATCTAAATCATATTGGATCATGACTCGGCACAAACCTTACTTAGCTCGAGATATTTATCCGAATCCCATTGGCTGAAATGGAGATCTAAGAATTGTTTCCAATGGAACTCTGATGCGTGACGTATGAGTGGTGCCGTATTATTAGAACTTGAGAATATGCGCTCGCAGGTTTCTAAGTCTTCGTTGCCGAATCCTACCTGATAAAGTGGGTGATTCTCCAGTTGACACAAACGATTGTGGGCGAATCCGTGGAAGGCGTTGACCACTACCTTCAGCCGTTTTTCCTGCACCTCGTTTCCGAGTGAGCTTGAGGCGATCGTCTTCTTAGACGCACAGCCCACATCATGCCCAACAGCTTGGTCTTCCCCACAAACGTCGAGCAACCGACTAACAGCCGCCAATCCATACTTCGCGCTATGAGCGACGTGAGTGCCTGAATAACAAATTGATGAGTCACGTACAGTTCTCCACTTCGTTTCATTTCCGCGATACACTCTACGAAGCCGTGACGGCAGGCCATTACAAAGATACCGGTTTGTTCGAATACTTGAATTTGATTTTCTTCGATGGCCTTTGCAGCGGTCCAGTTGTCAGTGCAAGTAGTAAACCGCTTTTCTCTGGCAGCCTCGCCTGGCCTATCCCGCACTTCGTCCTTAAACCTCTCCACCTCAGCGTGAGGAATGAAATAATCGCTGTGAAATAATCGGGAGTCTGCAGATCCTGACCCATCCAAGCGCTTGGCAGATTGATTGCCATCCATACTGTGTAGCTGCGCAGGGCTCAACGGAGGTTCATCAGGTTGCTGTAATGGCTGTTAGGCGCATGGCGGACTCCAAAGAACTGCTCTAACCTCGAATGCACACGCTGGGCAAGCCCCACGTAATTTCCACGCAGGTCCATCACGGCCCAGAGCCTGCTTAAGTAACGTATGCACAGATCGGAGGATATTAAGATAAACGTCGAACGCGGCAGAGAGTTGAGCGCGGAGGTGGTGAGAATACGTGATCTAGAATACAGATTAGATTGAACCTTGTACGACCATAACCCACTTACGTTTTGCAAGGCACAAAGCACCTTCATCATTGCTTGAAGACTAAACGACGACTGGCGGCGTCGTATCTGGTGGTACAGCTCAAGGCATTCTAACCTGATTGCAATGCGAGGTTGGGAAGGCGAACACCCGAGTAACCCTACGCGTAGTAAGGCCGCGTTTGCGCTCTCATCAGCTTTCTGGATCACGTTAACATGCCGCTCGTACTCTAGACTGTCAGTACTAGAGCACCCTACCATTAGTTAATTATTGCTTACTTACAAAAGACACCGATGACATCTACGTGAAAGACGTGGTCGCCAGCCAGCTCCTCGGGTCCATTATGCTTCCATGCCAGATAGCGATCCACCAGGGTCGGCAACTGTGCTTGCCACGCTTGATGGGCATGTCTATTGCGCTGTGCACGAGGGCGCGTATCATGGCGGCGATGGGACCGGGGTTGACTGTATAGATTTTAGAGAAAGTTTCAGGGTATATTGGCCAAGGCGAGATCGAACGCACGAATGCATGAATGGCTGAAAATATTTCGAGTACACCGGATGGGCGTCGTCGAGCTCGTCGTCGAGCTCGTCATCGTTATCTTCGTCCAGTGGTGGTAGTCCAATGGTGCCCCGATCACCGTCGCTGTAATCCAGACCACCGTTTGAGCCGCAGTCGAGGTCATCTGTATCACCAATCTCCATGCATGCTTCTGCCAGACGCGCTCGCATGGACCGGGTATTGGCTAACTAATCTTCGGCAAGAAGTAAGAACAAAGTTGAGATAGCGTACCTCGTGCCTCCTCCTGTTGCTTTTCTCGCACTAGCCTTGCCCTCCGAATTTGCGAGATTGACGCGGTGCTCGTAGTGAGAGAGAGCGATGATGATAAAACACTCATTCTAACGCGATTCGACGTCGTCCACCATTTACTCTTCATCGTGGTCTGTAAGCAATCTGAAAAAAAAAAAGAAAAAAAAAAATCGCAGTGTTATATACATATATCATGTGGCTATGTAGGCACTTCACCGGTACAATGTCGTGATAAGAATGCCTCATGACGGCATGACATGATGATCATACACCTAGGCAGGGCTGGGTAGCGCTGACGAACAGGTAAAGCATCTAGTATTCGGACGACCGGTCAGGCAACCATAATAGACGGAAACCAAGGCATTAATAGACATACTACAATGCGCAGACTGGCGCCGAACGTCCGTGGTGGAAGGTTAGAACTGAATTTTGATTTCACGACGCCTGAGTTGCCGTGTGGACGAGTGACCGTAGATCTTTCCTACTTACATCCCACCCTTGTCGTCTACATGCTTGATCTGTGCTGCAGGTCGTTGGAGCGTGGATGGGAGCGGGAGAGGGGGGGGGGGGCGAACACAGCCCTATTGCTCAGTGAGTTCGAAGCTAAGGTACGGAAGGATTTTTCAAGAGTAAAGCTAGTGTGACTTACGTATTAACCTCGTCGTCGACATGCTTGATCTGTCCCGCAGATCGTTGAAGCGCGGGTAGCAACGGGAGGAGGGGGCACCCGAACGCGGGCCTGTTGCTCTGTGAGCTTGAAGCAATGGTATGGAAGAATATTTCATGAGTGAAACTCGTCCGACTTACACGTTAGCCTCATCGTTGACGCGCTTGATCAGCGGCACGGATCGCTCGTACGCGGCTAATAGTAGGAACGGAGGATGGGGAGAGGGGGGGGGGCTAGACGTAGATCTATCGGCACTCAGTGAGTTCGAAGCGACGATACGGAAGGATTTTTCAGGAGTAAAACTCGTCCGACTTACACATTATAATCTCCTCGTCGATGCGTTGGATCAGCGGCAGATTGTTCGTGCACGACTAATAGTAAGAACGGAAATGGGGGGGGAGGGAGCCTGATGTAGATCTATCGACACCCAGTGAGTTCGAAGCAATGATACGGAAGGATTTTTCGGGAGTGAAACTCGTCCGACTTACATATCAGAACCTCGTCGTCGACGTGCTTGATCTGCGCTGCAGATCGTTGAAGCGCGGGTGGGGGCGGGAGTGGGGGGAGATCCGAACACAAACCTGTTACTCAGTGAGTTCGAAGCAATGGTACGGAGGGATTTCTCATGAAGTAAAACTCGTGCGACTTACATACTAGCCTCGTCGTCAACGTGCTTGACCTGCGGCACGGATCGTTCGATAGTAGCAGCGGAGGGTGGGGCTAGACGCAGGCCTATCGACAGTCAGTGAGTTTCGAAGCAAGGGTATGGAAGGAATAAAGCTAATCTCGACTTACATGCTGGCCTCAGCGACTTCGGTAGGATCGATGACGAGGAGCCTGGCGGCAACCTCTTGTACTGCATGGGTACGGGCGACACGGCTATGAGAACAGTCTGAGTTGAAGTAAAACGCGATGAAAAGGGACATACCTGTATCACCATTGCAACGTAGGAAACGAGAGAGCGCGTACTCACTCTACGCTGCAGATCGTTGACGCACGGCTACATGGGCGAAAACGACGTTGACGGGGCCGGCTGTTGCGTGAAAATCGATGCGGGCGACCAATTGGAACGAGGGGGCATAGTCGTCGAGCAGCACGACGGCCACAGCGTTGTGCTCATCGTTGCAAGCAGCGAGGAAGACGATAAGAGATAAGTACAAACTCCGCTTAGAGTCGGACACTGTACCTGACACAGCCCCGCGTCGGAACTATAATTCTGGGAATGCCCGGGTGGTTGATTTTCGACCGTGTCCCAATAGTACCCCGTATTACATTTTTACCTTAATTAACATTTTCTATCGTGCTAATAGTGCAGTGCTAGTAATATATAAAGAAAACCGCATTAAATTTGGCCCATAATCAAGCGAGATACGTTGCTCGTCGTGGGCAACAGCGAGCACGACAGTCCTGACATCGTGGGAAACAGTGGGCAGAGGCGATGTTGTCGGGAGGCGGTACCGGAGTTTGTTTCGGCAGATTGCGCAACGATTATATAATGCTGCGCTCTTATCTACTAGTGGATCAGCTGATCTAATCTTGCCCTATCTAGCTCGTAGTTTTCTCACCACTAAGTCAGTGCTGAGTGCTGCAGCAAGTGCTGCAGCACCGTAGTATTAGATTCTCCCTCTAATTAGTAACGAAGATCGCGTCACATCTTTGTTACTAATATGTAACGTGAATGGTGACACACAGGTGGTGTGTCAAGCACCCGGGATGTAAAGGATAACCACCCACCACAACCGTCCACTCAAAAAAGCCCTATGAGCCGTAGCAACACCAATACTCGTATGCCGTATGGCCATTGATCGTGCAAGATCGTCGAGTCTCAAATTGTGGGGCGTCGGAGGGACACAGTTCCCCGCAGCCGTTCCAAAACCCGTCACACCACACGGTTTTGGGCACTAGGTCGTCGGCACTGCGTTCGGCCGGAGCCGCTGCACCATCCGTTAATATAGGAACTGCCAAAAGTGTTGCGACGAGACTGATCAGCGTTCGTAGCAGGGTCACTTTCATCCTGACTGGAGCGACATCCTACTTGTCAGCGTCCTCGTCCGTCGTAGTCATATATCAGTATGCAATAATCTCACCTGTACTAAGCCTGCCCAGAGATTTGTGGACCCCAGAATGGCGTCAAGACTGTTATATACTGACTGCAGGGGACTAACCAATGCGAGTATCACCATGGGAGCGTGTGGGCCTTGTATAAGAACAAAGCTGGAACAAAGCTTGACATGTGAGGACAGTCCCACTAATCCAGTTCTGGAGGTGGTTTTGTTGACAATTCGTTATGGAAGGCCGAACGGGAGCAAACGAATACCTTTTACTGTAACCCCTCACACGTTCAACCAACTTCGGTGTGAGCGCTGAACTTCTGAAGCGCTGATGTGTCTTACTGCTTACAGCGTCCGACAGGCTTGTCCGCGGCGCTAATACCAAACGTCCAATGATCGTCCGGTAGGCAGTCGTTATGATACGAATGCATGCATCGCATCAGGGAGTCCAATCTCCAATAATGGCACATTTAAAGTAATGTACAAGTGTACAGGACACACTTCTGCGTGTCATACCTAATAGCACAATATGTCACTTACGAGGTAAGCCATAGCAAAGACCTGAGACGTAATAGAAATCGTGTGGATGGACGTAATCGTAGCTGAACCATGATATTCAATTATATACTTGGTCGTGATTGTATATGGCGCGCGGTTTGTACTTGAGCGGTGCATAGTCCATGCGCAGCTTCACAGTGTGGTGGAATATAGGTCGGTGGTATGGGATTATTCGGCCCTTGCCTAGGTGAATGCTAGAGAATAATTAGCTTTGCCCGTGAAGGTGGTCACAGAAAACCCACCTCCATCTTTCATGCCACCTGCCCTCATCATCTTGCCAAGACCAAGGCAAGGGAATGATCTCTAGTAGCCACCAGGCCTTGGTGATCTGCAATTGATCATACAACTGCGCGGTCGCATCCTTGAACTCCGGATCAGCCACGCCCTTTGGCGGAGACGGCCCTGGAGGGCTGTCAGAAGTGGGCGCCACGTCTTTCACGCCACCTGGTTTGACGTCAGAGACAACAGGTGCAGCTCCATTCTTTCCCGATTGCGCTGGCACCGGCTGAATTGTGATACCAAGGTCTTTGAGGCCTTCATCTTCAAACAGGATGCCGCATCCAGAAGCAATGATTTGTTCGATCATCCACCGCAGCGTAATTTGAGCTAAAGAGATTTTCTCATCGTTTTTCACATTCCCACCTCCAACATCTGGGCACTCGGATTTCAGTCATTTGTACTCGGATTCCAATGCTCACGCACCGCTATGACACCCTGAAAACCAAACCTCTAGAACATCCGTTTCTGGGGACGCGAATTGCTCTGGGCCTGGTTCAGAAGTACTATTTTCTGCCGGGTTATCGGAGGACGTATGACGTTCGCCACGCAAGAGGTCGAATACACGGGAGATACCCGATTTGGCCTTCCGAGCTAAACTGGGCTTCTCTTTCTTCACGGGCCGGTGATAGAGGTTGGGTCTGAACTTGGCACGATGCTTTAGACTACGTGAGCCGAGTGTCAAGAAGGCGACAGTGGGGAAACCTACCTCATCAAGTGAGAGGGCGTGTCTGAAGGTAGTGACGAACGTGTTTGAATCCGTGAATGGCAAGCTTCGACTGAATAGTATTCCAGTACTTTGCACAGTGTCCCTGAGGAAAGGGGGGGTTCACTCAGGCGAGTGCGGATCCAATGTACAGCAACTCATACCACACGCCAACAAACTCGACATCTACGTCCTGGCAAAAGTCCTCCTTGAATTGTTTAGCCAATGCGACGCCGTTCTTATCTTGTTGTTTGTAGTACTTGTACGCAAACGTCACAGACTGCAGGTTGTCATGTGGGAGTAATCCAACCTTTCAAAACAGCGCGAATAAGAGAAGAGTCCTGACTTATTCAAAATACATCCTTACTTTGGCTAACATCCCAGCAAGTGCTCGGGCCGCGTAGGCGCCGCGGGAGAACCCTGCACGACCTCTTGTTTAGCGGTCCGGGAGGTATTTTGGGAGGAGCACGCTCACCGAACAAACATATCTTGTCCCCTGTACGATAATTGGCCATCAAGAATTTGTAACCATCCATGACATGCTCGTCGAGATACCTGTTGAACGATCTGGTTCGCTTAACGAGCGTGCTGATCACTATGGACACATACCACGCAATGGCTTCGTCCAGCAATTTTGCCCCCCAGGAGAACAGCGGGGAAACGACACCCGGCTCAAAATATGTTCCTATCCCTGGCTACGATGCGACGAAGCGGTTGAACTCATGCACTAGGGCATAAATGCGTCTTCCACTAACCTGATAGTAACACCGTTGTTTGTCCATCTCATCCTTGCGAAGGAGGCTAAATAACTTGACCACGTTCGTATTCTGGAGTTCGCTCGGTAAATGTAATAGACCTCTAGGTCTCGAGGGCGAGAGCTCACATCCGAATCAAACTGTGCAGCAGTACCGTCGAAACATAGGACAAGCGTCCGGGGCTCCGGCGCTTCGTGTCCTTGGTTGTCTGCCTCCATGTCACCTCACAAACCTTGGTGCCCTTGGCCTATGCAGCTGTGGGGTGTCTGGCTGAGTTCCCTGAGAAACGCCCTTCGGAGGTTCGAGCTAAGGAGTAAACCCAGATAGCTGTGGTCACAGGCGACATCTCTGCCCAATCGTCCCCGTGCGCTTTTGTAGTGTTCAGATGTCACAGGAACGTGGCAGACCGGCACTCCTCACCCTGGATGGTTTGGTCGCCCCCTGCCAGATGTTCTACAAGATTTGAGTATGTGGCGCGAAACCTGTCACCAGCTGGGAAGCTGTCAACTTCGTGATCATAACAGATGTGAGTTTGAGCAATCATATATGGCATGGCTCTCCAGCTCCGCGTCACAAATTAATACTGGTCTGATGCTCGAAGTGGATGGGACATCAGTTCACCAGTGCTTATACTTTTATGTATGCTGTGTAGTCTGTTCAACTCAATATATCCACTGCTCTTAAAACAATGATACGAATACACAGGAACCGGGGCCGTGAAAGCCGTTATATTTGGTAAAAGTCGTATAAGTTTCAAGATGATATTCGGTAGAACCTAGAAGCAGTCTGCTCAAGATACGGGCACGCCAACCTTCTGGTTGACCAATTGTAGCTCCTCGATCAACGTTCGGTGACGGTAAGCAAGACGAGTGTTGGGCACGTTCGTCTTGTTAGCGAATGCATATCAGGCACGTGCGGAAAGGTTGTGTAATAAATACAGAACTGTACCTTGTGAATATCGTTCCCAGCGGCTCCAGGAAGGTACCATTCTTGGCCAAGCCAGTGACGTTTGATCTCCATTTCAAAACCACTTTGGATGACGGAGTTGCGGGCCAATTCGGCTAAAGAACTCTGCGGAAGCTTATAAATCTGTTCGAGAGGAATTGTTAAACCTTCCCCAGCATTCTCATTGAAATGCAGATCTGAAAACGCACATGAGCTGCGACGCTGTATTCCTCAAGTAGTGGTTCCTGCAAGAGCAATTAGACGGACTCTGACTTTCGCACTGGGACGCGCCTACCTTGGTGAAATGGAACTGCAAAGGATCATCCGTACTGAGACTGACATTAAGTCCCACCTTGAAGAAGTCGGGGAGAGGGTTGCGTTCATAAGTCAGGAACAGGGCATTGTTACTTAGAGGACTCATTGCAAGGCCGATCTGCCTGAGATAAAAGAGGTACTGCAGTGCGGGAACCTTCCGAAGAAGAATTCCATGAGAGATCGAATGCGATGTGAGGAAGGCTGCCGTGAGATGGTCCGTATCTCCGGCCTCTCCAGCATGCGGTCGGAACACGAAGGTGTCTCTTAAAAACTTAGACTGTTTCATTCATTGAAGTCGCGGAGATACACTTACTAAACCCACGCGCTTGCCGCCAGTGGTTGAGGCTAGCCATATTGGCATACATATAATAAATCCTGGATGACCCCGTCGGTGACGTTTAGGGGGCTAGGATCAAACTTCGCACATACCAGTATGAAAACGGAGGGTTCTGGTTCAAGTCCCAGAGACGGGGATATGGAAACTTGCGATGAATCCGGCGTTCGGCCTTGGACTCGTCATCTACGCTATCAAAACCGACTACTCGTTGAAGAAACACATGGAGCTCCGGGTGGGAAGTTGGGTCTTTCGTCACCTCGAACAAAGGTTTGAATACATCTGTCGGGGACGTGAGACAGAAACCCAAAAGCAGCAAGCAGATGACCCACTGATGACTATGTCCTCGAAGGTTTTCACAGAGCCACTTTCCTTGTACACATGATACAATCTCGGCACCTGGATGAGCCAACGGACGTTATGGGAGTACAACTTATTGTTCACTACCCATCTTGCAACCTTGTCCCACTCATCCTTGGACCTTCCGTAAATGCTAACACGCCATTCGCAGTTCTGATTCGAAAACAGTAAGCTATCGAGTGACGCGACTCTATCAGTAAGAACTTGCCTGATACTTGCTCTGTTCTAAGTCCGCCATGACCTCTGACATCACAAGCTGATGACCCTTGTGAAAAGATAATTATAGATAATTCTCACCCTTCGTCAGCTCGGCAAAGTAGCGACCATCAATCTTATTGTCAATTTTCAAAAAAATTTCCCGCAAACGTGACTCTCCAATTGGGTTATATTTTAGATTGAACTTGTCAAACCGATGGAATGAATCTTGATGAGCATGCATATCGAGTGTATCGATGGAAAGGTCGTATGCGCTTAAGTTTAGTGACCGAAAAACTTGCTCTAAAGTCAATTCAGCACCGTCGCGGAAGATGACTACGTCCTGGTTGCAATGAGTCAGAGGCGTTTACCTAGAACGGCTAATCCTTACATTTGGGTTGCGCTTCATTTTGGACTTGATGAACCTGAGAAGGTGTTTCTGGTTCATGCAACTCGCGAGATGCACGTGGGTATCGACTTTGCGGACATTGTAAAAGTCCCTGAAGGAAAGCAATGACGTCAAAGGGGTCCGCGGAGTGATACTGGTGACCAGACCTGTGCGGCACGCTCTGCATCACGAAGTAAATATACATTTTTGGGTAGGATAGGATTCTCCTACTTTCATCTCTGCCAGTTCCTGAGATTCATTGAGTAGGCTATACATCTCGAATTGACTTGTTAGGTATTTCAGCCTGCGGTACGCAATGCTTTTGGCAGGTCCATCGGAGATGACTGAGAGCACGAAATCCAGGTCAACAAAATACTCCCGAATAGTTGGAATATCAAAGATCGGCGTTTTTTCTGCCATGTGAACTAGGTTTAACCATGGACGAAATGACGTGAACACTGCGACGAACCTCCATTTGCAGGATATATCTGGTATACGCCCTTGTCGTCTAGTTCAAATGTCCACTCATGGGGAGTTGGGATATCACACTTATCAAACTCGAACTCCTCATCGAAGTTGTCGAGGCCATCAGCCGATGCCGCGGCTTGTTTCCTGGAGTTGAAGCGCCAGTGCGGTGGGGGAGGTTTAGGGTATATTTTCCAGGGTTGGTAAGCGCTATGCTCTGCCAGAGCACTCGCGAAATTGGCATCAGGTTTAACTCCGGCGACATCGGCGTATCCTTCAGCAATGCCATGGAAATGGTCGTCGTGATGTCTGGGATCATCACCTAGCCTCTGGAGTGACTTGAATATGTACTTGTCGCGCAACTCCAGAGCCCTCTGGAATAACTGGAAGACCCGTGCATACTCGGGCGTGATGGTGGCATGTACTGAAACGGTATCTTAGTACGCTAAACCAAGCAAACACGAAGATCCGTACTCTGGGCCTGTGCTTGCGCAGTGCGAGCTATTTCCTCGTCTTTGTAAAAAAGGGGTGCATAGGCGCGTTCCCCAGGCTTGTGTAGCATCTGAGGCTCCGGAATAGCAGTTAGTTTCAAGCTTCCGGCAACTTGTGCTCCACCGTCAGCGACCACGGTGGAGACATCTGAGGCACGTCGATGGGCCCATCTCTTCTCCTCCATCTGTTACCGGATAGTAGTAATATGGTTGAGCGATTGGTGAAAGGCGTTGTGCGGCAACGTACGTGTTGCAGGCTCTTCTCGTCGGTGTATCCGTAGAAGCCGTCCCTGGGCTCTGGAACGTGGATGTCCTCGTTATTGGTATGGTTGGAGAGGGAGAGCTGAGGGGGGGATCCGGGTTCGCTGTCAGACTGCATGGCTGGTCTTAAAACGAGCTATGGCGTAGATCTTCGAGATGCAAGGTGGTGGTGGTAGTAGTAGTCGAGATGTGAACCGAGAAGGAGAGCCATTTCATATCCTGAAATTGCTCAGACCCCCTTTCTATAGACGCACGTGATCCTGCTAAGTCATATTTAGTATTACTTAATTTCCGATTTTACTTATCAAATATGCGACTTAACCCAAAAACTTGATCTGCTTTCGTTTACGTCGTTTGTAGAGGGCAGCGTCTGAGCTTGCAGGTAAGGTTTGAAAAAAAAAAACAGACGACGCCGACGACGAGCACGACGACGAGCAACGATGGGCAATGCGGCGTCGTCGCATGCGAACCAGTCCCGACCTTCGCCGGTGTCGGCCAGACGCATCGATTCACCCGCAGACAGACACTCGCCATCTCCTAACCCTCACCAGCCGCACCGTTCTCTGCGAACGAAGAAAAAGTCACTCGAGTTACCAGATCTCGCACTTCTCTCGCTGACGTCCGGAGCGTCGGGCAACGCTTCCCCCTTATCGCAGCACCGTCGCGTTCCGAGAGCAACTTCTCCGATCCCAATCCCAATCCCCGTATCTAACAATGGCACCATGAACAATGCTGACAACACTGGCACTTCTCCCCGCGGACGACAGCCCCTTGCAAGACCAAACATCCCCAGAGAGTTGGATTCGGCAAGTTGCTCCGCCGAACTGCTGTTTGATCAACCTCCCTCGACTCACATCCCCGTCAATCATTACCATCGCCGTCCGCGCGATGGTCCTTACTTCCGCGGAGCTCACCTTCAGTACAACTCGACTCACTCATTCGCTTCTCGTGGTCAATCCACAACTCATCAACCTCGCATGCAGGAAATGTACGTAGAAAGCCAGGTGCCAGTGTCACCGCAGCCAGATCAGCAGGAGGAATTTGTCCAGGAGACAGTACACTCTACACTCCCTCTCGTTTTACCGAAGGCAGAAGAAGAAATACTGGCCACCAATGCAAACAGCTTAGATGAAAATGGGCAACCCATTCACAATCGTCCCACTCGTCCCCCCGACGAATCAAAAGAACCCATTAGCGTCAAAATCACTTGGCGCGGTGGTGGAAAATCGGTTGCCCTTGCACGCGCAGGTGACAACAACTGGAAAGGCAGACAGTTCATGGAGCCTGTGTGCGTACGCATCCCCTTCCCTCTGCATGGTATTGATCCGAGCAACAGCGATCCGCCGGCAGATACTACGTGGTCAACATGGGTATCGCTTATTCCTGGCACTCATCACATCCGCTTCATCGTCGATGACCAGTGGCGCATTTCCGACGACCTTCCGACCGCTGTAGATGACGAAGGCAGTCTTGCTAATTACGTCGCTGTCTCTGTCCCACCCACCCCACCTCAGACTGCGGCCCTTCCCGCTACCCCTGCAAAGCAGGTAGTCAGTCATCATGTCCATTCGTTCTGGTCAAGCACATCTACCCACGACTCGGCTACTGATGCACCGTCGACGTCAGACGTGGACGTTTCTAAACACAGATGGACGGATGAGATCCCTCCAGAACTTATCGCAGCTGCGAGAGAAGAGGAGGCGTACCTTGCATATACTGCCGCCTTAGAATATGACCAGAACGCAGATGGGAACCCGACACCTGTTCCTGCTCCAAATATTCCGCCTGCTCCGGCTCTCCCCAGGCATCTAGATAAGCTAATCTTGAACACCAAAGCTGGACAGCCCCCCGTAACGAGAGGACGCGACAGAGAACGTGAGAAGGAACGTGAGAGGGAAAGGGAACGAGAGCACAAGCGGAGGCAGGGAAGGTCATTGCTTGGTATGACGAGCACTCTTGCACGAGATCTCCACAAAGAGGACAAGGAGAGCGAGAAACCTCCGATTCCTATCACCACGGCAAGTGGAACAGATGTCACAACAATACACTTGTCTTCCCCGTCCCAGCATACGCGACTGGGGTTGGACGGTCCTGGCATGACCGACGATGCCAGTGTGCTCCCCGTCCCCTCTCATGTCGTTCTACATCATTTGAGTACCAGCGCAATACGCAACGGAGTGCTTGCCGTGGGGAGCACAACCCGCTACCGCCAGAAGGTTGTTTCGTTTCAATTGACGTCACGACTTATTGACCTATTTCCAATCACAGTATCTCACGACGATCTACTACAAGCCTACCTAGGACATGGAATTGATAAATGAGTGAGATCAGCTCTCACTTGTTCCCTGGACATGATCAGCATCACCGCGTCATACTATCACGTCGTAGTGTGCCTGAAGAAGCCCGCATTCCTTGTCTTTCTTTCGGGACTGCCAGCATTCTGTCTTAGGGTATGACTACATGACGCCCCTTCAACACTAAGTATAATACGCACAGCCGGGAAGAGTACTACACCGCATTCATCTATGTCACAGAGCTCAGGTTCATGCACCATGTACGTCATGCTTGTATATTGTATGTGACCTCTTGTTTCGTTCCGCCTGTAATTCCTGCTCAAATTCCTCAGTTCTTTTTTTCGCCATCGTGGACATGTTTGATCGTTAGATATCAACGTGTTGCATAGACCAAATTGGTTGTACTTACTATATACATTACGCTCATTCCAATCAGCCGGACTAATGTGATGCCAAGCCTAGTAGGAAAGGGCGCAAAAAATAGTAGCCCAACGCGAGGCTCGAACTCGCAGCCTTCAGATTCCGAAGGGAATCACCCCCGCCGTAAAAGTCTGACGCTCTGGCCAATTGAGCTAGGCGGGCGCTGATACGAAGCCGCCATTAGACAACTTGATCCTTCTAAAAGCTCGCAGCAATTTCTGGCTCATTGCTTCTATCGTTCCGGGCTCATTATGAGCTGCCACCCGCTCAGAATCTCTCCCCACCGAGGAGCAAGCCTCGTAGATGCATCTCCTCGGGTGTCGTAGGCAGTCCGATGTGGCAGTATCTATCCTCTACTACTATCCACTTATAGCCCCGACATCCCTTCTCAAGCACCGACCAACCTGCCACATCGGATGCTAGTTACTACGTACCACCAAGGAAGGATGGTAACAGTGTTGATCTCGTTTAGTATGTGGGCTCAGCGCTTCCGATATGCCCGATAGGCAGTGAGGCTCCGTTCCTGCAGGTACGTCGTAATCTATGCTGGAGAATGTCCCATATGCTCGTCGGATCCATGGGGCGTTGCTACCCTTCGGTATGACTTGCACAGCAAACCTTGTATTCCGAAGAGGGGCAAGGATACTAGGACCACGTGAAGTTACAGAGGCTGTAGCAGGCGTCTAGTTTGGACAGGTCCTGAGAGCCAGGGGCACCGATTGGCTAAGTAGACACCCATCTCGGGACTTTCCATACGTTCATCCGTCTTCGTCCGACGCTAACTCTAGTTAGAGCCCAAAATACAACACATTCCTATCTTGCCAATCGCACTCCACGATCAAAGAGGAGAGCGCCTGATTACATTGGCAACCTACCCAGACTTCAATCGTTCATTTCGCCCGCCTAATCCGAAGTTCCTGCGAACGTCCTGATTACGAGCGTCCATGCCTTTTTCCCGCCCCTCGATGGAAGCGACAATTAAGCTGACCACGAGCACGTCTTCCAACATCGCGCACGTTTTGCGCACGTTTTATGTGAGATTGAGATGGCCCTACTGACGGCCTCATATGTCGAAGAGTCCTGGTGCTCACTCTTCATCCCCTCAAATTGTGGAACTTCGGCGCTAACAGAGCATTGCCTCGGAGGCGTTCCGGAGTGTGCGGTTTTTGTATAAGCCGATTGCCCCTAGTTAGGTGGCTCACTTTTCAGGATGACGGCAGCCGACCAGACTCCATATAAAATGTAGCCCTATGACAGAAAATCCGTCATCGGTCGATCATCGATTCATCCACTGCGCTATCTCATCCATTAACTGGACGATCACAAAAATCTCCTCGTGTTGAATATTGCTATAGAATGCCCAGCAAAAAGGAGATGCAACAAGCTTACCGATCTAAAGAGACGCAAGGGTTCCAAGACCTCCACTACGCATTGCAGACTGCCGATCCCCATCAACCTATCCAGAGGGACGTAGCACGTTACCAGCTTCTGAGTATGGGTAAGCAACAGAGACCATATACCTCGACTTGAGGCACTGATTGGCACATCAGCTGCAAAGCGACTCAGAGAGTTGGCGCGAGAAAAACAAGAGCTTTCACAGCAGCTATCCGGTCTGCGCCAACAAAGTCCCCGACCACTAGCTACCTATATTCCCCATGAGTTTCTATGTACACCTGATCAAGGGTTTCCATGTATGTTTCGTCATTACTACCCTGTCCAGCCGAAGCTCACGTCGCCTAGTGGTTACGCCTAGTATAGACCCTGGATGGGATGACGGTTGCGTGCCTTACCCTCAAGAAATGCGAAACTCCACATTTAATGTCATCAATACGGACTCCAGCGTACACTCTGCATACTACGGATCATATTACACAACGGGGAGGGTTTAAGGACGCAACCCCAGCTAAAAAGTGTAGAGTTACTATGCGCAAGGGCCGCGTGCCCATAGAACTACATTCAGTATAATGAGCTTTATTACAGAAGCTTTACATAATTCAAACCGTATTTTTTTTTTGGGCAAGCGGTCCGCAGAGTACCATCGCAGCGCGCCTGGGACCGGAACGGTAGTGGGGGGAAGTATTTATGGCAACTACTCTGCTTGTAATGACTAGATGTATGCGATAGGCAACGTCAGAACAGCGTCGCCAAAAGCGGCTTAGACTCGGAAGGGCAGAACATGAATGAATTGGCGTCTTACAAGAACAGAACATAGAAGATGAATCAGTTTTGCGCCTGATGGTACATCAAGTCGGGTAGAGGCATTGCCGTTAGCCGGCTGCGGTCTATGCGCGTAACTTCCAATGGTTTGTCTTTCACTTCCGAGAAGCTCGTTATGAGTCGGTAGCATTGCGTTGATCGTAGCCACAATCTCCTTGATAACGATTGGCTGTCGAAGGCCAAGCACCCACTCAGAAACCGCCCCAATGAGGACCCCTCCCCCTATCTTGCGGTAGACCCACTGCAAGCCACGATATTTCCCATGATAAAATCAGGGGCGGAAGTTTTGATCTGATACTATGACGCGAATGAGGGAATTGGCGCGGGCCTCGGTCCGAGGACAGGATTCCATCATATCGAGGCACTAGGAGCCCTCTCCATATGCCTTAAGACGTCCACGTGTGTCGAGGCACGACCAAACGCAGCATATGTCCCATATGAGGATGACACATGTGCCAAGGAACTCTGAAAAGTGTTGGTCTCTCGCAGGACAGGCATAGATGAAATCACCGGACTCGAGGTTCTTGAGAGAAACAATGTCCATACGTCAGCGAGGCGCAGGGCGAAACAGCCTGTTCGCATGCCGACATGCCAAGGTGCATCACGCCCACGGCGATCTGAAAACATGAGGTATACCTATACAAAAGGTTAGCTCCACAAATATACAGGATGGCGCAGGCTATAGCTGAAAGCCGGAATATGGGCGTTTAGACTTACGAGAGATGGAATCGTTGATTCGATGCCCTCCAAACCAGGGTACCGTATCGGTATCAGGCAAGGAAACTGGCCCCTAGCCACCATCGTCATTATGAACCCACGTTTCAGAGCCGTGGGTGGATGCTGAGTGCCGCCTGTGGGCCACAAAGCATGTAAAGCACATAAGACTGTCGCGTTCACATTCCCCTGCAGGTCGAATTAGCGGAGCTCCATACAGGACTCAAGGTGGTGCATGGAGATTAAGCCATAGGATCAGGATGGGGAGGTGGGGGGGCGTAAGTGGTTGTGATATTTATACCGCCTCCGTGCCATCCCTCCTCCAGCTACCAAGGAACATATAGGATCGGTCCCTCACAATTCTCCTAATACCTTGCTGTAGTCTGTGCACTCAGAGACAAGCCTCTGCTCTGCTTACCCACACTTTTAATTACCTTCCTGAATGTACAGCCCCACACGCCCTCGTGGCCTACACACCACTTGCGAAGTGACGATGTCGATTCTGGTGAGGACGTGGTTTCTGCTGCGACGTATGGTGGTCTAGAAGCTGACGTCCTAATTCCTAGGAAATCATTCGAGAATTCGTCACCCGCGCAGTAGAACTGCTAAAGAACCAAAAACCGTGGAGAGGACGATCGGTGAAAAAGGCGAAGGAAGACCAA
Source organism: Pisolithus thermaeus (assembly GCA_024663475.1). NCBI lineage: Eukaryota > Fungi > Basidiomycota > Agaricomycetes > Boletales > Pisolithaceae > Pisolithus > Pisolithus thermaeus. The sequence continues at coordinate 254,291 of JANFAF010000094.1, forward strand.
CGCCACGAGACATTGTACCGAAAGCCAAATACAGCGGTAGTCGTGGAGAGACAGATGAGGATGAGAGACTTTGCAACCCCTGTGAACCGAGTGCAGAATGTACCACAGCCAAATCGAATGGTTGTTCGGCCACAGTGCACGGACCCACCCAAGGTGACCGTTCGTGCACGCCTAGCTGTGGCCTCATAGTGACGCTTTGAAATAGTATCCTGGAGAGGAGATTCAGCAGCAACAACGTATCATCCGGAGACGCATCATGGTCGTAAGCAACCCAGATCCCATCGAAAGTGACAGCGAGACAGACGCTGCACCAAAACGGAGGAAGGGTCAAATTGACGATGACCATGTCAGTACATCTGTCGTCTGTTCACAATTGTGTGGGCCTCTGCTATCCTGCTGTTGACACTGGCTCTTCTTTATTCCCCTTCGAGCAGTGACATCCAGCGAGAGAAAGGAAACGGGATGAGGCATATTACATTCGTAGGGACTCACCGGTCGATGTCTCTAAGAATCACGAATCAAACCGTGAAAGTCTGCCTGCATCAGTTATACACCGAATGATGGTGGTCACCGGCCGAGTTGCTGGTTGTCCGGTCTTCTCCGCGAAAAGTTCACACAGCCGAGGGGCAACGTCATAAGTTTCAAATGAACCACCCCCGAAGTTCTTTCAGCTCTTCCCAAAAATCAAAACCGACACTCAAGTTGTCGTAGTTTCTGGCTTAGATTGTGCCCTTTCCTCTATTCAATTGTGTCGCGAAATGGTGAGACCCTTACAACGTCTCTTCCCCGTTCTGCGCTCCGGTTTGCGGGCCAACCTCGTCGCCCGTTCAGTTCCACGCTCACCCGTCGGCAGACGGATGGCAAGTTCACATGCTGGCCACAGCGGTGGTGGCAATGAAAAATATTGGAGGGTGCGTAACATCTCCCGGGGGGTCGCTGTTGTTCCACGCAAGTCACTCACAAAGGTTCCTAGATTGGTGCTGCTTTGACATTCGGGCCTGCAGTAAGAATACATATCGGAATCAACTGCGTTCATCTTTACAGACCTCTCCAACCAGCTTCTATACCTTCTCTCACCCGCAGCGCGTAAGACTGCACATAAACATACCGTTGAGCATATCCATGAGGTATGAGTATTAAACTTTGAAGCTCGTCCGTGACTGTGTGTCTTACTTACCTTGTCGCTGCCAGCATGAAGTACGTTGACTAATGTTCACGAAGATGTTGTAGTGATGGGAAGTACATAGGTAGAACCGGCGTCAGCGACAGCAGCACACGCAGGTGAACCCCCGATGGCAGATGACGAGGGTACGGAGGTCACCGGCGAGGAGATTAAAGAGTCAATCGAGCGTGCAATTGTACGTGGAGACCCTTGGTCCAATGCCGAATTCTACGTTGACTGGTCAGGCCGTGGATTCTCCTACGCACGCTCAAGCACACGAGGAAGAGGTGACTGCGTCTCCGTCTGGATCATCGAGCCAGTCCGAGTCCACTTCGGAAGGTAACACGGACAGCGAAACAACACAAGCATCCAATCCCGGTTCAGCCGAGACAGAGAACGTTTCTACCGCCGAGGCTGAAGATTCACAAGAGGAGGCACCTGCAGGTACAGAGAGCGAAACAGAAAAACCCGCCGTAAGTTTTATTTGAGGCTCACTGTAAGGCGATGGCACTGACGAGCGCATTCGCAACAGCAACCCTCAGCTGTGGAATCGTGAGACGGTTTAGCGCCTTACAGAGTTCTGGTAGACGAAAGCCGATGTAGCGTATTAGAGCAACCAGCTACCCTGGATTGAGTGATGAGTGACATGTTTTGGCTCGCTCTGAGGCACCTTACTCGTCTTAGAGTCGATAGGAACTTGCTTGAAAACATGGGTCATGAGAAAATATCAGGCGGGACAAGAGACCACCTTACCGTTATTTATCAGAAAATCATCCGATACGGTTGAGGCTCGGAGGGTGTTATTTGTATAGGATATGACATACGGGAAGACTTGGGTCCTGTAGAACTGAACTGAGCTCCCCCTGAGTTGCTCACGGATGTAGGCTCGAGTGCCAGACTAGTACTAAGGCTGACTAAGCTTTAAGAGTCAGGTCTGCCATTTGCTGTGCTGTTGCGATCGGAGCCCTGCTGCACAGAATCGCCCAGGGAACGCCCTCTAATACAATGCCCTACTTATGTGGACTAGCTCGAGAACAGGCACATAAAACCCATTTCATCACGTCTTCTGTCGCCACTGCCAGTGGAATTCCGGAACGCCGTGCCCCTTATCAGCTATCTGTCACGTTACCGTCACTTAGTTTAGCAGGGCGTATGACCTTGAAGCCACCAACAACATCTCCGGCGTCAGCAATTCCCGGCGGTTACTCTCAACCACGCCCCGGCAGCTACTTCTAGGCCGGCTCTAGTAAGCTAGGCTTCGCAACAGGGCATGTTAAATTCACATTCCCGAGGCTTTTCACAGTTCACCCATTCCAGCTGTTCAGTCTCGTCGCCGACTGTTGTAGCCGGTCATCCCGCGATACTGCGAATGTACTCTGAACGATCAACGAGCTGAAGCGACGTTTCTTTCTTACCTGCCAATCTTCTGTTATTATTCCTGGAAGTAGATGTGTATGTTCTCGTCTTACCCAGCCCATCTAGCAAACGACTTTGAGGTAAGACAATGCATCATTTGCCCCCGGGCTGCGAATCATCATGGATTCTGAACCAAAGTTTCCTTGCTGTTCTTTTGCGGTCTATCAGCCTATGCCCGAAGGGGGCACAGAGCCCGCCTTCGTTGGCCTTTGGGACATTAATCTTCTTGGCATTCCCAAGTTCCTGATATCGAATGGTCCCCAAAGAACAGTTATATCATGGTGACGTGGATGGCCTGCGCCGACTTCGGCTTCTTTATGAACCCTTTATTCCCGTTCTTGGCGAAGAGGGACCGGACCCCTCAGAAAATTGAATTCTGTGTGTACTAATTCTTCCCTACGGATTGGATCTGATGGAAAGAGCCGGATGAGTGTTCTTACAGCTTCTCCATAACAAAATGCAATATCTGGTTACATAACATATTTTGAAGTTCGAAATCTCTGGGATGTTACCTTCTGTTTGTATTGTAGTGTTTGCACACATTTAACGTAATCTGTTTTTGGTTGTTTGACACGAAATTAACTTTTGTATCTTGGATACGCTGCTTCAGGAACAATGTTTCCTAAAAAGGAATGTCATGCTCTCATGCGAACAATTGAACTTCCCGTCATAAAAAGCTTTCAGGTCGCCGAAGATGGAGTTGTTTCATCCCTCGAGTCGTCCATTCTCGACAACAGCAAGCTATTCGCTAGCGGCCGTGCCGTGGCCAGCCATTCTTTACTGTCTGACATTCGTTAGAAATGATGTTCAACGTCCTACTCGTGGTATTTACCTTAATCGGCCTCGCATGTGCAGTCCCCATCAGTCTTCCTCGTTCGATCGACAACACCGACATGCCTGCTCATAGTTTATCCAAGAGAAGCAACTCCACGAAATATGTGGTTGCTCACTTCATGGTTGGAAATTCTTACCCTTACACCGTCGACAATTGGCTATCCGACATCCAACTGGCCCACCAAAGCGGCATCGACGGATTTGCCCTCAACGTCGGAAGCGACTCTTGGCAACCACAACAGGTCGCTAATGCGTAAGTGCTTTTGACTTCTTGATTAAAATATCGGAATCCGACGTTGCTAGATACGAGGCTGCGCAGCAATCTGGCACGGGTTTCAAATTATTCATGTCGTTCGACATGAGGTGAGCATCGCCCTTCTTGCTCTATTTGCAGCCACTGATTTGCGATCGACAGTTCTCTTCCCTGCTCTACTGCTGCGGATGCTGCCACTCTCCGCAACTATATAACTACCTACGCCACGCATCCTAACCAATTCTTGTACAATGGTCGTGTGTTTGCTTCCACCTTTTCCGGCGAATCCTGTACCTTTGGTCAAGGATCCGTCGTATCCGGATGGTCGTCCCAATTTATTCAGCAATTGTCCGGAACAAATGCTGTTTATTTTGTCCCCTCGTTTTTCGTGGATACATCCACTTTCAAAACCTACAACGGCGTAATCGATGGCATGTTCAACGTAAGATCTGTTTCATCTTTCTATCGAGCCGATTGAATAACCCGATGACTAGTGGAACTCTGCTTGGCCAGTCCAAGTGACCACCTCTTACGTTACTTCACTCTTGGGCGCTATCGGGAATATATTACAAAACCCCACATCTGCTCTAAGCTCGCTGTCGTCCCTAGTTGGCTCAACAAGCCCTGACCAACAATACATCAGTGCGTTAGGGAGCAACCAAACGTACATGGCTGCTGTATCCCCTTGGTTTTTCACCCATTACAGCCCCCAAACTTACAACAAAAACGTACGTGATTCCGTTCTTCTACCGAAACGTCTCTCACATAGATCTTTCAGTGGATTTACCTCAGTGACGACCACCTCTATGCCAAGCGCTGGGAGAATTTGATTCAGATCCGCGACCAGGTCGACATCGTCGAGTGTCTGACATGGAACGATTATGGCGAGTCGCACTACTTGGGACCCATCGAAGGCGATCAACCCAACAGCCAAGCTTGGGTGGACGGCTTCGATCATACAGGTCTGTCACCCATTTTACGTCGCTTTCAATTTGTCCCTTACGCGTCCACAGGCTGGCTCAATCTGACCTCGTACTATGCTACTGCGTTCAAGACCGGGTCGTACCCTTCGGTGACCAAGGACCAGATCATCATGTGGTCCCGCCCTCACCCAGCACTTGCTACTGCACCGGACCCAGTCGGGCAACCTCAGAATTATCAGATCGTGCGTCTATTTGCTATCTTCTCGCAGTTCGTCTGCTGACGTAACCAATAACAGACTGAGGATGTGGTCTGGGCAATCGTTCTCGCTACTTCGCCCGGCACAGTCACACTTTCGACGTCTTCCTCTCAGTCCCAAACATTCTCCGTGTCCTCCGGTGTTTCCAAGTTGTCCATCCCGATCAGTCCTGGGGGATATATGGCCGCGACATTGTCGCGTAACGGTCAATCCGTGATCGACTTGAAGTCGACCAACTTTACGTTCAACCCCAATCCGCCCTCTTACAACTTCAACGTTCTCGTCGTTTCTTCGGATTGAGAGGCGGTTCCGGTGACCGCCCGCTCGCGCATCGTGATCGATGCGACAGATCATCTAAAGCAAGGTCTGATGTAGGATTTAGGTGGGAAGACATGCTGGTTATGTATCATGCTACGATTTATTCTGTTCTGTTTTCTGTGGGAGGGTGAGGACAGGTTGCACCAACGGTCCCCTCCATTGCTTTTATACCCGTGTACTTTTGTGCATTCGTCCTTCAGTGTTTTATGTTCTCACCTTGCAAGCGAGGTCCCCTTGTTTAGAGTTATCTGTTGTAGAGTATGTAGAGAACAAAAGGGAACAAGTCAAATTGTAGTTTTCGTGGATTTCTCTCTGGGAATATACTAAGGGGATGGTCTTCAATAAGAAATGCAACGAAAAGGTCCCGGCGTTTTTCATGAACGTGAACAGCGAGTCAAAGAAAACCATCCACGCCCGTGCCAACATGACGGTCAACAGCCCAACACACGTCCTCCGATCTGCGGCACAATCCCACGTCCACTACCGCATCCCATCTCGTATCATCACTGCACCTGTCAGTGTCGTTATCACTAAGTTTTCCTCCCTGGGGGAGCTCCTGACTGCTTTTCTTGATTGTATGGTTGGTGAGTGTATCCCGCGCCCTGTTGTGGACAGGGCCTGCCAATACTGGAGCCTGCGGCGCATCTTGGTGCTGTCGAGGCTGCCCAAGTCCTACACTGCGATGTCTGTCTGCCGAACCTTATCCTTTCCTCGCAAAATGGTCGTCAAAGCAATCACCTCGGATTTATGGAGAGCCTCGGCGCACAGCAAAAGGAATATTTGTCCAAGAGGATAGGTAGTCTCGCACGACGAGGTGTGCTTGCTGATTGGGGGTGTGCAGTCCCTATCAATCATCCAGAGCGCCAACGTTCTGCTGGTTACGTTGCAGCCTCAGTTGCACCCTCGTCCTCTTCTGTGACCGTCAATAACTCGGGGATCGTCGATGATCCATTCAATCCTACGATACCACCAGGTGAACCCGCCGACAATATGCCGGACTCTAACATGAAGTCTGCCAACCATGTAATCGTCACGGGCAAAGGCTTGCCTGCTTTGGCATGTGAGTCGATACCGATTTTAAAGCTTTCTGCATCCGATGGCATCATGATCTTTAACAGGCGATAGCAATCTGGAAGGTGATCGACGTCGCACGACTGATGGAGGTCCGCAATATGGAACAGTGAGCAGAGTTTTCATCATGGCAGATCGTCCCGAGCTCTTTTAACAAGTAAAAAAAAGGGCACGTGGTCATGGATGTCCGCAGCGCTTATCATGGCAGATCCTGGACGGCCCGTCACCCGTGAACCACACCACGATCTAGAATCGTTTTTCTACATCCTTGTCAGCATATGTTCTTCTACATGAACCATTCAAATATAAAAGCGACGACGAACTCCCGTGGTCTTTTCACGAATGCTTCAATAAACCTGAACCAAGCGTTTTCAAAACCGTCGCCACTCAATCGGATTCTGGGTGGTTTTCGATAATTTTACCCAGCATATCACCATACTTCAAGCCTCTGATACCTCTCCTGAACCACCTCCGGAAAGAAATCATTTTACCATCGAACGCCAACAAGGATGGCACCATCTGCCGTGAAAAACCCCTCATGCACCAAGGTCTCATCGTGGCCCTACAGGATCTTCCGGATGATGCGTGGGAGCCTTACCAGTATCCAAATACTGGAAATGAAAATCACGCTAACTGCTGTCCCGGAAACGAAGCTAGCGACGGTGGTGAGTCTAAACGAGAATCGGCAAAAAGGGGCCCACAGGAAGAGAAGAGGATGCTCCAGACGAAAGAATCCGCTGTTTCTCTGCCGGCGGAGTCCCTCACGGGCGATTCAGAAGACCACCGCCAGCCACGTTCGACGTTCGATGTACACAACTCCTCCAGTATGTCAATTGACGATTCTTCAACACTACCTAGAATTTCCGCTCGTGATGGTACGGACTTCCGAATCATAGACACATACGTGAAACGAGTCCGAAAACGAACTCGGGACGGCGCATCGGATGATCACTCACTCCCTCAAGTAAAGCGTGCACGCTCTTCATCCAAGAACTAGTTAGGTGCTGGTCCTAGTACTAACCATTCACCAGCACCAGCGGTCAATGCATAATAAAACAAAAGCAGACCAAATAATTACTTAGGTACATGAGATGACCGGTGAGGTATATATGCAATTACACCCCAATTGTAGAACAGAGGCTACACTTCTGGGTAATTCGATCCTCATGTTGCCGCAGGATGCGTGGCATACTTTACTGTCGAATATCATGTTTACTGTACTAGCGAAACGAGGATCGGACAGTCGGTAATAAGAATGATTCGTCTGCACTACCTCTACATTATTGAGATGTCGCGTATGATCCACCTTACAAATGAGTCAAGTCCCAACTGACAAATTTTCTCCTTACCCCACAAAATAGTCGTCGAGGTAGTCAGCTCGGATTTTTGAAGAGACGCTCTGCGCAGTAAAGGGAAACATTTCGTCTAAGAGGATAGGTAGTCCTTCGTGACGAGGCGTCACGGTGCTTGCCGATTGAGATCGTTAAACCACTGTATAAATTTCTGCTACTCAACCAGATGCATCGTCTGTTCCCACCAGATTTTGATAGTACTGCATGAGGGAGACAACCTCCAGAGGAAGCAAGAAGTTGTTGACGCATAACACCTTATTCGTTTGTCTGAGATCAGTGTTTTGAGGGTGAGCAAAGGTCCGCCTACAAGTAACCATGTCCGGAGGGCTGCTACCCCTGCTGCCTGACGAATCAGTTTCCAGTTCTCGGTCACAAATGCTTTTGTGCCGTTGAAATAGCTTGCAATGAAATTGTTCCTGGTGATGCGGGACATGAGAAGTGAATCTTATCGGTGTTGATGAAGTAACTGCATACCGATTCAAGAATATCCACCGGTACCACAATGCAAGTATGACCTTGTCCTCGTCTAGGACGTCATCCAGCTCAAACAACTCCTCTTCTCTGTCTACTACCATCCATGAAAGCACCCCAAAAGGTTCAAGCGGCAGCGCATTCAGAATATCGTATAGGCGTGGACCGCCGGGACGACACGAATAGATGTCACTTGACTCGGGTATATATGGATGTCTTGCTGTTGGTCCAAAGTTTCCGGCCACACTAGGAGTTGGCCTTTTCTCGGTTGAAGGCATGAGCTTCGGTTTTAAATCCTCCTCTATGATGGGGAGTGCAATCGCAGCGGATCTTGCGGTTGCTCTTACAAACAGGACAGGGAGTTATTAAGCAGTATCCCTCAGTTGTGCGAATGCGACGTACAAGTTTATAGGTGCATCACGGTTTAGGAGTAACAGCTCGCTGTAGTCCTTGGAATGCCTGAGATGGAATGTGTGACCCATGCATCAGGACTCACTGTGTTCCACTTCACATCAATGTCCGGGTGGTCCCAACTGAGATGCTTGTGGAGAACTGTGCGGTTGTTGAATATACCGTGAAGATCACACATGACACACGACCATGACTGAACCGTAGTCTTGCTAGTAGCGGGTACCCGTTCTGGTTGTTCACTGTCGCTGGGGGGACGTGGGTGTGTGATAGTAATGGGATGTTTCGATGGAAACTTTTCGTCCGGATCGACTCCAAGCATTTTGCATCGGTATTTGAATCCTTCTCGTACGTTACGCCGGAGGAAGGGTAATCTTGGATGAGCAAGGTGAGTTGGTTCTTCTGCGACATCATCATCCACCGTATCATGCGTTCTGCTGTGATCTCCGGTGTCGTACAGAGACATGTTTTCTTCCTCAGAGTCGCGGCGTAGGTTTTCATGCTGCTCGTCTTGACGTGCTGTGCGCTTCGCATCTACTTTGGGCCGCCCGGACTTGACGCCAAGTTGTACTTTTCTCGCCGCCTTGGAACCCACCTTTGGCTGCCTACAGGAGTTGAGCTCGTTATAATCAGTACTTGGACTTTCAACTTACTCTGGTTGTTCCTCAGTCGATTCTTCCGACTCGTCAGTTGTATCGTCGTTGGTACCCGAAGATCCGTCTGGCCCCGGTGACACAAACTTTCCCTCCACGAGGTAACTTTTCCTCTTTGAAACTCTGAAGTGGCGAGCTCCGGTGCGCCCCTGCTGTTCTGCCACTGTTTGCTTAGAACGACGCCCAGTAGCGATTCGTGAGACACGTTGCCTAGTGACACCATCCGGAATGAATTCCCTGGAACTATGTCCACTCATCCATTTCCTCCGCTCTGCGGTGGCAATATCAATGGTGGTCGTTGAGCGACTTGGCCGGTAATAACCAAGGTCTCCTGGAAGAGCTCCGTCGGTAGTGCTCCAGGATCTCTAGAGTACTGCGTGTGGTACTCACGCGCACGACGATCTGAAATGCGGGTTCCCTCACTTTGATCTAAGGATACGGTTGTAACATGGGTCAGTTTACATAGCGACACACGGTTGATAGGGTTAGACACGATCCACCAAGATGGTGAAATTTGCAGGAAGTCGATAATTGAGATGATGCATACCTCTTCTCTGACCTGTGCGGCTCGACAATGCACCGGACGGGCGATGGGTAGTCAATTCATCTGACGCCAGTATCCGGCCGTGATGGCCAGATGGCGCAGCTGCATCTGGTTCAACAGCCGAATGTCGGGACGAGGGCGGGGGAAGGTCCCGGAAGGCAACCTTACGCGACGCCTTCACTGCCGTGGATAACGGACGGGTACCACTACCGACGCCCGTGGAGGTCTTCAGGCTTCTAGTCGGTGGTGGATCTGAGTCGTCATCACCAGTCGAGTATCTACTAGCTGTCGGCGGAAGGTCAACTGCAGCTTTCCTTGCGCTTTTCGACGCTAAGTTTCTCGGGCGGACCGTGCTGCCTGTTGAGATGCCTGTCGAACTACCCGGACCCCTCGTCGACGGCGCGCCCGAGGAGTCTTCGCCAGCAGAGGGTCCAGCCGTGGATATCGAATGCGCGCCAGTATCTGCTGGGCCATCTGTCGAGACATAACTCTTTCTCGCAGCCTTCTTGGCTAATCTTGGACGATTGCTTGCCATTATGCGAGACCGGGTGACAAGTTCTCAGTAGAGCCAGTTTCAGCGGTGACTGGTGGTTGTCAATCCACAGACGCGAGGGTATCTGTCCGAGTGGAACACGTTGCATCGATAATCACTTGGTAACGTTGCGCACTTCTTTTGGATATCCACTGCAAAGTCTTCGACAGGGATGCGGAGTGGGCAAGCACGTGACTGACATGAAAACAACTACAGTCAACTCCCTCATAGCCGATAGCCCTCCGTTCCATCCAAAAGGTATCAGGTCTCATGGAGACCGAGAAAATAGGCCAAAATCATTGAAATCTATATTTTGTTGTCTAGCACCAATGCTAAGTATAGTTAGGATGATTCTCATCGTAGTTTACGAGTAAAAGAACACGTAATTTTGCTCTCTTTCGTGCTTTGCAAAATCATTGTGCCATATCTGCCCAAATGTGACCAACACGGACTCTACCTTACAAGTGCAAGGGTCATCAAGACCCTACTGAAGTTCTGATGCTTTTGGTGGCTCCATGCCTACTGATTGTATAACAATAGCTTCCAAATGTGGTAATACTTATCGGATTTCCCCTCAAAATTGCTATGGGTTATGCCTAATATAGGAACGAGCATATCTGGCACATTACTACGCCACCTGTGTGTCACCATTCACGTTACATATTAGTAACAAAGATGTGACGCGATCTTCGTTACTAATTAGAGGGAGAATCTAATACTACGGTGCTGCAGCACTTGCTGCAGCACTCAGCACTGACTTAGTGGTGAGAAAACTACGAGCTAGATAGGGCAAGATTAGATCAGCTGATCCACTAGTAGATAAGAGCGCAGCATTATATAATCGTTGCGCAATCTGCCGAAACAAACTCCGGTACCGCCTCCCGACAACATCGCCTCTGCCCACTGTTTCCCACGATGTCAGGACTGTCGTGCTCGCTGTTGCCCACGACGAGCAACGTATCTCGCTTGATTATGGGCCAAATTTAATGCGGTTTTCTTTATATATTACTAGCACTGCACTATTAGCACGATAGAAAATGTTAATTAAGGTAAAAATGTAATACGGGGTACTATTGGGACACGGTCGAAAATCAACCACCCGGGCATTCCCGGAATTATAGTTCCGACGCGGGGCTGTGTCAGGTACAGTGTCCGACTCTAAGCGGAGTTTGTACTTATCTCTTATCGTCTTCCTCGCTGCTTGCAACGATGAGCACAACGCTGTGGCCGTCGTGCTGCTCGACGACTATGCCCCCTCGTTCCAATTGGTCGCCCGCATCGATTTTCACGCAACAGCCGGCCCCGTCAACGTCGTTTTCGCCCATGTAGCCGTGCGTCAACGATCTGCAGCGTAGAGCGAGTACGCGCTCTCTCGTTTCCTACGTTGCAATGGTGATACAGGTATGTCCCTTTTCATCGTGTTTTACTTCAACTCAGACTGTTCTCATAGCCGTGTCGCCCGTACCCATGCAGTACAAGAGGTTGCCGCCAGGCTCCTCGTCATCGATCCTACTGAAGTCGCTGAGGCCAGCATGTAAGTCGAGATTAGCTTTATTCCTTCCATACCCTTGCTTCGAAACTCACTGACTGTCGATAGGCCTGCGTCTAGCCCCACCCTCCGCTGCTACTATCGAACGATCCGTGCCGCAGGTCAAGCACGTTGACGACGAGGCTAGTATGTAAGTCGCACGAGTTTTACTTCATGAGAAATCCCTCCGTACCATTGCTTCGAACTCACTGAGTAACAGGTTTGTGTTCGGATCTCCCCCCACTCCCGCCCCCACCTGCGCTTCAACGATCTGCAGCGCAGATCAAGCACGTCGACGACGAGGTTCTGATATGTAAGTCGGACGAGTTTCACTCCTGAAAAATCCTTCCGTATCATTGCTTCGAACTCACTGGGTGTCGATAGATCTACATCAGGCTCCCTCCCCCCCCTCCCCGTTCTTACTATTAGTCGTGCACGAACAATCTGCCGCTGATCCAACGCATCGACGAGGAGATTATAATGTGTAAGTCGGACGAGTTTTACTCCTGAAAAATCCTTCCGTATCGTCGCTTCGAACTCACTGAGTGCCGATAGATCTACGTCTAGCCCCCCCCCCTCTCCCCATCCTCCGTTCCTACTATTAGCCGCGTACGAGCGATCCGTGCCGCTGATCAAGCGCGTCAACGATGAGGCTAACGTGTAAGTCGGACGAGTTTCACTCATGAAATATTCTTCCATACCATTGCTTCAAGCTCACAGAGCAACAGGCCCGCGTTCGGGTGCCCCCTCCTCCCGTTGCTACCCGCGCTTCAACGATCTGCGGGACAGATCAAGCATGTCGACGACGAGGTTAATACGTAAGTCGCACTAGCTTTACTCTTGAAAAATCCTTCCGTACCTTAGCTTCGAACTCACTGAGCAATAGGGCTGTGTTCGCCCCCCCCCCCCTCTCCCGCTCCCATCCACGCTCCAACGACCTGCAGCGCAGATCAAGCATGTAGATGATAAGGGTGGGATGTAAGTAGGAAAGATCTACGGTCACTCGTCCACACGGCAACTCAGGCGTCGTGAAATCAAAATTCAGTTCTAACCTTCCACCACGGACGTTCGGCGCCAGTCTGCGCATTGTAGTATGTCTATTAATGTCTTGGTTTCCGTCTATCATGGTTGCCTGACCGGTCGTCCGAATACTAGATGCTTTACCTGTTCGCCAGCGCTACCCGGCCCTGCCTAGGTGTATGATCATCATGTCATGCCGTCATGAGGCACTCGTATCACGACATTGTACCGGTGAAGTGCCTACATAGCCACATGATATATGTATATAACGCTGCGATTTTTTTTTTTTCAGATTGCTTACAGACCACGATGAAGAATAAACGGCGGACGGCGTCGAATCGCGTTAGAATGAGTGTTTTATCATCACCCTGACCGTTCGTCCGAATACTAGATGCTTTACCTGTTCGTTAGCGCTACCCAGCTCTGTCTAGGTGTGTGATCATCATGTCATTCCTGCAAAATCCTTCCGTACCACGGCTTTGAACTTACTTGAGCAACAGAGCCGCGCTCTGGCCTCCCCCCTCCTTCCTGCTTCTGCTCATCTACAAATGTTAGGCTACAAGTGTTAGGCGTCAGAGTGGCCGGCCATTTCACGCTTAATGGTCACCTCTTCCCTGTATAGTACGTGACAGGACTTGCTGAGCACTCAAAGAATTCAAAAACCGTAGGAAGCGGATGCTGTAATTCGTCCAGTTTGCAGATAGGCTTGTGCATCAAACGATCTGCTGCGCAGATAGGTATGTGGATGCTGACGGCAGTGTCAACTGATTTACGTTCAACTTCCCCCAATGTCCACACGCCATTTAGTCTCGTCTGTCGTTCCTCGGCTACCTGCCGTTCTGTGGGTCCTCTGTAGCGTACCGTAGGTATTGTTGTGCTTACAGTAGAACGTTAACCTTGCTACGGAATCACGTTGTTAATTGTATTGGAAGTTCTTCTAGCCAAAGTAACTGATAACTAATTCCAATAACATTCTGCACTCAGTCCGAGTTTGAGTCAGCACTTGTAGCTGAGCATACAGAACTAGTTCTAACATGTGTGGTTGAAGCCTTTATTGTGCGAGTGCGACGAGGCTGGTAAACTGTTTCCCCTCGTGCCTGACGCTCCTTGTTGTGGATGACCCTTGCCCTAAGTTCTTCATCTGTCAGTCTAACCCATTTGCAAGTCTCTGAATTCAGGGCATCAAGTAGCTTCTCCACCTCTGCCCGGCCACCAATCTTTGAAGGGTTCCGCACTGCACCTGAAAATGGCCAGCCTGTCAGCATAACACCATAGCGCTCAACAATTTGACGCTCGTAGTTAGTATAATTCATTTTGACGTTAGTTGACACTTTCTTCTTCGTCAGTAAGTAGTCTGTGACATATGCATTTCATAAGATTATAATATATGAAAACTATGGGTAAAGACCCACCAAGTTCCTCCTGAATGAGGGCACGGCACTCGCTGATTAGTTTGTTGAGAGGGCGTTGGTACTTAGTCGTGTTGGGCATGTCTTGACATTTAAAAAATAGATTTATACATATAAAACTCAATGACAAGCAAGGGAGACATACCAAGTCCACTGACGACCCAAGACTCGAGACGAAGTGCTAGGCGACGCGGTTCAATGTCCAGAACAGTCCGAACAAAATTCTCTGCTTTTTGGGTGAAAAAAACCTTCGGCTCCGAGAGGTCTTCGACTGTTCCTCGGACAGCTATATAAAATCCTTCTAATCCGGTTTGCGCACACAGGGCAGTCCACTGGCATTCCAATCGTAGTGTGAAAACGTTACAGAAAAAAATAACCTTACCTCCCGGTCCATGTTTGCAAAAGCAGCAGAGACAGTGTGGCTGACGGCCTTGGGGTTTGAACGCGCGATCACGACCTTCGTATCTCGAGCAACCTGGACTTCGGCATTATAAGCCTCTTGCTGCGCCGGTGTCAAGTTCTTGTAGGCAACTAGTAAATCGTCTTTGTTTTGTGCCACAAATTGCGTGAGTTTGACACGATCACCTCGGTCGCGGCCTGTGGAAGAAAATAATGACTAAAAGTGATAATATTCGATGGTGAGCTGGATCTCTACCGGCATTAACCTCGCGAAGCTTTGCTCTGATGAACGCATTCCACGAGTTGATGCGTCGGCGGTCGCGGAGGTTCTGACCCATTAGGAGCTGGACGCGAGTCCACTTAAGAGACCTGGAAGCGCAGAAGAATAAGTTTAGGCGGCAAAGAGTCGAAGTGCACATACCGTCCATGAGTCTGAGCGATGTCCCTCGCCTCTTGGGCATAAGCCCCCCGCGCGCTAGCAATATCACTGGCAAGTTTCATTTGCCTAGCGCGACGCTCCTCCTTTTGACCGCTGCTGAGCTTAGGACGTACACACTTACCATGTAGAGTAGTTGTGCGAGCCATCTCAGTGAAATGCCGGACTGAAAATGTAAAACCACACCATTTTATATCCTGGATGGAGGGGAAGGCACACCATAAATTAGGCGAGAGTCGAGACCAATGATATTACAGTAATCTATTCTGTTTTGCTGTGGGCTAGTGGTCAGGGTGGTGCAAAACCTGACCAGGCACGAATATATAGGCTTACCTGAGTAACATTTACCTCGGGCCAGAGGATGCAGAGCCAACGCAACTTGCGAGTGGTGCTATGCATCGGAGCCGAGCAGAGGAGTGGTTACGGCCAATCCAAGATCACTGGCGTCATCCGGCATCCGCCCGCTAGAAATAGCTATGGTATGTAGGCTGTCAGTTGCGCGCCGTGTCTGACACCGGCAGTTTTTACATCAGCCACACATCCCGGTTCACTAGACACTGGAATGGGTTCGATGTTCAGTATCTGCGGTGGGGGACGAAGTACCTCTCGGGACGCACCTTTCCCCGCGAGAGGGGGAGCGTTAGTTGGTAGAGATAGGCGTGATAATCCCTCTTCACGAGATACCTTGAGGGACCAACGAAGTCGACTCGCCGTCCGTTCTTGGGGCCCAACGACAGCCACTGGCCTTCTATCACAAGCCACCCAGCACATCTCAAATCCCGCAAGCCGCTCGAGGTGCAGTGATAGCTCTTCAATGTTGCTTCGGTAGCCATTCCCTGCCTGCGATAGGCCGGTTGGCTGTATTGCTCACGGACTTGCGAACGAACAACAGAAGACACGGGCAACAACCGCCTCCAGCCTGCATTGAGACTCGTTGGTGTCAATTCCCCTGTGAGTTGTAGAGTTAGATGTCATCCCCAGTGCGTCAGAGAGAATAACTACGTACATTACTCGGCGAGGTCTCGCAGGCGTGACTCCAGCCTTGTCGGCTGCATTGCTCACGGACTCGTGGACTCACAGCATAAAACATGCATAATAACGGCTACCACGATGCAGCGAAACTCCCGAGGCTGGGACGTTTCCCCTCTCAACTCCAAACGCGTTAGCTGTAGATGTCAGTCTCGAATTCTTCTACAGCCGTACCACCCAGTAGCATTAGGCGCTACCCTCTGGATGCGTTAGTGTGAAGGATCACTTGGAAAGATGGAAGAGGAGTGGCGCAGCAAGTGAGACGGGCTTGTGTATCAACGAATTCAGTAGATAGTTTCAATGGTAAATTAACCAACTGACCGCCGAATTTCGTCACCTGCCGGTAGTGCTCGTTTTGACCGCGAGATGCTGGATGTCGATGAGTCTGAGTTCAGAGGTATCAGTAATGCACTGGTGGTGCGAGGAAACACGTTGATTACCCATGACAAGCCTTGTCAGATTTTCATGAGGTTGCACTATATCGAACTGCTCTCATTGTGGTGGACGCTTTGGTGCCATTCCATCCTGACCTGTGTGAGCTGAGCGGCGGTCAAAAAGACGTCGACAGGATGGCGGTTTGAGGAAAAACATGTCGATGTGATAAGTCTTGTTGCAAGTTTGAGGAGAACGCACTGATAAGCCTCGTGGCAATCCTCGTGTCGTGCTTCATCGATGCAGCGGACCGGCCTCGGTGTTATTCACGTTGGCGGTTTGAGGAAAACGTGTTGATTGCTTATGATAAGCCTCGTGTCATGTTTCATCGATGCAACGGATGCTTCGGCGCCATTCTATCATGAGTGGGATGAGCCGGGAGTGGCGTTCAAATAATGATAATATTAGCATGTGTAGTGAATGTTTGTATGATTGTAACTTAGAACTACATGATATTCTATGTAATCCCGCCAGCTAGGTCCCACTGTAGTCGAATGCACGTCCATACGAGTTGGTGGAATCCTTGCAAGAGTAAGATGCTCGATCATGGACGCTTTAGAGCCACTCTATCCCGAATTGAGTAGCCATGAACATCAGCACGATGGGGCACCATGCCGTCGCAGATGTTCGTATGATTGTATTGTAGAACTCCCTCTCGCAATTCCTTACTGACGAAACACAACAAAAGTTGCATTATAGTAGTGTACTAGACATGTCATCTAATACTGTGGTACCCGATCCAACGTATCTCCAAGACGGAAAGCTTCGCCGTCGTCGTCGTCGCTATCGTCCTCTTCGTATTCGTCGCCAGTTCCATCGCCCGTGACTCGCGGTTGGTATCCAATAGGTCTACAACCCGTATAACCGGGCATCTCGTATATCTTCTGCAACTGTGCGCGATGAAAATCATTGACACGAACTCTTTCAGCGTACATTGACTCCATCTCAAAGGCGAGCTCCGACGACCCCGAATCCCGAAATCCTTGTGCAGCGACCTTCATCCGCTCACCATCGAAATCGAGCCATGCTTGAAGTCTTCGAATCTCGACATTGAGTCGAGTAATCTCCTCTTGTGATCGCTGAAGCTTGTAGTACTTCATCATCATCTCACGATTATCCGGTAAGGCCCACGGCTTCTCCAGTATCTCGTAGTGTGAATGTTTCAAAAGCGAAAATTCTCCTAGCAGGCTGTAGCCGATCACTTCCGCATAGTCAAGCTTAGGGCGCGGTGGACGTTGACGAGGTGCTAATTTATTATATCGCTCGAGAGCGGCGCGGATGGCAGCCGAACGCCTGCTAATTGCTTTAGAAATGTGCTTACGCATCTTATAGCCTACACGCAGTTCAGCAATTTATGTTACCCGTTCGTTTGCACATACCCGTTTTCGCGAGGTTGGCCTTTGAGAGTTCAAACATTCGCTGCACAACCAAACCTTCAAGTTCCTCTACCGCGCGAATGAAGGCACGGTGCTTCGTGTATTCACGGGCATTGATGTACTCACGGTGCAGAGGAGTCCAGCGGTCGGTGATGTTGTGCTGGCGTTCGAAGTTGGCCACGACGTTCAGCTGCAGCTGATACTTCCGGAGTGCGGAAGCATACTCGGCATTGATAGCGTTCGTCCCTTGCCGAGCGCTTTCGTTAAGGCCTGCTGTTGAAGTAAATTCAGCGGGTGTATAGGTAAGATATGGAACCTGGGTGACGCTGCCATAAGTTGCTCTATACGATGCGTCAGGGTCAGTTGCGCAGGAGGGAGATGCTGTTACATACTCTGCGAAGTTCAATTTTTCTAGCAGTTCAACATACTGCGTCGCGATCGAGGTAGTGTCTGACTCCCCCGCACATCGCTTCAAGTATTCAAGTTCCTCTCGATGCCAGGACTCGAAATCGTCGTCAGTGATGTCCTTACTGCGCTTGAATCGCTCTAGTTCCGCCAGGTGGGTTTGGATAATATACAGCGCCTGCTTGTAATTATTGTAGAGGAATCGACCTGCCGGAAGAAATCTAAATCATATTGGATCATGACTCGGCACAAACCTTACTTAGCTCGAGATATTTATCCGAATCCCATTGGCTGAAATGGAGATCTAAGAATTGTTTCCAATGGAACTCTGATGCGTGACGTATGAGTGGTGCCGTATTATTAGAACTTGAGAATATGCGCTCGCAGGTTTCTAAGTCTTCGTTGCCGAATCCTACCTGATAAAGTGGGTGATTCTCCAGTTGACACAAACGATTGTGGGCGAATCCGTGGAAGGCGTTGACCACTACCTTCAGCCGTTTTTCCTGCACCTCGTTTCCGAGTGAGCTTGAGGCGATCGTCTTCTTAGACGCACAGCCCACATCATGCCCAACAGCTTGGTCTTCCCCACAAACGTCGAGCAACCGACTAACAGCCGCCAATCCATACTTCGCGCTATGAGCGACGTGAGCGCCTGAATAACAAATTGATGAGTCACGTACAGTTCTCCACTTCGTTTCATTTCTGCGATACACTCTACGAAGCCGTGACGGCAGGCCATTACAAAGATACCGGTTTGTTCGAATACTTGAATTTGATTTTCTTCGATGGCCTTTGCAGCGGTCCAGTTGTCAGTGCAAGTAGTAAACCGCTTTTCTCTGGCAGCCTCGCCTGGCCTATCCCGCACTTCGTCCTTAAACCTCTCCACCTCAGCGTGAGGAATGAAATAATCGCTGTGAAATAATCGGGAGTCTGCAGATCCTGACCCATCCAAGCGCTTGGCAGATTGATTGCCATCCATACTGTGTAGCCGCGCAGGGCTCAACGGAGGTTCATCAGGTTGCTGTAATGGCTGTTAGGCGCATGGCGGACTCCAAAGAACTGCTCTAACCTCGAATGCACACGCTGGGCAAGCCCCACGTAATTTCCACGCAGGTCCATCACGGCCCAGAGCCTGCTTAAGTAACGTATGCACAGATCGGAGGATATTAAGATAAACGTCGAACGCGGCAGAGAGTTGAGCGCGGAGGTGGTGAGAATACGTGATCTAGAATACAGATTAGATTGAACCTTGTACGACCATAACCCACTTACGTTTTGCAAGGCACAAAGCACCTTCATCATTGCTTGAAGACTAAACGACGACTGGCGGCGTCGTATCTGGTGGTACAGCTCAAGGCATTCTAACCTGATTGCAATGCGAGGTTGGGAAGGCGAACACCCGAGTAACCCTACGCGTAGTAAGGCCGCGTTTGCGCTCTCATCAGCTTTCTGGATCACGTTAACATGCCGCTCGTACTCTAGACTGTCAGTACTAGAGCACCCTACCATTAGTTAATTATTGCTTACTTACGAAAGACACCGATGACATCTATGTGAAAGACGTGGTCGCCAGCCAGCTCCTCGGGTCCATTATGCTTCCATGCCAGATAGCGATCCACCAGGGTCGGCAACTGTGCTTGCCATGCTTGATGGGCATGTCTATTGCGCTGTGCACGAGGGCGCGTATCATGGCGGCGATGGGACCGGGGTTGACTGTATAGATTTTAGAGAAAGTTTCAGGGTATATTGGCCAAGGCGAGATCGAACGCACGAATGCATGAATGGCTGAAAATATTTCGAGTACACCGGATGGGCGTCGTCGAGCTCGTCGTCGAGCTCGTCATCGTTATCTTCATCCAGTGGTGGTAGTCCAATGGTGCCCCGATCACCGTCGCTGTAATCCAGACCACCGTTTGAGCCGCAGTCGAGGTCATCTGTATCACCAATCTCCATGCATGCTTCTGCCAGACGCGCTCGCATGGACCGGGTATTGGCTAACTAATCTTCGGCAAGAAGTAAGAACAAAGTTGAGATAGCGTACCTCGTGCCTCCTCCTGTTGCTTTTCTCGCACTAGCCTTGCCCTCCGAATTTGCGAGATTGACGCGGTGCTCGTAGTGAGAGAGAGCGATGATGATAAAACACTCATTCTAACGCGATTCGACGTCGTCCACCGTTTACTCTTCATCGTGGTCTGTAAGCAATCTGAAAAAAAAAAAGAAAAAAAAAAATCGCAGTGTTATATACATATATCATGTGGCTATGTAGGCACTTCACCGGTACAATGTCGTGATAAGAATGCCTCATGACGGCATGACATGATGATCATACACCTAGGCAGGGCTGGGTAGCGCTGACGAACAGGTAAAGCATCTAGTATTCGGACGACCGGTCAGGCAACCATAATAGACGGAAACCAAGGCATTAATAGACATACTACAATGCGCAGACTGGCGCCGAACGTCTGTGGTGGAAGGTTAGAACTGAATTTTGATTTCACGACGCCTGAGTTGCCGTGTGGACGAGTGACCGTAGATCTTTCCTACTTACATCCCACCCTTGTCGTCTACATGCTTGATCTGCGCTGCAGGTCGTTGGAGCGTGGATGGGAGCGGGAGAGGGGGGGGGGGCGAACACAGCCCTATTGCTCAGTGAGTTCGAAGCTAAGGTACGGAAGGATTTTTCAAGAGTAAAGCTAGTGCGACTTACGTATTAACCTCGTCGTCGACATGCTTGATCTGTCCCGCAGATCGTTGAAGCACGGGTAGCAACGGGAGGAGGGGGCACCCGAACGCGGGCCTGTTGCTCTGTGAGCTTGAAGCAATGGTATGGAAGAATATTTCATGAGTGAAACTCGTCCGACTTACACGTTAGCCTCATCGTTGACGCGCTTGATCAGCGGCACGGATCGCTCGTACGCGGCTAATAGTAGGAACGGAGGATGGGGAGAGGGGGGGGGGCTAGACGTAGATCTATCGGCACTCAGTGAGTTCGAAGCGACGATACGGAAGGATTTTTCAGGAGTAAAACTCGTCCGACTTACACATTATAATCTCCTCGTCGATGCGTTGGATCAGCGGCAGATTGTTCGTGCACGACTAATAGTAAGAACGGGGAGGGGGGGGAGGGAGCCTGATGTAGATCTATCGACACCCAGTGAGTTCGAAGCAATGATACGGAAGGATTTTTCGGGAGTGAAACTCGTCCGACTTACATATCAGAACCTCGTCGTCGACGTGCTTGATCTGCGCTGCAGATCGTTGAAGCGCGGGTGGGGGCGGGAGTGGGGGGAGATCCGAACACAAACCTGTTACTCAGTGAGTTCGAAGCAATGGTACGGAGGGATTTCTCATGAAGTAAAACTCGTGCGACTTACATACTAGCCTCGTCGTCAACGTGCTTGACCTGCGGCACGGATCGTTCGATAGTAGCAGCGGAGGGTGGGGCTAGACGCAGGCCTATCGACAGTCAGTGAGTTTCGAAGCAAGGGTATGGAAGGAATAAAGCTAATCTCGACTTACATGCTGGCCTCAGCGACTTCGGTAGGATCGATGACGAGGAGCCTGGCGGCAACCTCTTGTACTGCATGGGTACGGGCGACACGGCTATGAGAACAGTCTGAGTTGAAGTAAAACGCGATGAAAAGGGACATACCTGTATCACCATTGCAACGTAGGAAACGAGAGAGCGTGTACTCGCTCTACGCTGCAGATCGTTGACGCACGGCTACATGGGCGAAAACGACGTTGACGGGGCCGGCTGTTGCGTGAAAATCGATGCGGGCGACCAATTGGAACGAGGGGGCATAGTCGTCGAGCAGCACGACGGCCACAGCGTTGTGCTCATCGTTGCAAGCAGTGAGGAAGACGATAAGAGATAAGTACAAACTCCGCTTAGAGTCGGACACTGTACCTGACACAGCCCCGCGTCGGAACTATAATTCCGGGAATGCCCGGGTGGTTGATTTTCGACCGTGTCCCAATAGTACCCCGTATTACATTTTTACCTTAATTAACATTTTCTATCGTGCTAATAGTGCAGTGCTAGTAATATATAAAGAAAACCGCATTAAATTTGGCCCATAATCAAGCGAGATACGTTGCTCGTCGTGGGCAACAGCGAGCACGACAGTCCTGACATCGTGGGAAACAGTGGGCAGAGGCGATGTTGTCGGGAGGCGGTACCGGAGTTTGTTTCGGCAGATTGCGCAACGATTATATAATGCTGCGCTCTTATCTACTAGTGGATCAGCTGATCTAATCTTGCCCTATCTAGCTCGTAGTTTTCTCACCACTAAGTCAGTGCTGAGTGCTGCAGCAAGTGCTGCAGCACCGTAGTATTAGATTCTCCCTCTAATTAGTAACGAAGATCGCGTCACATCTTTGTTACTAATATGTAACGTGAATGGTGACACACAGGTGTACTACGCGAAGATTGGGAGCTGTGCGTGACAGAAGGCACCAGCGCTTCACCTTCAGCGCTCAGCAGCGATGGGAAGCATCGGCTTGGACTCAGCTAGTACATACCGAGCTACTACCACCATATCCAGGCACTCCTGCTAACGTTCGACTGCTCATACACTGCCTTGCGGCCAGCTTGAACACTCGCTGTGTACCAGGTATACATGCACCACCATCGGCTCACAGTATACACACGTACACGCGATATAGTCCGTAAGAACCTTAGGTGCGTACTTCAATAAAGTTACACGGAGTCTAATCTGTCTGGGCATATCTGGATCACACAAGTCAGACAACTCCTGGATGTCCGCCATTAACTAAAAGAATGGAACGTCGAGAGCTGAAATGAATTCAATTAGGGTTTGTCGGACAAACCCAAACTGCCGTCAACATGCCAGACTGATTAGACTGAATGTAACTTTGCTGATGGCCCTACGCCGTTATCCACGCCGGGCTGTTTATCCAACCCAACCCTGACGCTGCCCACAGGTAATGTCGATTGCTTGATCAATTCGACACTGGAGAGGTAGACCTGCCAACGTTCAACAATTCATGCACTGCCTTGGCTTGACTACTTGCTGTGTGTCAACGTGACCACGTTCACGCGCGGCCAAACTACCAGGTACGATCATCGATACAGCATATTCATATATCTACAGCAGGGAAGGATATAACCAGGAGCAAATAGGGCTTCGATTAAACTATACAATCCAGTCCTTACCACCAGCGACGTCTCTTGTTTCAACCCGCTAGCCATGAGTGGCCCATCCGACTTCGAGCTCAGAGTGGGGATGGCCTTCGTAGTCGTAGCGAGTTCTGCATCAGCGCTTGCTGTGGGTGGCGTATTGCTTTACATCGTTGTGAGTTTCTGGCCCCTCTGCCGCTGTCAGGAAGTTGATTTTCACGTCAGTATAGCGCCGTCACCATTCAGCCAAATGCTTCACGGAGGTGGTCCACCGACACGCATATACACTATTATTTCCTCAATTTGATGGTTTCTGAACTTATCCAGACTGTGGGTGGGTACATACCACCTCGTGATTCCCGTATGACTGACGAGGCACAGGTGGATTACTGACGATTAGGTGGTTCGTAGAAGACGTGAGTCTTCCAGGGGTCTTCGAAGTCCTCCACTTGTTCATTTAACTCCAGAGTGTGTACCCCGGTCCTTATTGCACTGCCCAAGGTATTTCCGCTCTTCCTTGGTTTGACGCTTGTCTTTCACTGCGTGTAGGTTTTTTCGCGCACGTGGGTGAGATCGCAGTTGCTTTCGGGTACGTATCGAACCGAAATGAAATCCCCTTCACGTGCCCATAAACTTCCCTTCTCAGCACAACGGTACGCCAGTTGCATAACCCGTCCCGCCAATTAATTGATTCGAGGTAGGCCGTTTCCCTGCACATACTACAAGTATTGGTGCTAGGGTGGAAGTCTCCACCGAATTTTGCACTCCTTATACTGGCGATAAACTGGCTGAGCATCCTCATTCTGGTGGTCGTGCCGAACGTGGTTCAACATAACATTTATGGTCCTACAGGCTACTGTAAGTTTTCATAGTTCAATTTTATCTTTGTTGACCTCAATCGACGCTGCTATACAGGGTGCTGGATTGACAGAAGTACTACAGAGAAGATCAGCCTCTCTTATATGTGGATGTGGATGGCAGCTGTATTGAACATCATTTCATACTTGCTCCTTGTGCTTGTTATCAAGCGAGTCGTTCTTGTGGATGGTAACAGACTCCGCTGGCGGGGAAGGCAGGAAAGGATATTTGCCCCGTATGGGATGGAGCCGTCTGCGGAGAATGTCAAAGCAACCCAAATGCTCTTGTAAGTGGTTCTTAGTCTACGGTTGGTGGCTTCTCTGGACAGATCACTTTATAGTTACCCCCTGGTGTACATTATAGTTGTGGGTGGTCTTGTGTTTCTGTGATATGATTGCGTTGAACGCGTGATAGGTGTTGCCTATTTCGGCGTCCCGTTTTTCCCAATTCAGGGGGCATGACGTCTCGTATGCAGTGCTAACGTTCACAGATGTATTGTTCGAATTATCCGGTCTGTTCGACACGATCTTGTACACCCTGACTCGCCCTCGTTTGATGTCACGTCGACCCTTGCGCGATCCACAGTCGGTGCTCGTAGCACGCATTACTACAGGGCGGATGCCGCACGATGGTAAATCCAATACGGAGATTGACCGGTACATGTTGTATGACGTGCCAGGATTATCAGAGTCTCCGAAGTCTGCACAAAACGTAGTTGTTTGTCACGTTTGATGTTGGATTGTAGCGTATTGCGGGGTGTGGCAAATATAAACCTGCCTGTACTGGAGACCACTATTACTGTGATTGGACTGCGTCCGTATCGACCACAGCTGTGACTTCACTACGTACGAAAATGGAATACACAACGCTGTAATACTAGATCACTTCTTTGCATTCCTTTTGCTCAAACTCTTCTCACTGCGCACTCTCCCCTTGCTTGTCTTTCGCGGGCGAGCAGCATCCGACTTCCGCGCTGTGGTTGACTTACGCACCCTTTCCCTACCCTGGCCCTGGTGACGCACCCCTTGCTTACCCAACGCCATACGCGCCTTCTTCTTTGCCAATCGCCGTGCTCGTCGGTCAGCGTCCGCTGCTTTAGCCTGTTTACGCTCTTCCTTAGACAAGTGCGCCAGTTTTTGTCCGAGTGAGGGGTCGCCTTTCGGAGCGACCGATATTGAAGAGCTGGTCGAGGGTTTCGACGACGCGGCTGGTGTAACGGGGCTGGGTATCGTTTTGCATCGTTGGACGCGGAGCTTCCGCTTTGCAAATTTGAGCCTGTCGGGTTCTAATGCTAGAATTTCATCCACACAAGAGCGATCCTGTAAATGGCGTCATCAGTTCATACTTGGGACGTATACACATCGCAGACGTACCATAAACTGAACGTACGCGAAACCTTTACCTAGTTGAGTATCCTTATCGCGTATCATGCGGACACGCGCCACCCAGGTACTGTGCTTCGTGCCGTCCGAGCCCGAATCTTGCGGTGGTGGCCCTCGTTCAGCATGGATGAGTGTCTCAAAGAAAATACGTAAATCATCCTCTTTGCTAGCAAAATCAAGATTGCCCACGAAGACGGTGAGTTTGGGTTCTCCGATAGCCTGGTTTGTGGTCGCAGTAGTAGCGTTCGGCGGCAGCGACGTCTCAGAGTGACGGACTGAATCAACCCTAAGCATCCGATCCATGAATATTGTTCCGTTGCATTTCCCCAGGGCAAGACGGGCGGCTTCGAACGGGTCCATGACAGGTGGGGGAGGAGGTAGATTTGGTGGTCGTAACTCTGGAGGCTGGGGATATGCGAAAACGACGTACGCATGAATCGAATCCGCGCCGGAATGGACATGATGGTTTATAAAGGCAATTTTCTTCTTTTGACTAGGCGTGAGGAATTTCTTTGCATCTGTCTTTGACGTATCATCGTCAGGATGTGCTTCACGCCACGACGCGGCACGGTCACGCTCGTGTTGGCGGGCTTTCTTCTTGTCGTCTGAGGCGTCCTGGTTGAGGGAAAGATTTGTGGTGGGGATTTGGAAAGGGATAGAACGAAAACGTATGGATTCAATTTTTGCCGTTGGAACAAGCGTTAAGATATGGTGCCGTAGTCGCTTCTGTAGGGGCTGAAAGGCGAATACATGCAAATCAGAGCTAGACGGGCGACTGCATGTTCGACTTACGCGTTCCTGTGCAGTCTCAGGTGGTACGTTCCCGATGAATATAGTACGAGCATCTCTTTGCTCCGAAGTCTCGTTGGCTGGCGCATACTTTTTCCGCCCGTCGCCTTTTTGCCGCGAGGAGCCACCACCGTGAAGGGTTTCGTGGACCAAATGCGATGGGCCATCTCCGTCCTCTCCGTTCGTATCCAATGAACTACCCCTTGCGACTTTAGAGCTCTCCTCCTTAACCACGTCGAGGTTCGAGCGTGGAACTGCCTCGACCACCTTCCGACTAGCTTTTCGTATTTTCTTGTCGTGTGCTACAGTCTCCTCATTCAATTCTGTATCGGACGGTTTGGATCGTTTATTCTTGCGCTCCTCTTCATGCTTTTTCGATTTACGTTTCTTATCGTTCTCGCTCGACGCGACATGTGTGGTAGAAGACTGTTTGTCTTCATCACGTACCTACTGAGTGTGTCGGTCACTGAGATATCCATGACTTGACGAGTTAGTTACCTGTGATTTGAGCAAGTCGTCTAATTCCTTGTCTATGGGCTGTTTCTTGCCGGCCCCAAGAAGAAAAGATGCCAGGCTCATCACGTTTGGAGAGAGATGGAATAACTGTTATTTTTTACTCCAAAGTCCGATCGAAAAAGGAAAACATTTTACGTAGAAACGCGTTGCCTTTTGATCCAAACGCGAGAATTCGTCCCAAACCCATTTCCCGACTTCTAATGGCGGCAGAACGCAGGCCGTCCTTTGGACAGTCTTTGATAGTGCGCGCATGTTTTTCTTCAGTCTGTCCTGAGAAAGAGACGTTTGATTGTGACAGGCGGGAGGTGCAGCAGGCACGGCTGTTGACCTGCTTTTCTTCCCCGTCGACACCATTAAAACCCGGCTGCAGTCTGCACAGGGATTCGTCAAGGCGGGCGGGTTCGGAGGGATATACAAGGGCGTCGGGAGCGTCGTCGTAGGAAGCGCGCCAGGTGGTGAGCTGCCATTTCTTGTCCGTACGTTCTTTTGTGTCGTGTCTCATACGCTCCGCACACAGCCGCTGTCTTCTTCTCGACGTATGACTTGATGAAACGAACATTGCCCATGCAAGGCCAGCTTGCACCACTGAACCACATGATATCAGCATCGGTGGGTGAGGTGGTACGTTCTTTGTTTTACTAGAACTCGTCGTGTCCGCAAACAACGACATTCTATCAGGCAGCTTGCCTCATCCGCGTTCCCACCGAGGTCATCAAAACACGCACGCAGACATCGTCGTATGGATCATCTGTCGCATCCTCTTTAGCTGCTGCGAAGCTGGTTCTCAGAAATGACGGTGTCAAGGGATTTTACCGTGGATTTGGAATAACCGTCATGCGCGAGGTGCATCCGACTTGCTCCTCTTCATTCAGAGCCTACCTTAATTTCATGCGTTAACTACTCAGATACCTTTCACGTCCCTTCAATTCCCTTTGTATGAATGTCTCAAGTATCGGCTTTCCCTCGCTCTGGATTCTCGCCCGCTTCACGCCGCGGAGGCGGCTGTATGCGGGAGTATAGCTGGCGGTGTCGCAGCAGCACTCACAACCCCCCTCGACGTCCTCAAGACACGCGTCATGCTCGATATGAGGGTTTGGAGTCTATCTCTTCTACGATCGTAACCTTGATACTCACTCGTTCCTAGGGTCCTTCGTCTCGTTTTCCGTCCCTTTTCACCCGTGCGCGAGATATATATGTCAACGAGGGTGTTCATGCGTTGTTCGCAGGTGCTGTGCCCCGAACATTATGGATTTCGGCCGGCGGTGCTGTTTTCCTTGGTGTTTACGAGTGGGTAATAGGGACGTTAGTCGATAACTGAAGAACCATGCGTCTCCCGCATCGACGTCGTGCTTCATTCATCATAGATTTTGCAAATACCTCCAAGATGAACGGAGTTCGGAGTGCATCCAGTCGCAATGTAATGTGGGTGTCATATTTCGCGCTGTAACGTGCTTGTAATCAATAAGATAGCAAGGTGATGAGGCAAACCAGACGATAACTCTGCTAACAAGCTGAACTAAATGTACAGACCTAACACGCGGTCTCGTGGTTAGTCGCCCACACTCGCGACTAGGCCGGCAGCCCAGCCTCGGTCGCCACGACTGATCACTCGTGAAGCGAAGAAATCTCCCAGTAATTCGTGCAGCTGTGTGATGAGCTTCGCATCCTCCTCTCGTGAGGGGTCCAGCGTCTCCGGCATACTGGAAGGTGGCTGCAGCGTATCTAAAGCCATCTATCCAGTGATTAAGCATACCGTCGACCAGAAAGATCAGGAACCTACCATTACGGCTTCGACAACGCTATTCACACCGTCGCCTCCTGAAGCCGTGATTTCCTCTCCAACGACGCGTGCTCCTCCGCCTTCCAGTATGCCCTTTCGCACCGCCTCCTTTCCGATTCCAATAAGTCCTCGTATCGCACCTTCTCGGGTGCCAAGAGGTTTTGGCGGCGCTCGAGTACCATCCTGGTTCAGCGTCCCGTTCGTGTCCATCGCGAATCCGTTGACAGTCGTCGAAGTCGTGCTCTTCCCGGTTGGCGTATTACCTAGAAGGGCAACTAGCAAGGTTTTCATGATGCGTGGCGATAACGAAGGGTAGGTTGTCGAATGTTGTGTCAGGACCCTGCCGAGTGTTTGAGCGGCCGCTGTCCTGAGATGTTTTGCGTGGGAGCTAGGCAAGCTTGAGTGAAGAAGAACAGATAAAATTGATGGGAGTAATTGATGGAGCTGGACACAGAACAGCGTGAGCACAGTGAGATGTCGCTCGTCAGGGGTCGACGTACATAAGGCTCGATGAACAGAGTCGAGTTCCCCAGGATAGCGCTTATGACGTCCAACAAGATCTCGAGTGTCCTTCCTTCCTGTTCACCATCCGTTTCCTCTCGAAGGGCACCGACGACGCCCTCTCCGACCCATTTCACAAGGTAGGGCAAAAGTGCCTGCAGTCCTGCATCGGCGCGCAGACTGGCAAGAGCTGCAGTTCGCTTGGCTGTCTCAGTTGGGGTGGTCGAAGGGGGTAGCAACGAGGAAGTGAGCCTCGTATAATAGAGCTGCAGTTCTCGTGAAAGAACCTGTTTGACGAGTTGACTTGGCTGAGTTTGTGGAGTCGAAGTTTGTTGTGGTTTTGCGAGACCCAGTTGTGGTGATTTGCCGTTGACAGCCAAGGGTGGAGCTGCGTCTTCTCGAGGAACGGCTGGGGGGTTCTCTGGAACAAGGGGCTGCACGCCCTCGACAGCAAGCCAATGTGCCGTCCAATTCACGCCCTTAGGGATGATGATCTTCTCTTCTCGCAGTACCTTGTCGAAGTCGATCTCCTCATCTTCGACAAAATACACGGTTCCTGCTGATGGCATGTTTGGGAACGGAAGGGCACGTCGGAAAGTGGTAGATGCGTGCGGTGTGTGGCCATAAAGGGGTTCGATGTTGAGCGTACGAAGGGCGAGGTCGATGTCGCCAGTGGTAAGCGTCGTCCTGCGAGCATGTCGCATGAATCTGGAGGCTTCCTGGGTGCGAATTGGGGTGCGTGCAGCAGCAGCAGCACATTCGAACGACTAATAGCACATACCTCGACCACTTGGTGTACTCTGTATTCCACATCGCTGGCAAGTGAGGACGCGACAGCTTCAGGGAGATTCGTAATTCCGAGTGATTCGGCGACATCCTGGGCGGGATGAGATGAAAGTGGTGCGGATAAGACACGTCCTTACTTTGACCGTATCGGCTTTGTATATCCCTGCATGGTGAGAATGGGCAGACTTGCCAGGTTTTGGTCCCGGCTTGCTCATCGCGACGATGGAGACCAGAGGTCACCACGGCCAACTTGGTTGACTGCCAGGTATCGACGTTATTAGACACGACGTCTGCAGTGTACGACACACGCTAAAGTGTGCAGCGCACTTGGACGGGAGATGGGGTCGACTACCCCTTCAGCTTCAGCATCCGATGCAGGTGTGCAGTCAAACCACTGACTCACGATACTGTCGAACGTTATTATGTTTACTGTGCTTGTGAAAGGAGTCCAAGTAACATCTGAAGACTTGTTTGCCTACTGCACTACCGAGAAGTCGCATATGGTCACTAGTCAGTCTTGCAGCCACACCCCTCACAAATGAATCAAGCTCGCAGACACAACGCCAAGGCCCGTCAATCCACGGCTGGCTCTCGAAAGAAGGGGAAGAAGAAACGCAGCGAATTGTCCGACACCTCCCGCCAGGCTGCAGTTGCGGACTCACTGGATCCGAATGCGGACATCATCACGCCCAAGTCCAAGACACAGAGGGACGATGAGAGGAGGGAGAGGGCCTTGAAAGAGGTAGGTGGGCAGTTCAAGCTAGCCTGACCAACATCTGGACTGAAAATGCCCTTGCGCGTCATGGCATGTAGCTCGTTGCGCAGTCCGAGTCCAAGGTGTCCAGTAAGAAGAAGAAGAGACTGGAAAAGTACATTGTGAGTTTGTCGGTCGATCAACAGTCTTTTCCCGGATCTCATGCCTTCAAGGACAAAAAACTTAGGCAGGAGGAGAGATTGCAGCTATTCGAGAAGTTGGCGTGCGTCCTCTCTACTGTCCCCGACCAGGTAGCGTAGTGCTCACACTCCCTCGCAGCCAAACCCAAGCGACTATGCCAAGCTTGGAATTACAATCCTCCTCTACGCTTGGGACTGGGAAAGTGACGTCAAACCGACAACGACTCGACAAGGCCGAAGACCTTCAAGTTCGACGTGCAATTGATGGCCGGACAGGCAAGCGCAAGCGACGGACTGCAAACTATTCCGGTGCAGATTCAGAGAGTGCAGATTCTGAACTGGATAACCGTCCTGGCTGCGAAATCGATGCCCCTTCACCGAAAACTACTCCAGCACCCATAGTATCGGTCGTGGACTACTCCTCTGGGGTAACGCCTCAAAACAAGGATGTCCAACCGTCTCCATGCATAGTTGGAGGAGCACTCAAACGAAATGCGGACGGCACCGTTGTTCAGCCACGCGTCGTTAAGAAGGAAAAGGGGAAAAAGGTTGCTTTTTACTGGGAAATCATTGACTATATCCTCATGAACATTTGTGATCGTTTGATAGACAGCGTTTCGCAGCTGGAGATTGAAGACATTGCGTCCTGTCTCTCAAAAGGTCGAGTCCGATACATCTTTCGACAGCTCAGACTCCGCATATGACACTGACAAAGACGAGAACAAAATCGAGGGGGGTGACGACGAAGAGAGCGGTTCGGATTCCAACAGTGACTTGCAGTCAGGGAGCGAATCAAGTGTGAAGAGCTCAAGTCCCGTTGAGGAGGAAGCGAAGAAACCGCATCCGGACTTCAAATCGTGGGCAACGAAACAACTTAATGCTGTCAAGGGTTATGTCGCCCCCGCTGATGAGGAATTGTCGACCTCACGACCAGAGCCCGAAGGTCCGAGTCAGCGTCCAGCCAAGAAGCGCAAGGTTCATCCATCTGACGGCATGATTCGCGGTCCTTTGGGCGAAGAGATCAAATTGCCCGCGACTGCCCTTGCGAAACATTTGTCTAAACAGTCTTCGGATCCATCAGGTACTAAGCCACAAGGGCGACCCAAGGCCGTGCCAGTTACACGTCCCCGTGATGTCGAAGAAGCCCGATTGTTGCTGCCAATCGTGGCAGAAGAGCAGCCCATCATGGAGGCCGTCCTTCTCAATCCCGTTGTCATTATATGTGGCGAGACTGGAAGTGGCAAGACAACACAGGTGCCTCAGTTCCTTTACGAGGCAGGGTTCGGCGACCCTAACGGAGGTAGGACTTCCTTGAGCTATCTTCTACTATGAACGTCCTCATTCTGCGCTGCAGAGAATCCAGGTATGATTGGTGTAACTCAGCCACGGCGAGTTGCAGCAATATCAATGGCTGCACGGGTAGCACACGAACTCTCTCTGACATCCTCACGGGTGTCTTATCAAATTCGCTACGATGCTACCGTTTCACCTTCGACAACAATCAAATTCATGACGGACGGCGTGCTTCTTCGTGAGCTCGCAACTGATTTTCTACTTTCCAAATACTCGGTCATTATCATTGACGAAGCACACGAACGAAGCATGAATACGGATATCCTCATCGGCGTGCTGAGCCGGGTACTTAAGCTGCGCGAGCAATTGTGGAAGGAAGGCAAGGAAAGTGTCAAACCTCTCCGCTTGATCATCATGTCTGCCACCCTCCGTGTTGGTGACTTTGCAGAGAACAAGACACTTTTTGCTACGCCCCCGCCTGTAATAAACGTGGATGCCCGCCAGTACCCCGTGACTGTTCATTTCAATCGCCGGACGCCTTCGGATTACATCAACGAGGCGATCAAGAAGACGGCCAAGATTCACTCTCGGTTGCCTCCTGGTGGAATACTAATATTCTTAACCGGCCAGAATGAGATCACAGGTGTGTGCCGGAAATTGGAGGCGCGGTTCAGTCGGAAAGTTATCGAGGCGAAAAAGCGCAGACGGCAGGTTGTTGACGCTTCGTCGTTCTTTGTGGACGAGCCGGAGGCGCCTGTCAATGCCGTGGCTGCAGCGGAGGGTACGCATTTTGGTTTCTATGTCACTGTGAGAAGCCCTCACCGTGGACCTAGTCGCACTGGAAGCGGAAGACCTTGAATTGGGCTCAGGAAACCAGGATTTGGCATTGGATGTTGATGCAGGTGATGTCCACGAAGACCCGGAGGCTTTGGATAGCGACGATGAAGACGGAACGACTGTCGACATCGAAGAAAGTGATTGTGAGTTTGCCCTTCTTTCTCTACCGCTGACACACGTCCGATGGTCTTCAGTACCTATGCATGTTGTCCCGCTATATTCGTTATTACCCAGCGATAAGCAAATGCGAGTGTTTGCGCCGCCTCCACCCGGTTGTCGTCTGGTAGTTGTGTCGACAAACGTAGCAGAAACTTCGTTAACAATACCAGGCATACGGTATGTCGTGGATTGCGGCAGAGCTAAAGAGGTACTTGTCTCTCTCCAAACTCGACTTCCCTTATATTTATCGACCTCGATATAGCGAAAATATGATGCGACGAGTGGTATCCAAACATTCCAGATTAGCTGGATTTCCAAGGCTTCGGCGGCACAGCGTGCCGGGAGAGCAGGACGTACAGGTCCAGGCCACTGCTATCGCCTATACTCATCTGCGCTCTATGAGCACTACTTTCCGTCCTTTGCCGACCCAGAAATTCTTCGCACGCCTATCGAAGGTATCGTTTTACAGATGAAGGGCATGAACATCGATGCGGTCGTCAACTTCCCCTTCCCGACGCCCCCGGACACCCATGCGCTCAAGAAGGCTGAAACGACGCTCACTCACCTTGGTGCACTTAGCAGCTCACCGGCAGTAGTATCGGGTAGTGCGCAAGCAACCGTATCGATGTCAACCGTTGGTGGCAAGATTACGCCTTTAGGACGGTCAATGAGTTTGTTCCCGCTTGCCCCGCGGCACGCCCGCATGTTGGTCGTTGGTCGACAGCACGGGTGTCTGCCGCATGTAATTACAATTGTGTCTATTCTATCCGTTGGAGATCCGTTCTTGCGAGAGGAAGTCTTGGCCGAGGCAAGTGATTCCGATGGCGAGGGTGAAGAAAAATTGGACTATGACCAGCGTAGTCATCCGAGTCGGGAGGCTCAAAGGGTTCGTCGTCGAGCCTTCTTTGAGAAGCAACAGGTAGGTTTCACCTGTAGGATTTGTTCATATCTAACAATTTTATGTAGTTGCATGCGGCATTAGGCAAGTCTACCAGTGATATTCTGAAAATGCTTTCGGTTGTGGGTGCGTACGAGTATGCAGGAGGTGGACTGCAGTTTTGTAGCGAACATTTTGTTAGACCTAAGGTGAGCGAGATGCATTCGGGAACCGTGACCTGGATTGACTGAGATCGTTCCGCTGAAGGCCATGGAGGAAATACATAAGCTCCGAGCACAGATTAGTAGTATTGTTAGTACCACCTTCCCGGGTATCGACACTGGTTATCAGAGGTACTTGCAACCCCCAAATGAGAAACAGGTTTGTGGACTCTCAGTTTCATAAGGATAGCAAACCACTGACTCATTGACAGTTGAAAGTGCTTCGACAATTACTCGCTGCAGCCTTTATTGACCAGGTCGCTGCCAGGAAAGACCTGGTGGAAAAGAAATCCGCGACTGGTGTCCAGTACTCAAATGCAAAAGGAGTGGCATATCGCGCGCTGGGTGTATCCGAAGACGTCTTTATACACCCGTCATCTGTCCTATCGCAAAAGTCGCCTCCAGATTACCTGGTCTTCACCGAAGTCGTACGCACCACGAAGCCTTGGCTAAAAGGTGAGTTGTTCACCAGTGGTGGTCAAAGTGGACTGACACTCGTCTAGGCCTGACTTTGATCAACCCGGCCTGGTTGTCGAGCCTCGGTAAACCGACACTCTGCACTTTCACAAAACCGGTGAAGAATAGTAAAGGTGAACTTATGACGATACCCAAATTTGGTCCAGATCAGTGGGAGCTTCCCCCGATAAAAGTACCCCAGTAGTAGTAGTAATAATGATACATGAAATGATTTGTGCGGTATGTGGCAGACTGATATGTCGTGGTGTATAACGGATAGAGATGTTGGTGTGACATGACAACAGGAAGACGTAGTATCCATCATGGCTTGTTCTTCTTTGGGATGAAGATGCTAGCTTTCTCCTTCTTGGGCCTCTTCGGCGGCGGAAGTTTTGGTTTGCCCACGTTCGGGGTAACAGAAGAATGATCTTCAGAGGGGTGCGGTCTCTTCTGCCCCGCCTTTGACACGGGAGCATCCTTTCGACCCTCCGTCCCAGGAAGTCGGCGGATACTCGGAGGTTTGGCACGAACGGACTCGGCCAAGTTCTGTGGAGTGACAAGGGTATCTGGTGGCGGGCGGCTGGGTGGTTTGACGGGTTTAGCGGCCTGCGTTTGCGCTCTTGGCTGGGTTGGAGGCTCCGTGAAGTATGACATGTCGACCTACTCATGCCTTAGTAAGGAAAGAACAACCGGCAAATAGCCCACATACGTCAGTTAGGACTCCGCGAGATCGGGCATTGCCAACAATCTCTCTCCAGTCCTGGTTACTTCTTTCGAGTGTCGGAGCGTTTCCCAATATGAACAAAGAAGATTTTGCACGGGTCAGTGCAACGTTCATCCTTCGGACGTCTACATCACCACCCAGTCAGATCAGAACACCCTATAAGGTTCAGATCATCTTACCTGCCAAGAACCCCACTGTTTGTAAACCTGGACCAGCTCTAACGCAAGAAAGGATGATAATGTCTTTCTCCTGACCCTGGAAGCCGTCAACGGTGTTGAAATGGATTTTACCCCGAATATCGTTCCCAAATCTCCTTTCGAACGTTCTCTGCAGTTCGTTCACTTGGCCTCGATACATCGAGACGACTCCGACATGGAAATCAAGGTCCATGGCTGCATATTCTTTGCGTAGCCTCGCATAGAGAGACATAGCAACTTGTGCTTCAGTAGGATTCTTCAATGAGTGTCCAGGTGTCTCCTGTTCTTGACCACGGTTGACGTTGAAGAATCGGTATGGCCCGAATTTAGGGTGTGAATGCCACGGTTTCGCCGTCTTACGTGCCATATCAGGACCATCGAGCAGGCGTTTTTGATAAAACAAGTGACTTGGGAGTTGGCTGATCTCTGGGTGCATACGATACTGGATGCTAGAAGAGAATCAACAAAGAGGAACGGAGAAATAGATTTTGAGCCGACCTCAATAAATGAACGGCGTCCGGCCTATGCTTTTGTAATCGAACAAACAGAGATTGATTGTATTGAAATTTACAAGCCTTCAAAGGGTCAGAGTCAGAATTTACATAGTAGTCAACCATTCGTCCTCACCTCTTGCGAGAGGACAGTAGGAGGAAGTTGTTGTGGATCTATTGGTTGTGTCAGACGTCGACGATGCGTGACCACTAGATGTACTTGCCTCCAACCATGATACATCTGGACGAACGGAACTTCAAGGGTATCAAAGAACTGAGCTCTATAGCCTGCGCAGCTTCATCTATGATGATCATTTCAAACTCTAGTTGTTCAATAGATTCGTGGCCTGAGCCTGCAAGCGTGGCACATATGACATCTGCTTCCTGTAAAATCTCCATGCGACACCGCCTGCGTACAGCGTCAAGGGTCCGACTGTCAGACTTTTGTTTATCCTTCAATCTATCAAATTGCTGGGTTAGGATCATTCGGCGGGAATTAAGCTTTTTAATTTCTTCTTCCAGGGCTGCTGTTCGTGCCGTATTGTTCTGAGTGTTAGCCAATTCCTCTAACTTCTCTTGTTTTGCACGCTTTACTGCGTCGATTTCCTGACGAAGGGTTGCTATGTCGCTTCCCGTATTCTTGGATGAATCCTGCACGTTGTCACTGTTGATCTTCTGCTCGACAAGGTAATCCAGGGATATGTCCATCACGCTGACGTCCAAGGACCTGTCATGGCCAATACGAACCACCTTGATGGCCGCGCCACGCTTGTGCGTTCCTCGATATCCCTCTTTCAGGCGGCTAGCGACCTCGTCGATGGCTGCATTGCTCGGTGCACATAAGAGGATCTTTTGCACAGGTCCCTTGTCTGCTTGAGTAGAACTCCGACCAACATGGATTGAGGTGGAAGGGGAGCGCCGCTTCAGGAGAAAGGCTTCCACCAGTCCACAAATGGTGGAAGTTTTACCAGTACCAGGCGGACTTAATCGAAGTAAGTGACCAAATCGCAAGGGGTAATCTCGTATTTTGATTCTACTCACCCTTGAATCAACGCGAAACCCTCTGTCCGTAATGAACTTAGAATAGCTCGCGCTTGCGGTTCGTTAACACGGTAGTTGGACATAGTGTCTTGGACCTCGCGACCGTCCAGATGAGGATGCCCAGATAAGCGAGGTTGCATGACCGTAGAAAACAAGTCATAATACGGCAAACCCATCAAAGCGGCATACTCGCGATGGAGAGTACTCAAGCTGGGCAAAGGTTAACCCATGAAGAATATCATGTCCTAAAACACTTCACCTGATGACCTTCTTGAGATTCCACGTGGTGTTCATCTGTGGTCCTTGGTCCCCCGCATTCACTAGCACGAAACATCGAAGCGTCACCTGGATGCCCGCCACAGTTTGCCTGTAGGACTGAGTCTTGGCGAGGTACGATTTCTTCCCATCCGGCTGCCGAAGCAAAACCACGTCCGTCTCGCTTAGGCGCCAGTCTTTCTGAACTGCCTCAGAAATGCTCGCTTCAAGGTCAACGAAATCGTCAGTAAACTGCTTCGATGCAATCTTGCATTCGACAATCGGAGTGGCTTCCTCCTTTGATTGCACGATCTGTGCCCAGCATTCCATAAGCAACAACGGTTCGAAGACGTTCAAATAGTGGCGGTGATCAACGAATTTGTCAGGAACATGGAGTAGTCGTGGTTCTTCTCCCCTGTTCGGTGGTTCTGATCCAGCGTGATCGTAGTCCCAGGACAGAAGTGCGCGATGAAGACCAGAAATGTCAGGTTTTAATCTCAAGGCTCGGCGACGAGCATCGTCCCGCCGACTGAGTCGTTCCATGGTGGCGTTCTTGACTTGATTCGTGACATCCATCATCTTTACCTGACGGCGTTCAGCAGGCTTCTGAATCTTGGGAGACTTCTGGAACTTCCCAAGTGCAGCCAATCCGCGTACCGGTCCTCCAGCTTCAGAATCGGAGTCACTGGATGAGGACTCGGCGGGAAGAACCTCAGCACTGTCTTGAGGGGCGGGAGGCTTGCGACTCGGGGCCGACGTGACTGCGGGTTCCGTTCTTCGGAAAGTAGGATGTGCCGGAACTTCTGATTGTGCATCCTTCCGATCGATTCGTACGTGTTTCTCAGGAACCCGAGGTCCACGAATTACCGGGGCTGTAGAGGTCTCCTGTTTCACGGGTTTGGACTCTGTGGACTTGGTTGTGGGAGCCCGGCTACCAGCTGTTGACATCGAAACGAACACAACGTCTTCTTCACCATCCTCTCCAAAGGATGCAAGAGCAGCTTCCAGCTTTGATATTCGACCTGCATCTAACCTAGTCTTAGGAGCTCCCTCAGTCTGCTTTCTCCCATCCTCGATGTGCTTGTTCAGTTTTGCAAGCCCTGCCTCGGACGGAGGTACCCCAGTCGTTCGGAAACATTCCAATAATGTTTGTACCAGTGAAAAGGATTGGTGGAGAAGTTCCTCGTCAGAAAGCCGCAGCCAGCGGGCGAGTTCCGGAAGAAAAGGCTGTAAGTCCGTCATCATCCGTTTCCCGACCCTCGAAAGTTTCGGAGGTTTGCCAGCACTGGGCGGCGGGTCCTGCCCAGAGGCTGACACAGCTGCTCTCTCTATGACGCGCCACTGAGCCAGCATATCCCGACCAAAGATCAGTGCGTCTCGCATCCACACAGTCATGTCCGGTATGTCGAAGTATGCAGCCCATAGTGGTGTCCGCTTGAAGATGACAGTAATGGATTGTGTCATGAGCGACCATAGTCGCGGAAGTTGAGCTGCCAAACCCTGTGGATCCTCGGGACGCAGATACCTGCTGGATAGCAGCAGACCATCCAACCCAGAGCAGAGAACCTCGATCACATCAGTGAGACATTGGACAAGAGATTTCGACAAGCTGCAAGCTTCCGTGACAAGAGGTGCGTAGCGAATGAACTCCTCCAAGAAACCCATAATACCGGCAAACGATGGATCCGTGAGGTTAGATAGGAGAGCACGAAAGCAGTCAAGACGAGAGTCCGCGTCGAAAGCTTGCCCAACCAAGACCTTTGCAGCAGTTTGGAGGTCATCCATAGGGGAAAACATAAGTGTCATGACATCCTTCGCCACACCCTGCCGCTGAAGAAAGTCGCGGATAAACTTCTGTTGATTATAGTTGGCAAACTTTGAAATTGCATCAACGAAGCCATCTCGAGTGTCCGATAGTGACCGGTTGATGGCCTCAAACGCCACTAGAACATCTGGTTTGGATAACACTCGCTTATACGCCAACTTGTTCAAGACATCTAGATGCGAGAATTGGGCAACCACCCCTAGGATCGCAGCAGCTCCATCAGAATCGTTTATCTGTAACGACTCGTATGCCTTCCGCCACAACTGTTTCCGAATTGCGCACACCGGGAATTCGCTCGCTACGCCTGCAAGAAATTCGCACGATCGTAAGACCGCGTGAACTATCTCCTGCACGTCTCCTTTAAGGCTGGCAACCACAAGTTCGCGGGCGGCATTTCGGGCAGACTTCCACTTTTCGTCCGCGTATTGGCGACCAAATGCAACAGCTACAAATGTGTCGGAGTGGATGTCCAAAACGCTAGATACCGCAGCACGATGACCAGACCACTCGTCCGTTTGTGACTTCCGTAAGAGGCTTACGAGTAACTGAGGATAAGATAAGCTTCCTTGGCAAAAAGTGAGATGCGTAAACTCACGCGTGCTGTCATGAACATTACTGTGGGTCGCCCCTCTCTGAACCTTTCGTGTTGCAGCTCTTCGCAAAGCAAATCGGTGACCTTGGCAAGTACGTCACCAAAGACATGAGTGTCCTTGAGTGACGTAAGATATTCTCCGAACCACGTAAGGAACCATGGTTTCTCTTCAGATGGTTCAATGCCTTCCACAAGCTTTGTAAAGGATGGATTATCTTTGATGGCATCAAACACGACTTGGGGATACTCAGGACCTTCCCCACTCCACAATTGAGAGCCAAGGCGCTTCAGTAGAAACAGAAGACACCGCAATACATCCATGAATTCTGGCCAGATACATCACACTGCTTGAAGATGCCGACAAAAAAAAAATACTTACGAGGGCCTACGTCGTGTAAGTGTCCGATCACCATCCGCCGACAATCAACGCCACCGTAAGCCTTGACCAGAACCTGGTTCGGAAGCAACCGAAGAATCTGAGAGTACCCAATCCAAAGTTCACGGGGATCCGAGACCACCGCAATAGAGCGAAGAACTTCCGGCGCGCTCTCCACTGTGGGCGTGGGCAACGCAGTAGAACGAGAGCTGGAAGCCTCTCCTCTTGCTTTCGTTAAGAGGCTGAAGATAGCTTGTAAAGCTACTTCATGACCAGTGGCAAAACGTGCTTCCGGCATTGGAACCTCGGTACAAGATGAGATGAGTGACCTCGCCCATTGTCGGACCTCCCGAGATTCATCAAAGAGAAGGATAAGAAGCCCAGGAGGTGGGACATCCTTCGGCCACGATGAGGTGGAAGGTCGAGAACGTATTACACTTATAACCGTTGGGTCGCGTAGAATGCGCAAATTTGAAACCATGTGGTACAGAACGGCAGGCGGCAGTTTTCCCAATGCCTCAGCGTTAACGCGAGCACCGTTAACGCCGGCGCTGGCCAATGCGCCTTTGACGAGACTTAGTTCCCATTCGTCAAAGTTACTGTAGAATCCCTTC
The DNA here is from genome assembly GCA_024663475.1 of Pisolithus thermaeus. NCBI lineage: Eukaryota > Fungi > Basidiomycota > Agaricomycetes > Boletales > Pisolithaceae > Pisolithus > Pisolithus thermaeus. The sequence goes on from JANFAF010000094.1 coordinate 295,126, forward strand.
ACTACTTGATCTGAGAAGGCACCGAAGTATCTATGTATGGGCCGTCAGTGACACAGACAAAAAGAGAGCCACCAAAACGCCTGCGCGCAAGACAGTTACGATTGACTGCTCACACGAAGCACATGAAAGACGCCTTTACTTACGTTGGTCGCGAGCTAACCTTCACTTCTCCAAGAACCTTGACACATTCGCTACATCCGGCCAAACAGGTCCTCAGCTTGACTTTCCATTTTTCTACTTGAGGGCTGTCGTAGGCAAATAGTCTCAGTAAAAACGTGGCGGCATCCACAGTAAGGGGGTCAGCACGGCTGCAAAACCAGTGATAACATTTATCTGAGCTGTTAGACGGAACCGTCATTAAATAGGTGTAGAGTGGTGCGAGCACTTCGTCGGTTGCCTCTGAGGTGCTGAGAGGGGTGTCACGGACGCTGGCAAGTATGCCTTTGATTTTGTCGACATCGCTCCCGGAAGTCATGAAAGAACGCGTCTAGTTGATAGCCAGTCCACAGTCGGAGAATGGAGAAGTGTGACACGTCTACGGAACGTGAAGAGAAAACGCGAAGAGACGGGTCGAGGCTGGTCGTCGTCACGGTACAAAGAAGTGAATGAGCCGGTTGACATAAATGGACCCTGACTCACTCACTCGACTACATACTAGACTCGGTACTCATGGACTTACACTGGGACCACGTCAACAACCTCCTCGAGCAAGACGGTGAGCTCAGAGAGGTGAGACGTCCTCGGGCTGGAGACTCAACTAATCCGATCTCTCGTCCACCAGAGAATCAGAGAACAGGTAGCCGATCTCGACAAGAAAGCTCGTGATATGGCTGGGATCCTCGATAAAATACATTCCACTCCATCCAAGTCGAGTCAGTCCATTCTGTAAACTATCTTGACAATGGTATCTCAAGCCTTTCGAGTCAATCCGTTGCTCGATGCCGTGCGTCCGATCTTGCACAGTTGTCACGAGACGTCTGCCGCTCTTGCTGCCATAGTCCCCTCCAATCAATTCTGGCGCTGGAAAGATATGTGGTCTCATTCGATCAGAACGGTCATTTACGCTGCAGCTCTTGTGGAGTATTTAGCGAACAAATCTCTGATTTCACTCGAACAAACTAGTGAGATACTTGGAAGTGAGCTTCCCATTTCGATGGATCTTCAAGAACCTGGGTACTACCCCGCTTTCTAGTAAAGGAAGAGTGGAAGGATAAATTCAGTATCGCAGTCGAGGACTACTTGCATGGTCTGATTACCATGGTCAATGAATTGGTGAGGTCCCGGCTCGTGGGCCGCCGGTCTCTCACTACTCCGGGCTTACCAGTCCCCCGTTGTCCTAGTCGCGGTTGGCAGTCAATTCTGTGACTCTAGGGGATTATGAAGCACCCATCGAAATCTCACTCTTTGCTAAAAACTTGTTCGCAGGGTTCACAAAGGTGAGGCCACTTGCTTTGCAACGGCCCACAAAAGTGTCAACTATTTGGTCTACTCAGCTGAACTTGAAAAATGATTTGCTCCGTCGGCGTTTCGACAGCTTGAAATACGATCTGAAGAAGATCGAGGAGGGTCGGTTGTTGTTCATTCCATCCTCGCGATGCCGAGTTCTGAATCCGGCTGGACCACAGTGGTCTACGATGTGAAATTACGCAAGTTAACCGCACCGAGATCTTGAGTTCGCTGCGACTGAACACTGAAGATCAACGTCTTATATATGTTGTACACCAGGCCTTGTGTGCTACAGATTAGTACTTTTGTATTTGTCAACCGTCTCTATCTCGGAGGTTGCCCCGTTTGGTCACAACGTGTCGTCCAGTGACTGCATGATCATTGAGTGTGTTGCCATTTGAGCAGCAACCAGAGTCTGGTGCTACCAGCAGGTTCTGCTTCGTTCACTGACTTACGATAGGTGTTAGCAACTTACCATTACGATGGATAGAAGGCGAGGGTCAACACGACCTGCATCCACAGAAGGTCGGTTCTCAGACATTCCATTTCCTCTGTCCCCTATTGATAGCGTATGTGTACTTTAATTGTCGGGGTACAGAGATAGACTGTTGGTCTCGCGCTGGAAAATCACTTGCCGCGCTGAACAACAACTACTCGAATACGGCTGGGACAATCGAGCGCGTCAACAAGTTAATTGAGACGTGGTCCACTGATAGCGACTCCTTTCCAACCGAGAGCTACGAGACTCTTAGGACAAATTATAAAAAATTATCCTCCGCACTCAAGGAAGTTCGTAGTAGTGCAGAGGAGGAGACCAGGCGAGTAATGAGCCCGAACCTTTTGCTCCAAATCCCCTAATAAATAGCCTTTCAGGGTACTCGATGACGCAATCGAACAAGTGGGGGTCCTCATAGCGCTCCGGAAAGCATCAGAGTCCTACCCGCAAGGTTATTGGTAGCAGTCCTAAGAGATGTCGCATTCGCTGATTCATACCACAGAGAAACGGAATAAGCGCCCGAGACCCCCGTCACCTTCACCAACCTCTATGGTTGCCTCTGCTACGAGTGCACGTGCCACGCAAGCTGCACGGAGCTCAATGGGACCTGCACCTGCGATACCATTTTCACGTGAGCCGAGGGCCCGCAGGGAAGCTTTGGCGAAGCAATTGCCTCTACAGGAAGGCCGTAAGGTGGCTTTCCATCCGCCGCCAGGGAAGACCGCGGATGGCAGCAATGCAGATGGGGATGAAAATACGTGGATACTGGCTGTTATCACCAAGTGTATTAATCAGGACAAGAATCGGTACGCCAAACTTTTTGGCACGTAAATGTGTATTTTGCTCAACCTTCCGCAAGTTACGAAGTCCAGGACGTAGAACCCCAGGAAGATGGACAACCTGGCCAGTAAGAAATATTGCTAAACTCGATTATCATTGCGTCGCTCACGCTACATCAAATGAAGGTGTTATAACACGACGCTCCGAGCCATTATTCCACTTCCAGACCCTAGCGCTCCACCAAACAGCGCATCACATCCAAACGCTTATCAGGAATTCCCAGCCGGTTCAACAGTGATGGCTCTCTATCCAGACACGAGCTGCTTTTACCGTGCAGAAGTGGTGGCGGCCCCCAGTGATCTGCACCCTCCTGGTCGTGTGAGTTTGTATCTGCGGAAAGACGCTTGCAAATCTGACGGGATTTGTGTGTTAGGGTGTCTCTTCCAAACACATATCTATGTATAAGCTCAAGTTCGAGGATGACGATGATCAGGTACATTCTGTATTAGCACAGTTTGTTGTAGAATGGCCTGGCACATGAGCTAGCTCTCGTTTTAGGGTATCCAGATGTCTAGATCTATGTAATGTATCTTCTTGGTGGTACCGCGCGTTGAGTGGAAGACCCCTGGCACTCCTGGCATTTTCCAGAACCTGCCAACGTCATAGCTTACGGTTGTTTTCGCGGACGGCGCAACGCTTGCGTGGTACGCCGGCGAGATTTGGAAAGTGAGCCAGCTGCTTTCTGGTCAGTTCGCGTGGTTTCTTTCGCTGAGACCCCCGGAACATAAAAAGGGGAAGGGCAATGGGAAGTCGTCATCGTCCTTACTTTTTGTCCAGACACAACCATCGCGATGTCCATTGCCAGACAACTCCTCCGTGAATTCAGACCCCTGTTCCAGATGTTCGAGGAGCCGTTCGGGAGGTCTGCCGTTGGCTATGGCTTCCCTCACCATCGCTCTCTCCTATCAGACCCTTTCTTCGGATCGGTGAATGCCCTTCGTCCAGCAGTCGATGTGTCCGAGGAGGGTGACAAGTATGTCGTGGAGGCGGACCTGCCGGGTGTGAAGAAAGAAAATGTGGAGATCATCGTAGGTGACGGAGGCCGGAGCATAACCATCCAAGGGAAGACTCCGGCTACCCGACGTGGTACGCCTGAATCCCAGTCCCAGGAGGCTAGCAGCGGTACAGCGGCCACCGAAGGTGCGTCGACCGTATTCCGAGTATCCGGTCTCATAGCTAACCTCGTCCTCACCACAGGAACAGAGGCCGTCACAACTACTGACCAGAGCCAAAATCAACTGACTACCGAGCGCTTGTGGTCAGGAAGTTCGATCTTCACTAGGACGGTCTGGCTCCCCCGACCCGTTGACCGCTCCAAAGTGAAGGCCAAGTTGGAAGATGGTATTCTGACGCTACAGGCACCAAAGGCGGAAGACCAGGAGACTGTGAAAGTGCCAGTAGAGTAGGGAAGGGACTGGTTATTGTATCGTTAATCACTGTACCTCGAGGGCGTCCGAACACCTTGATCGGTCTTACTTAGCATTTCTCAAAGGCATGTAGCACGAAATTGTATAAAATTGCATTGCACCTGGTAAAGAGGAGGCGAAAGGACAGCAGCGCGAGCGCGATTGAGAATACAGGGAACGGTGGTTTCGGCGACTGGGAAGGAAGCTACCGGCCATGTATGATATCCGTCTGGACCGCGTGAATGAGACCGACGTGAAGTGTAAAGTTGCCCAGGAATGTACGTGGACGGGTGGCATATGCGATGGTGGGATGGAGCGCACAATGAGAACTGGCTGTCTTCTTGAATAGTATGCACGCGTACAGAGGAAACCGGCTTCGGTTCCCCACAAAGAACATCCTGCGGGGAGTCAGAGTGTTGCCAGCCGCTTTCGTTGTGGTTGGGGTGTGTGTTGGGGACTTGGGACTTGGGAGGGGAGAGCGCGTCGCTACCCTGGTTTCGCAACCCAAAATCAACTGCTGCCAACAAACCTGTCCGTCTTCTTCCCTTCTCATCCCCCATCGTGGCCAGGGAATCCGAAGAACAACAAGGCCTACGTACTTGGCCATAACACTCGTCACAACTCATGGCCGCCTATTACGCCGATTCGTCCACCTTGGCACGTACAGCATCCCTCCAACCCTACGGGCGTTTCAGTGACCCAAACGAACCAAACCCAAGCATGAGTGCATACGATCTACCAACAGACTCTGAGGACGACGACGTCGAGGTAGACGAACTGGTATCAGACACGGAAGACGAGCAGCTAGCGAGCGCGTCCACGGCGGGGCAAAAAAAGGGAGGTCGAAGGTTGGGAGAGCGGGCACCCGGAACGACCCTGCTTCCTGCCTCCAGAGTCGAGAATATGATCCACGCTGATGGTGCGTTCACGACATGGAATGCGTCTAGTTGCTTCGTCACACGTTGATACACTCATGACTTTCAAAGGTGTCACCGGTAGCCTATCCATGTCCAAGGAAGCCGTGTTCATGCTGTCAGTCGCAACGGTGAGTCTGAAATCGTCTGAAATGTTTCAGCCGGACCTCAGATGCCTCCGTCGTTGTAGGAAGAGTTCGTAAAGCGCATGGTACAGGCCGGACATCGGTCAGCGACATCCGTACGGAGGAACACCATACATTACACAGACATGGGTATGCTTGGACATCTTCATCTGTGCTTAGTCGCTCAAGCTTTCTCTCCCCAGCGTCGTCAACACAACAATACCAGGAATTCATGTTCCTGCAAGGTACGATGCACCTGCCCTTGGTCGGATTTCTTGTGTTGATCGCGTATTCGTTCAGATACGATTCCTGAACCCATAAGTCTTTCAGAAGCGCTAGAAAGACGCGAAATTAAACTAAAGGAGGATCTTGCGGCCAATCCCGCTGTCTCTTCCTGTACTCAAGGGCAGTCTTCATCGTCAGCCCCTATCCTCTCTGGTCAGCACGCCAACGGAAAGGCGAAAAAGAAGAGTCGCGTACCCCAGGAAAAGGACAAATCTGCACGTAGTAGTCCGAGTGGGCACAACGGAGATCACAGTAAAGATCTGGAAATGGAAGTGGATGATAATTCGGAGGTCAACCACGTTCTTCCTCCCTCAAGAAGCTCTAGTGGCAGAGTGATAAAGGCATCCCGAGCAGTGCGCGAAGGCATGCAGGAAAGTACAAGTGGAAATGCAGCCAATGGATCCGCACACCAGTTGGATCCAGTGGAACCTTGGTCTGGATCAGCTTCACCACCGAGGACGACATCGGCTCAACGCCCGGCATACGACTATCAACAACCGTTCCCCCCAAGTTGGCCTGGCCAGTACACTGGTCCAGCCAGTGGGTTTCTCCAGGATCCGTCTCACGCATGGACGTATGTCAAGCAAAATCCAGGTCGTACAATATACTCGCAACAGTCGCGGCCTGAGAACGCTACATACCGTTAGTACGTGGCTGTTCCGACCTTTCAGGGACTTCCGCACGTTACGGTCATTCGAGGACCAGCTTTCTTGCTTAGTATCCCACCCCACACATTTATCGCCTACATTAGTTTCGCGGAGGTTTTAAGGCAGTGTATGTACGCGCACATCATCATGCTGCTGGTAATGCGAGGTTTGTTAAACCTTGTGCTGGGATCCCGTTTACTAGAGTCACAGGTGTCCACCCAGTAAAACTTGTATAGCTCAGGTGAAGTACTACGTGTGTACATAAGTCAAAGACAAGTTCTCACCTTATCAGCTGAGCCCCTGACGCTATCGGACTCTCTTTGCTATTCTTAAGCTCGTTTCCACCGCGCCACGTATAAGTCTTTGCTGCAAGTTCCGAGGTTTGCGAGTCGTCGTTTGCAAACTCCGGAGATGGGGCTCACCGAAGCATCATTCCAACTGCCTATAATCGATATTGCACCTTACCTCGACCCCGTGCGGTCAAACAGCCCCGAAAGAGCAGCAGTTTCGAAGGCTCTTCATGAGGCTTGTGTACGATATGGTTTCTTTTACCTCGACATCTCGAAATACGTGAATGCTGGTGAACCCGAGGAACTCACTCGACTAGCCCGCGAGTTTTTCTTTCTACCACAAGAAGAGAAGGACAAGATATCTATCACCCTCCAAGACAATGCCCGAGGTAGGCGCTGGTCAGGACAGTCACAGGATACCATCCCTCTATTAATGTGGTACAATGCCGCAGGGTACCAGAGACTAAAGGAAAATGTCACCAACGGCAAGAGCGACAACCACGAGGGGATAGACATCTACAAGCCAGTCGAAAACCCCGACAAATCGAAAACCCTCTGGGGAGAAAATCAATGGCCAACCATACCTGCCTTTCGAGAGAAGTATGAGCAGTGGATTGAGAAGATGAAGAAACTAGGAATGATCGTCATGGAGGCGTAAGTTACACTCTTTTCCTCCATGCTACAGTACTCGGAATCCAATTTGTCAGGATGGCCAATGGGCTTGGTTTGAGCGAAGATGAGTGGAAGGAGCTCCGCTCTCAAGTGGACAATAGCTTCTGGATCGTGCGAGCTATCGGTGAGCTATGCTCAGAATACGTCGGGTCCCTAGTCGGAAATCGTTTGACGGGTTACTTCACCTAGGCTATCCCCCTTTGCCAGACGATTACGACGGGTTCTCATGCGGAGCGCACAAGTAAGGCAGTCACGTTTAATGTACATTAAAAAGAGCTGAATATGAGGCGAAGGGACTATGGATGCTTGACGTGAGGATGTGTTCGGCTAGTATTTGGATACTGGCTGAGCCTTGATAATCATCTGTCATGCAGCCTGCTTTATGCAGATCCCACTCGCTCGGCTCTACAAGTTTTTCTGCATAACAGTGGAAACACAGTCACGAGTGTGGACGGACTCCCCGATAAACAGGACGGTAAGGAAGGGGTGTGGATCAATGCTGACCCTATCCCTGGCTGTATAGTTTGCAACATTGGCTCAAGTGAGTCGAGCAAAACGAAATGCTTAACGGTATCGTTCCTCATCTCAGTGTGTAGTGTGGGAAGTGTGGTCGAATGGCTTATATAAAAGCACGCTTCATAGGGTCATCCACAAGGGTTCCAATTACCGGTGCGTCCTCTATACCCATTTCTAACTTGATTCCTGACTGTTCGGTTTCAGCGTCTCGTGCGTACCTCTAATCCAATGTATCCGTCAAAGGGACTGACTCGCGCTTCAGAATTCCGTTCTTCTTTGAACCCAACTTCGATGCGATAGTGAAACCGCTAACTGCTGCGATGGAACAGACAGGGAACGTGCGGGTCTACAAACCTGTGGAGTATAGTAACTTTCTGCTCAGTAAAGTTAGTTACAACTTTTCTTTGGAGACTATGTAGCTCTTTACCCGTGCATGAGTCACGTGTATCTACGGATCGGACCCGGTGCATAATTTCTAGTGACAATATGAATGTTCTGACATCGATCAGTCGACATCGGTTTAACTGGAATCCTTGGAGGCATTTGCAGATCAAGAAAATGTCCTACGAGGCATCTCTAGAAAAACTACCTTCCCCACTCAAAGAACTCGTCTCGAACGCGCAATCTGACACAGGGAAGACCGATGCAGACAAAGCAGAAATAATCAGCTGGATAGATAAAGTTGCAGTAGGGGATTCCGCGAAGGCTGAGAACTTCCAGGTCAGCTTGCCTAACTTGTGCGTGGTCAGCCATCTGATGTGACGGCCCCCCCTACGATTTCAGGATTTGGACGCGTTTCTGACGCCTCGGACCTACGTAGTGAGCAACTACTTTACTGCGGCTGATGTCGCGCTCTATGGGGCACTTCATCCAACACTGGTATGTAGTACGTTCCCGTATTGAAAGTCGCGTCCTATAACGTGAGATCAGTCTCAGCTCCAACCTTCTCAATACTACGCTACCCCTGCCATCACCCGTTACTTCGATCATATCCAACGGAAACCTTCGGTTTTGAGTGCAGCACAGGCATTGTCCCCAGCTTTCTCACTTGTCACGTTCGACTTGGACTCTGCCCCTAAGATTGAGAGGAAGGCGGAGCTACCAAAGAAGAAGGAGAAACCACCGAAGCCTACAGACCAGCAACCACAAGGTACTGAAAATGCTGAAAGTGCACGGGCTACAGAGTTGTCTAAAGAAGGAGCGACTGTAAGCAACAAAGAGCAGAAGCCTCCAAAAGAAAAGGAGAAAAAGGAGAAAAATAAAGATGCCGGTGCTGCCACCCAAGCTGAAGGCAGCAAGAAGAAAGGCGGTGCAGCTCCTGCCAACAAACCTGCGGAGGATGATGGTGAACCAGTTCCATCCATGATAGACATGAGGGTTGGACACATCATAGACGGTGCGTTACGGTTTACGCCCTCGTTCCTCATGCCGTTAAGCCTCGACTCGTAGTCAAAAAGCATCCCGATGCAGACAGTCTATATATCGAGGTTCGTATCCAAAGATACTTCCACCACGCTAGCCCATTGACTAAGTGTTCAACCAGCAAATAGATTTGGGCGAGGAAACTGGTCCTCGGACAGTTGTCTCGGGGCTCGTCAACTACATACCTATAGAGCAGATGCGTGATAAATATCTTGTTGCAATTGTAAGTGTACATGCTTACCACTGAATGTGTCCACCTGCTTACGTCGGGTCAGTGCAACTTGAAACCAGCAAATATGCGTGGTGTTAAAAGTTTTGCGATGGTTCTCGCTGTGGGTGGTTTCTTTCCTTTCCTTCCGTAGGCCTAACCTTGTTGATGTCTCGGCTAGGCTACATCGAAAGACGGTAAGGACGGTGGAGTCGAGTTGATACAACCACCGCCGGGAGCCAAACCCGGTGACCGTGTCTACTTTGAGGGACCGGAATACGAGAGTTGGTGTCCTAGCAATTCGCAGAGCATTCTGTCTGCTCACGTCTTTTACAGACGCGCAACCGCTATCTCAGTTGAACCCCAAAAAGAAGATCTTCGAAACCATCCAACCAGGTATTACCGTCACTGTTTAATATAGACCTAATTCATGGCAATCTTTCATAGGCTTCACCACACTCGAGACGAAGGAGGCGGCATGGATCAACCCCGATACCAAGAGTGTGCACAGAATTCGTACCAAGGACGGTGTTTGTGTCGCTCCAACGTTCGTTGGTGCCTCCTTGTCGTAGTAGATACACTAACAATGAATACGAAATCAACTGTGTACTTTACGGTGGCTGTGTCAGAAAGTTTTGCACGCTAAATTTCTGACCTGCAGATGTCATGACTCTCCGAACGAGCTTGGGGCAAACCATTCGCCAGTTCAGTTCGACAGCTCGAGTTTGTGGGCATACCTCTAACATTGGCAAAACGCCTATACCGATTCCGCCTAATGTCACGCTAACACCGTCTCCAACGTCAGTCGCTGTTCGAGGACCGCTTGGGTCGACCTCAGTACGGCTCGAGCCTTACATGCAACTCGCCTTTCCTCAACCGAATGTCTTGACGATATCTGTGGACAATGCTGAGGAGAAGAAACAACGTGCTATGTGGGGGTTGACGCGGACTCTCATCAACAATGCAGTCGTCGGGATGACGGAGGGGTTCACGGTACCCATTTACTTGGTCGGAGTTGGTTACAGGGCAGCATTGGAGGAGGATCCAAGAGGGACTATAGATGGTGGAGGTGGACAAAGACTCAGCATGAAGCTCGGTCATTCCCACAACGTCTATGTGCCTATCCCTCCGTGCATCAAGGCCGAGGTTCCTTCCCCTACTAAGATAGTGCTCAGTTGCACGGACAAACATCTGCTAGGTCTTTTCGCTGCCAAAATACGGAAGTGGCGGCCTCCGGAGCCTTACAAGGGAAAGGTAGGCGTTATCTGTGTCCCTTCTCTCCACTGTTCGTGCTTATATGGTTGTCTCGAGGGTGTGTTTGTCGGGAACGAAACGATACGTTTGAAGGCTGTCAAAAAGAAGTAGACTACTGTATACCCTCGTCTTATTTCATGCTCGTCTTTTATCGAGGCCGGAATCTAAGTTGTGCATCCCCCCAAAAAAAGTCTTACTATACGATACATCATTGTGATATGAAGCGAGAAAATCGAACCGGGGGTAACTGGTGGCAGTCCCTTGTTCTGTCACCAACAGTCACCACCTGGCCGAGTACGAAGCTGGTGCGTATGCCCACGATTCCCTGAGTACTCTACGAGCGGAACCGCAAGGCTCTCTACTGATAGAAGTTGGAAAACGAAATGCGGCATTCCGTTGCACCAAATCGCATGTCCCAAACCGCGTCTCAGGTCACCAATGCCATCGCGATGAACCGTCTGTTAGAGAAGAAGAAAGAGTACGACGCCGTGGCCGCTCTGGAACGCGTCACTGGACTCTTTCTCAGTCGCATCGAGGGCCTTGCTGATGACTGCGAAGTAATGGCAGATGCCGGTCAAGGTGGGAGGTCTCTTCTTTGATGGCGGATAACTGCTACTAACACGACATTGCTTCAGTTCACGGTCAGGTGCTTGAGCAATGGCAGAACATGTTCCGCATACTGGACCTCTTCCGTGAGTCCATTTCGTATCCCATCGTCTATATGACTGGCCTCAACCCCTTGGCAGTTGCAGGTCGACAGCAGCACGGAGTGGACGACTCTGTGGTATCTGATTCGGCTCCCGGAGAGCGTCTCGTGCGAGTCCCTTTGGATGAGCTTCAGGTAGACGTCACGAATCCCCCACGAGGGGCATAACAAGTCTGTTGATGGGCCATAAAATGTACTTTGCTATATTCTGCAAACCGGAAGTAGCTGCTCTTGTTGTGCAGCTGTACAAACTACTGCTCTTCGGTGTTGTTCGACGATCACCACTTCGGTTAATGGGACCTATTTCTGTATCAACGGACTCTGGGTCTTCTTTCTCTTGAGCGATGTTGCATCCTCAGCAATGTTACAGAATCATCATTTGATTGGCGGCCCCGCGCACCGTGTCTCCTTGGTTAAATGGTACGTACCCTGCGCTCAAAATGTCCAGTCCTCATCACGCACCTGTCGGGACACTGCACTTGCCTATACAGCTATAACTGGTTCCGAGGCTTCCACGGCGAGGTAAGTTGTTCAACTGCTGCTGGGTAACGAGTTTGATTTGGCCGTGCGTGGCTGCTGAAATGGAGTAGGACCAGGACGGGGCACAATACCGACGTCACACAACGCGGTGCTCAAGGAAGCACCGAGCCGTCATGCCCTAGTTCGATCATCTTTCAAGTTGTTGACTCCGAAGAATAACTTGCATTCTGTGTCGAGTATACAAAGCACGGAATGTGATGACATCTCCGCCTGATGTAATAGAACAAAGGGTACGGAAGTACTGAAGCAGGTACCTCTCGTCGTGTTATCGGGGCAGTGAAGAAGGATAACTGGACCTGTGTGAATGAAGATAAGTATCGAATTCAAACGTGGTGCATTGCTCTCTCTCCACTATAGACAACACGTCTGCTGCCGCAGTTCAGCGCTATCCGTGTTGGCCCAAGCATCTCCCCGATTCAACCACACCTGGCAAGCAGCCGACCGTCGAGAGTCGGGTCGCACTACCTTGTTACTATTCTTGCTTCACGATCCCCGCAATCCACATACACCCGGTGGTATTGATTCTGCAGTGGCCCCAAAAAGAGTTTATATCAGGAAAAAATACTTACCTACCATGTAGGCCTATGTAGCCTCTGTAGCATCGATAGCCCTGTAGTTAAGGGATGAGCTCAGAACCATTACCGTACCATTGTACGTATACATGCGCTCTCGTTAGTTTCGCAAACTGGTTATGGATGTGTAAATTCAAGTTATCGGTCTGGTATCCCACTGGTGCTTAGGATGTCATGCAGGTACCGAAGTAAGGTGCAAGTGAACTTCGGATTGAGTTTCTCACGTGACTGCGGTTGGGCTGCTCTACCGTACGGTTAACTGCATGCCGAGGCTCGAAGACGACCGCACCCTCCATTAACACAAAATGTCTACGGATTTATGTCCATCATACGCACCTTTCTTTGGCTTTGCTGGAGTTGCATCAGCAGTATGTTTTGAACCTCCTCGGAAAATGCTTAACTGATGTTTGCGTCCGGGACTGGCTGTAGATGATCTTTAGCAGTATGTCTAACGTTAGTGAGCAACTGATTGACGGTGCTGATTCAGAGAGATATCTAGCTGTCGGTGCAGCATTTGGGACCGCCAAGTCTGGCATTGGTATCGCTGGGTTAGGTTCATTCAGACCAGAGTTAATTATGAAGGTGCGTGTTTCCTCCCCACTTGCTCGTAACATCTGTCGACCAACAAAAACTACTAGTCCCTAGTACCAGTCGTCATGTCTGGTATAGTAGCGGTATACGGATTGGTGGTGTCAGTGCTCATCGCGGGCTCGTGTAAACATTCCCGTTTCCTTTGTGGCTCCGCTTTATATTCACCCGGCATTGCTCAGTGCACCCTTCCAAGGACTATCCCTTAGCTGCCGGTTTTATACACCTTGGAGCTGGGCTGTCGTGTGGAATGACTGGGATTGGGGCTGGCTATGCTATTGGCATAGTGGGCGACTCGGTGAGCCGACAATTACCCCTACAAAGATGGCTTGAACTAAGCCAATTATAGTGTGTGCGTGCCTACGTCCACGAGCAACGAATATTTGTCGGAATGGTTCTCATCCTCATTTTTGCAGAGGTACTTGGGTTGTATGGGTGAGTCGACATTTATCTTGTTTTCGTTGTCATCGCTGACTGTCTGCTAGGCTCATCGTTGCTCTCATCATGAACACACGGGTGACCTCCTTTGGTGGATGTAATTGATGTTACCCTCAATGCAGCAAGTATCGTACAGATAACCTTATGAAAACGTTACGTAGGATAGAGTAATTCGAAACACCGTCCACTTAAGAGCCTACTATCTTGATGAGGACGATGAGTATGAGCGACGACGGCTTTGAGTAGGACGCTCGAGAGGAGTGCGTCTCTTTCTGTCGCGTTCTCTGGAGCGCGACGAGTCGGAACTCGAGGACGAAAGAGAATCGGAGTCAGAGTCATCGCTGTCATCACTGGAGTGCGAAGTCGACGTGGAATCCGAGTCGGAGTCTGACTCTGAATCCGAATCAGACGTCGAGGAGGAATTCGAATCCGAGTCATCTGAAGTAGATCGGCTAGACCTGTGATAGAAAATGGTCTGTAGAAGTACAGCTGCGAAAAGTCTGCTCTCATACCTTCGTGCCTTCTTTCTGGCATCAGAGGTGGACGCGGAGGAGGCTGCCGACAACTTTTCCTTGGCTCTCTCCTTCTCTTTGGCTTCCAGGATACGATTGGCAGTCCCACTCCTACACGATTGGCCATCAGTTAACAAGGGGCTCATCACAGTTCAGAAATACGCACTTTCTAGTAAACTCCTCTGGAACCTCTACGGATGGCTTTCCATCTGCCTTGAGTTTGGCGAGTAACCTCGGGTTCTCCATCATCTGCGTCCTCGATGGACGAGACACGTATGGACGTGGCGATTTACACTCGTAAGTGAAGTGACCTATATAAATGAGCTGCATATCCTATCGAGCTTCCATACGACTTACCAGTCTGAAGACATTTCTGGCAGACCGTCGTCGACGTTGCACGAGGTGCGGACCTGTGATGAGGAGCGTACTTGGACATCTCAGTGGATTGCACTCAAAGGGTGCGTCTGGCTACTAGAGTCATGGTTTGTATTACATAAGCTAACCCTTTTTCGTCCGTCGTAGATCATGGCTGCTGCTTCGGGGCAACCGGGGGGGCGAGCTTATCGAGGGTAATACAAAAGCTGCAGCCGTCATCCAAGAACGTGCGATGGGGGGAAAGGCGTTCTCAAACGACTTGCCATCGGGTTCATTCCCAAGGCTTCCCTCGAGATTGTACCAAGATCTCAAAGATCGTCTTACACCTCTGTTGCGGACAATCTACACCCTTGTAGAAGTGCCGCCAGAGACCCCAGGAAAGAAGGATCACGGAGACATCGACTTCGTTGTCGCTCAGCCCATTTATGGAAATGGGGATGACATGACAACAAAGGTAGGACAGGTCCTTGGGGCAGTCAAGAGCGTAGAGATGGACGGTAACCGAACGTCCAACTACGCTCTTGAACTGAACCAGGAAGACTGCATGCTCCTCGCATCCGATGGCTTACAGAGCCCCCTACCCATCCAAAAGATATACTTCCAGGTCGACGTCCGAGTATGTCTAGACGCAGAGGAGTGGGAGTTGCTCAAGGTCATGCATGGGTACGGCGACCTTGGGATCATTATAGCTAGTATCGCGCGATGCCACAACTTGATACTTGGAACCAAAGGGCTCAAGGTTCACTTGGAATTCACGTTAGAGGCTTGTCTGTCCATTGACATTTGAACAGGTCTCGAGCCCGCCACCTGATCCCGCGATATACCTCAGCAAGTCGCCCCATGCAATATTGGAGTTCATGGGACTTTCCATGGACAGGTGGAAAGAAGGATTCACCACTGTCGAGGAAACATTCATCTTCGCATCGACGTCGCGCTTCTTTGACCCTCGTCGCATCCGCAGATCCCAGCCACACTCGTTCACCAAATCTCTTGAGGAACGCGCAATGTACCACGCGTTTACTAGATGGGCACAGAGTCAATCACCCGCTCCATATTGCCTTCAAGCAGAACGTGAAGCGGTTCAGGAGGCATTGGTGTATTTTGGAAAGAAGGACGAGTGGGACGCAGCTGCTCGCGCACGTGACAAAAGGTTGTGGTTGAAGAACAACTTCAGTGGAAAACTCGTAGCAGAGTGGACGGGACTCGGGTGGAGGGGAGTGAAAGCAGTCATGGACAAGGTCAGAGCATCGGCTGGCGGAGAGGACGGGCTCTACGGGCGACCATTGCAGGATGTCAGAAATCTGGTTCTGGAGAGCAAAGACGCTTTGGACCTCGGACAATAGTCGTATAAACTTCCGTGTCGTGAGCAACGTGATGACCCCAGTAATAATAATACCATGACTATGAGCTTCGAATGCGAATGTTTTCTGCGTCTGGTTGGCGGTTTCGTTAGTTGTGCGGTACAAACTTTGCATTCGTCTTGGGGGACGCCTCAACAAGAGTATTGCTGCTTGCGCGCGTGTTGCCAGCACTCACAGCGACTAAACATGTGTCTGATTGAAGTCCATTCATCGCAGTTTCACTCCGCCTCCGTTACTTACCCCAGCCCTCTCGAAGTCATGTCTATTACCGGCAGCACTCCCGTAAGAGCACGAATACGAAGGACAGAGAACACGAACCGTCGTGAATCGCCTCGGGCTGAAACGTATTGAAAACGAAGGCGTGTGTGAGATGAGGAACAGCACCACGGCGTACGGTGGACTTAACCTTGTAAGTTTCTCGCCCGTCGGCTCTGGATAGCTAGCAAGTTCATTACGAGTGTCAGGCATTACCGCACCGTGAAAAACGAGTACCAACAAAGGCTGAAGTGTGAGCTTGTACCACTCACATCCAGTCCAAGCAACTAATGTTGTTACGAGTCGAAATGGATGTTAACGCGTTTTGCGCACCCTGCCTTGGTGACAATGTCTGCCGCAACTTGCGTGAGTTCGTGTAATGTGCCATTTGTCCTTCAAACGTGAGATCTTGCATGTCCTCTGCGACTGCAAATGGATCTTGAATGTTGAACGCCGTCTATTGTTCATGGAACATTGGAGTTATCTCCACATGAGTCATGTGAGCTGGAAACGGGCGCCTGCCTCAGCTACGCATTCGATTCAGTCGAGTTGAAAAGGTGGAAGACACGCAAAACGACAACTTCGATCTCGCGTGGAGTTTTGCGTTTCCCAGATGACGTCCAGTATACCCCTCACCAGGCAGCAGGAGGACATCCTAGAGCAATTTCGTAGACAGGTATTCCAGGAGGGTATCCTTCGTGAAGGCGATTCTATCTGGACTGATGATCTGACCTTGCTGTGAGTCCGTACTTTCGGATCCAATCGGTCGGCATACCCCAACGCTACATCATAGTCGATTCTTGCGGGCAAGAAAATTCGACCTCAAAGAGGCGAAGAAGATGATTAAAGACGCTCAACACTGGCGAAGGACTGTCGCCGGTGTTGGCATAGATGAACTGTACAACCGGCTGGACGTATTCAACGTGAGTATCCAACATGTCTTTTTGGGCCACTCCACTGCCGGTGCTCAGTGTCCGCCTTTATCAAGTACCCTGGTCGCGAGCAGGTCTTCAGGTCTTGGTCAATGTATTTTCACAAGGCACGTCTCTCATACTACTGCAACCTTGGGGTTATTGACCATCCCATGCCAGACGGATAAGGTGGGTGATACGACGTCTTTGTCCGCGTTTTTATCGGCCTTCTCACTCAGAAGCGGGCGATGGTAGATGGGACGGCCATTAAACATTGAATTCCTTGGCGGCTGCGACTTGCCTGAGCTCTATAAACATATCACCCCTGACAAACACTGGGAAACAATTGTCACGACAACAGAAACCCTCGTCCGTAAGATAATCCCTGCTGCCAGTCGCGCAGCAGGGCACGATATTGGCGGAGTATTCGTCATCGTGGACCTCAAAGGATTCGGGTATGTATTTGACCACTTTTCAGACTACCGTTCATCTTACAGAATGTTCATGTGAGCCTGTCGCAGTTTTGGCAGATGAAATCTCTGACACAAGCCTGTCTTCAGGTATCGCAAGATTACTATCCAGAGAGGTGCGTCACATCAAGCTAGTGTTACCGAACACCTGCCAACATACGTATTTGCTCAAAGAATGGCCAAGCTTGCTATCGTCAATGCACCATCTTCATTCACGTTTATCTGGTCCGTCGTCAAGCCGTGGCTTGCAAAAGAGACGGCTGAGAAAGTCGATGTGTTAGGATCGGATTATCAAGGCGTTCTTCTCGAGCTTGTCGATGCTGAGAGCTTACCTGCCACTCTTGGCGGGAAGTGTACCTGCGAGCACGCTGGTGGTTGCGATTTGAGTGGAGCAGGTCCTTGGATGGATGAAGGGCTTGCACGATCGACGCGGGAAACAAATCATACTTTCACCGTGGACACTGGTGCAGATTCGTCGTTATCATCCTCCGAGCCCGTTTCGGAGCCCGATGGGAATCGCGGATCCTCTGCTCAGCTTGTGGGGGATGTAGCTGATAGGTCCTCAAACGTCAACTCTGGCGTAAATACCTCATCCGACGATACTGCCCTGTAGCACATACAGTCCCTCCTCGATCTTGTCGCCTTCCTTGTT